>CM065052.1:265842875-266210375 GCA_032883995.1 Coronaproctus castanopsis | reverse complement strand
AAACGAATATCTGAAGTAAAAGAATTTTCTTATCTTGGCAGTTTGATAACGTCCAACGGACGAATAGAAAAATAAGTAAGAAAAAGAATATCCCAGACTAAAAATGCTTTTATTAAAAAGAAGAACGCTTATTACATCGAGAAATATCTCATTACGCATAACGAAGCTGTTCGTTAAAACTTTTGTCTGGAGCGGTGCACTGTACGGCTGTGAAACATGGACTTAAAACTTCAAGCTTTTGAAGTTTGGTGCTATCGAAGGATGCTGAGTATATCATGGATGGATAAAATCACAAATAAAGAGGTATTCAAAAGTATAGAAGAACAACCAGAGATAATAAACACGATTGAAAAGAGAAGAAATAGTATGATCGGCCATCAAATCAGACAAATGGCTAAAAAACATAATAGAAGGAAAATAAAATGGAAAATTAAGAATAGGAAGACCAAGAACCCGATTTATGGATGCCGTAATAAAAGAACAGAATTATGTGAAGATAAAAGAAGCTGCTCTTGCCAGGAAATTATTTGTTTAGCTGCAAAATGATGATTGGATATATATATATATATATATATATATATATATATATATATATATATATATATATATGTATACTCTTATGTTTTCTTAATGTATATTCAATTTTTTGATGAAGTTCTAAAATCTGTATGATTAGGTCATCTACTTCACAAAGTTCATAGATTTCTAGATTATCTATTAGTTACTCTTCAACTGAAATATATTTTTTAACTTTATTTTACATACGTTTAGTTTATTTTTTATCCGTTGTTTGTTATATAACTTATTATCATTTAAGGATATTTATATTATGCTAATAAAGAATTAATGTAAACCCGACTAAATAAAAAACGGAATAACTAGTCGGTTTTTTAGAAACAGTGTTGCTAATTAGCCAGCAATAATTGCTCATCGTTACCTCTTGTGTATTCCATCGTGTACCAGCTGTTTCCGGCAACTTCTATTATGACTAGTTTCATTATCATATTTTGGGTTTGATACTTACTGTTGTTACCGTGTCAATAATACTCGGCTATTTCTCACGATTTTAAAATTTTGGAAATATATACGTACTCTGAAAATTTCAAGTGGATCGCATTAACCGTTCGAATGTTATCTTAGTTAATGGGATAAGGAACGAAGTATATGTGCGTATTTTACAGAAATTACCAAAAAATAATAAAACAAAAATTTTAAATAATGACTAGTAACGCCCTATAATAAAATTAATATAAGGACGCGTAATATAATAAAAGAAAATTTATTTTTATAATGTGATGATGGTAAAAAATTATGTGTCTCTATCTATTAGTTGCTGTTTCATCATCATGTACACATCAGTCCTAAAACTGGTTTGCTAATTTCTTCCACATCTGACGGTTTTCTGTTTTCCTCTTCATATCCGTATATCCTGTGCTACTAGTGTCTTCTATTATTTGTATATATTGATTTCTTGGTCTTCCCTTTCCGCGTTTCCCATCCATCCTTCTATAATTATCTTTAATAGGCTTTCATGTCTTAAAATGTGACCGATCATAGTTTTTCTTTTTATTATTTTTTTTTTTCATAACGTTCTTACTTCGCCAATTTTTTCTAACAGAAGATATGTTATTGTGGGCTTCCAATTCAGAAAAATTCAGTCTATTACCCGAAACATGTTTCGAACGGCTAAAATTATAACCTCAGTTTTAACACAGTTTAAATAAATTACCCATCCTTTATGACAACGCAAGAAGTTGCAATTTATTCCTGTCTCTGTAACTTGTTAGTAATTCCTTTATGCATATAAGACATATCGGGTAAATTATGAAAATCAGATAAATACGAAGTAAAGAGAAAAGAACCTCCAAAAATACAACTCTCAGAACCTCCCCCGCTGAGCGCGTTAGACCTAGACTAATTGATGATAACATAAAATAATTTGTTTTAGCTGGGAATAACGTTAATGGCGCAACTGATATAATTTTGCAAATAATACCGTTATTCCAAGTTATATCGACAGCTTTCACTACATCCAACAGAACCGTGCCATATTGCGATTCAAGTTAAACTCCGTAATTCGGTTTACTTGTTGGGTGGTGGAATATCGTGGACGGAAATGGAATTCTGTGTTGGTATGATGTTTTAGTCATATACAAAAACTTATATATGTTAAAACTGAGCCAAATTTATAAAACGAAATTTTATTTATTACGAAATTTTACACGATTATAATGGTTGTAGTTATGTAGTGCCTCGTTTTTGTCATTCTAACCCACTAAGCACGGTGTTCAGTTTATGTGATAATATTTTAGTTGTTTTAATATAAGCTAATGCGGTGTCTATGGTTGTAGGTTTGTTTGGCAGAGCATTCTTCAGTGTTTTACCCAAATCGCGCTTGTTCCTAACTGAATTGATGAATCGAAACTTGGACACTTCAGCATTAAGTGTGATATTGTTGTATTAGTTGTCTATAGTAGTGCAACTCTGGTAGTGAACCATAATTCGTATATACGCAGCTGTGCCGAGTGCGGTGAGTTCTAACCTTTGTCACGTTAGGGTCCCGATATTCTGCACGTGAGACTCCTTCAGGTGGCAATCAAGGCTCAGTATCTGTCTTTATGTTGTTCATAAATGTATTCTTAGAATTATAGTAATGGTGGCATGTTGAACAACAGAGATACTTTTAAGAAGATTTGATAGAAAGGGAGGTCTGGTAGGTTCTGTGATACAGGGCAGCATGTTTCCGAACGGACTGCAATATTAACAAACTCTTTCATTGTTTGGTATGCCCGCATCTGTTCGCGCCAAAGTTAGAACAGTGTTTAAAAAAAATAAAACAATATTTACAAAACATCAAAGATCAACATACAATTCGACGATTTTGAATATCAAACATGAATAAATATAGCTCCAGAATTGTTCGAGATACAATTGAAATTTTTAAACATCCGAATTGTAACAAAGAGGATCGATACAAGTTTAATTTAACTTGATCGCCGGTCATTACACCAATGGGGAAAAAACAAGTAATAACAGCATCAATATCGAATATCAAAATGGTGCAGCGATATCAATCCAAAATACTAAGGATAATAGCCGGTGCACCCTGGTATATACGAAATAAAAATTTGCATAAAGACCTAAAAGTACCAAATATGCACGAAGCAGTTCGGGATTGCAGTAGAGATTACTTGCACAAGTTAGAGAGCCACTCTAACCAGCTTGCGGTAGATTTATTAAATCATGTCAACGATCCTCGCAGATTGAACTACACCCCTAGATCTTTTCCACCGGTTTAAATGATTGGAGAAGTAGATGACATCTCCCATACTGTCATAACCTTATTGGCTACATCAGCCAGATTGCAGTTTACATATATAATATATATATATATATATATATATATATATATATATATATATATATATATATATATAATATATTAATGAAAACAACTTTTTCTCGAGTAAACAACTCTGTTCTCTGGCATGATGACGAAAACATTGATAAACGGATGTGCACAGCAGAGTGCTTATTTATCACAAAATCAGGAAAACATTTAGTCAAGATTGCTAAGCATAATTCTATAAATATACCTACACACTCATAAGCGCTCTCAGTTTGAAAATGAAAAGTGTTTTAGAAACGTTACACGATAAAAATATTGGCACAGTTTACACCGAAAAAAATCGTAAACAATTTGAATATATTTGCAATTTTTATAGGGTAATAATAAGATGTTTAACATTTTTTTAGCGTGTGTTATGTTTTTGTCGCATTATTTCTAAATTAATGTTTGTTTCGAATGAATCCTAGGGCATGATAGGTGTATGGATTTTGGTTTAGTGACTGAAGCTAGGGTGTGCCAAGGGTAATTAATGGGAATTCGAAATAAAAATAAGTTTTATCATTGAAAATAAATGGTGATGTTATGTGTTCAAGAAGCGTAGAATGTAATTAATAAATAGTTCCACACCATAAAAATACCTATTCTTGTTGAACACATATCATCAACATCCATTCTCAATAATAAAACTAATTTTTATTTCACATTCTTATTAATTACCTTCGGCATGTCCCAGCTTCAGTCACTAAACTAAAACCTATGCATCCTATCCTACCCTAGGAATAATTCAAAATAAGTATTAATTTAGAAATAAAACATAACACAACACTTACCAAAAAACGTTAAACAACTTGCCCTACAAAAATTACAAGCATATTCAAATTGTTTAATGGTGGGTATCCTGTCAGATTACATATACTAGCAAAAAGGGAAGACTCGTGTGCACCTACAATATTTTGTAGAGTACGGAATAAAATAACTGTAAGGTAGAGATGTTAGTTATAATTTAGTTTTGATAGTATACGTCTATTTGTATATTTTTAGTATAAATTTAGGGTGGATGTTATACTTAATTGAGATAATATATTAGAGGATAGGGATGGTTTTTATGCACTTGGTTTGAGATTCGTCATATTTTGTTTCCAGCCGAGTTTTTAATCGAATAGCGAATCTATTAGGAATTTTACAGTTGTTTGGAACGATAGCAGGTTATTATTATCTTTAGGTATAAGGAAATACATAGATGATGATTGACCACTCTTTGTTAAATCGATACAAACGTTTGTATTCATAGAAAACATCAAGCCGTTGGCCTATCGATAATGTAGTATATTGATAGTTTTTATGCAGTAATGTCTAAGCATTTTTGGGATAGTTTAAAAATGGTGTCATATTGAGATCATCTATAAAGACATAGACGGTCGAATGCAATCAGTTACGTCATTTATAGAAACTAAGAGCCTTGTGGAATGTCATTTTCTATTGATATGAATTTACGAACGAACTAATTTTAGATGATTTTGTTAAAAAATGTTACCAAGTATTATATATAATGCAATTTTACGGCACCAATATATTCCTGTGCTTTGGAAATTTGCTAATATTCTTATGGTCTTAAAACCTGGAAAACCACCTGAAGAAGTAACATCGTACCGACCGATTTCACTCTTACCAACACTTTCGAAGGTTTTTGAAAAACTCATTCATAAAAGGCTGCAGAAAATTATTGATAAAAATAAAAACATCCCACACCATCAGTTTGGATTTCGTGTTGGACATTTTACTGTGCAACAGGTTCATCTGTGAAGCAAATTGAAGGATCCCTTGAAGATAAGAAGATTTGTGCTGCTGTTTTTCTCGACGTCAAGCAGGCGTTTGACAGGGTTTGGCACTCGGGACTGCTATATAAATGTAAACAGATCTTTCCATTGATATACTACAACATTTTGAAGTCCTACTTGGAAGAGAGACATTTTCAAGTGATTGTCAATAATAGTCAATCATCTATATACAAAATTTACCCCAGGGTAGTACACTGGGACCACTTCTATACTCCATTTTTACCAGTGATATTCCGGAAAACTCGTTTATTGCAACTTTTGTCGATGACACGGCAATATTAGCTACTCATCACTGTCCCGATACGACTAATCGGCAACTCCAGAGTACCATTGATCTGACGGTTGATTGGTTTTGCAAGTGGAAAATAGTGATAAATGAGTTAAAATGTAGCCATATCATATTCACAAATAAAAAAGTTGATCGTGGAAAATATCAGATTAAAATAAGCGGAAAGATACTACCACAAAATCCTTGTGTGAAATATTTAGGAATTCATCTAGATTAAACACTAACATGGTTGCCACACATTACCGCTAAGAAAACTAAACTAAATATCAGAATGAAACAGTTATACTGGTTACTGGGACCTATGTCTCAACTACCAATTAACAACAAACTATTGCTGTACAAGCTTATATTAAAACTGATATGGCTTTATGGCTGCGAGCTATGGGGATGTGCTTCCAAAAGCAACAAACGAAAAATCCAGCAGTGCCAAAATAAAATTTTGCGTATGATAGCTAGTGCTCCATGGTACGTGTCGAACGACACGTTGCACAGGGACCTCCGGATAGGATATGTAGAAGATGAAGTCCGCTGTGCGGTCCGAAGGTATCTGTCGAAATGGACTTTCATGGGAATCCGTTAGCAAAGATGCTGCTAGAACAAGAAGAAACCAGAAGATTACGAAGAAAACGCATCACCGATTTCAAGTAGAGTCGGTGTAGATAATTAATAGGACCACCCAGGTGTTCGGCTGTTGGGTCGACTCCTATTAAAATAAATTTCGTTCACCAAATCTAGTTGATGATGAGAGTCTCGTCAGTTCTAGATCTTAAAAGTTTATAAAAAAAAATAAAAAGTATTCCAGCAGATATAAGTTTCAAATTCAGAAATGTAGTTTCGAGATAAAAAAAAAACAACATGAGTGTGTTGTTGGCGATTGCGTCCAGTTGCGATTTACTGTTGTAGACTTGTTAAGTGCTCAACTGTTGAACATATTCTGCGCCCTCTAGCTTGTATAATGGAAAATGAATTATTTCGTCCGAAGGTGTATAGGGACCGTCTAGATGCATCTGAATTACCGCATTTTGCTCTTAATCCTCTTGAATTGACTGGCGGGTAGATCTTATCTTTCGTGACTGTCTTTGGCCTTCCAGCTGTGGATTGAGTGCCTGTAGTGTAGTAGGTTCAACTGTTTATCGGATACTTTCTCCTTCATTGAGGGAATGAAACATTAGAGAGGCTGGGTCAACGTTTTAGAATGTAGTCGTTTTAATATATAACTTTCCTCTAACGGATGTAGTTACGAGTGGAGAGATGGGGTGGTTTAGTCGAGTTCATTTTAACGTATACAACTCAACCACGTGTGTTATTCAATGTGGATAAGCAATTTTAAAACTAGGATTTCATTGTTAATTTTTTGAAACTTTCAACTGGAAATTTCTTCTTTTGCTCAATCTACAGATTGATACACAACTTTTAGTAATGAATAAACTGAACTTTAACGCTAAAATTGTCTTTATTCTGTCTCCCCTTTTTTTAAGTTTTGCATGACTCATCGCTTTCATTTCTTTCATTATTAT
Organism: Coronaproctus castanopsis; assembly: GCA_032883995.1. Lineage (NCBI taxonomy): Eukaryota > Metazoa > Arthropoda > Insecta > Hemiptera > Monophlebidae > Coronaproctus > Coronaproctus castanopsis. Next base: position 266,203,382 of record CM065052.1, on the reverse strand, counting down.
CGTTTCTCTTCAATTTTTTCTTTCTGCGCGAAATTTGAATTAGGACCGTATAAGATGCCTATCCAGTTAAACATCGTTCTTTTAAAAATCCTCAATTCACGAGTATTTTGAAAACTTTTTCACCCGTTGTTTTTTCCTATCTAATTTTCCGTTTCTAATTCGGCAGAGAAAATTCGTGAAATATTACTTTATCGGTGGAAATTCTTCGACTTTTTTTTTGTAAACAACGAGATATGGTAACTACTTTTCGCGTACATAAACACACACATAACTCTAATATCGTTATTCCAATCTGCACAAATTTCGCGGTTCGACCTTGAACCAATTTATAACAACCTAACCGAACTATCGGGAATGAGTTTCTATTTCGAGAAATCTTATTTAACCGGTAAAATAAAACTCGGATCGAGTAACTTTATTCGGTCTATCGACGGTTTCATCTGAAAAATTTTATTCCTAGATCGGAGTAAAATTTTATTTTTAGGTGATTTTTTTATTTTGGCAGTAATTTAAAAAAAAAATCCTCAGCCAAATAAACGTACGAATTAATTCTTATCGCTGTTTTTTATCAACGTCGTGTTTCAGTAACTAACACAATGCACGCTATATCTATATATGTTCATGTATGTATACATACACACACACACACACATATATATATATATATATATAGTGCGTTGAGTATGCCGGATACATTACCAACCACCAAATTTAAATACGGATAATAGCTTAGCACGAATTGCGTTAATTTGCAATTGAATTTTGTCCAAAAGATGAAATTACTTTGATAACGAAAACTATGTGATGTGTATAATGTGAGTTGTTATCGGGCCAGCGTTTGGTAGCCGGTGTTTCTGAAATAGCTCGCGAACCGAATTCTTTTTCACAGTCGCCTCTTCCTCTGAAAAAGAATTTTCTTACAAATTCCTCGAACTTTTTTTTTTCAAATTTGTTTACCTTATCCACGTTCATCTGCTCGTTTAAATGTCTAACGTCCGAATTGCTCTTTGCCCGAGTAGACGGAGGACGTAAAGGCTATTATTTAAAACGTAACACGCGTGAAGATATCAAACGGCAGAGTTCCGTATAAAGGAATTCAAAGAAGAAATATGGAACGCTTACCTTTTTAAAATTAAAAATAAACATATTTTCCTAAATTTTTTACTATTCTATATATATATATATATAATTTTTTTTTGCATTGCGTGAAACAATGGACGTTGCTCAAATTTTAGCCCAATCCTGTACGTGTCGTCGTTTAGTAATCTAAACAAAAACCGCTAACGTCTAATCGTGAGAATTTTGAATTTTCCATTAAACGACACCGAATTTTGAAGTTGACACAATTTTGAAAACGGACGGCTGTTTTTATCGAAACGTCTATCAATTTGAAAGCTTTAAAACGTGTTCATTTTATTCAGTTTTGAACGTTTATAAATAAATTCAAAGAGAAAAATTTCTAAACAGGAAAATAATTTATTTACAAATTTTCTAAAAAAGCTTATTGCTGTTGTAGGAGGCGTTAAATTAAAACATCGTCTCACTATCGGACGGTGAATTAAAATTATTTTAATAACTTTCAACTTTGTATCAGTGATACATACAGTGATACATTTAAATGTGCCAACTGCAATGGAGATCATACCCCCAGGTAATTGGAATCTAGTGTTGCTAAGAAAGTACTTAACTCTAAGCGTCGTAGATCGCAAGGCATCATCTGTGACTCAGAATCTATCCGCTACGAATAGCTCAACACATGACATAACTGTTAATGTACCAAAGTCCGGACCAAGAACTTACGCTTCTGGGGGGCCAGAAGGCATGCACAAAATACGAGTAGCCGCTTGTCCAATGATTTTTCTATTTTTTAGCTTTCTAGCATTAATTCGCGAGTTTGATTTAAGTTTTATTTTTAATGGAGCTAAAATTATAATTACTAGAATTAAATCATCAAATAATAAAGATGTTTTCAGTGTAATTCAATTCATACTAGAAAATCATTGTATATTTTAAGATGTTTAATACTGAAAGAATCCGATTATTCAATTACACGGAAATGTAACAAACTGTATAATTTCATGCGTTTCTACCTTGTCAGGTATAAAAATCCGCGACAAAGAATTTCGGTCGCAAAAATTTATTTTTGGTTCGTTTTTAAAATTTCCTATTAGGCGTACGGAACGAATTTTATTTCATCGGATTACACGAAAATATTTCCTATCACGTTGTAAGTCGTCGGGATAGCCTAGTGGCTAGAGCACCGAGTTCTACTTTTTTTATTTCTACTGGTGGTTGGCCTTATTGGTTTTGATGTTTCAGAATTGCTGGATATAGAAAAGTCCAATTCGATATTTACGCAGTATATATATATATTTTATTATTAAAATGTTTGGCCGATCTGCCTAAACATTTCATATTCCGCTAACAAAGCAGCTTGGTACACGTTTAATTCAGCCGGTAGAAACAACTAGAGCTACAGCCGTCGACACAGTTCTATACAAATAATCAACACTAAACAGTAGCTTCCTGTGAATTTTTAGAATTTTATTCGTTACAGGATCAGTTATATTTGTAATATAAATACTTGAACGGTAATTAACTCGAATAACGCTGTTATGCATTATTATAAAGCCGGATTTTTAATAACGTACAAAAGATTTTGTTTGCTTTCTCCATTATGTATCTTAACGATCTCCATTATTACTCGTAGATATTTTAAATTATTTACAATAGGAATCGGTTTATCTCGCGTAACAATTTACAAATGCTAACTGTGTCTATCATTTCAGTGGTTTGCTTGTTGCCAATCATGATCATTTTCGGTAATTTCAACACAACAATGCTGAAAAAAGACGGAGAAAGTAACCAACGCGAAGGTTCTACGGCGTTTGCGAAAGCCGCAGAAACTGCTAACAATAATTAAAAAGAGAACGATTGCATATCTCGGTCATATGATGGGAGGGGATAAATACGAACTAATACAGCTAATATACAAGAGAAAATAGTAGGAGTATGAATTAGACAATAGAAAAAGTTGGATAGGCATCAAAAATGTAAGAGAACTAAACGGTCTGATCAGGCAACAGAAAATTATTGAACACATTGGTCGCCAACTTTCATTAAGCGGACAAGACAAAACCGGAAGAAGAATTATAATTGGAAACGCGTGTAGATGTGTGTGTGTGTGGTGTGCCTGGAACAATTTTTTTTTTTACCTTAATGTCTAGCTTGCATGTGCGCGTGATAGTTTAAAATAAAGTATAATACAATTAAAACTAACAAATTGACCCGAAGGGGGTGTTATTTAAGTTTAGCTTAATTATTCTTTAAATTGTTTATAAATAGTTACATTTGTTCGACTCGTAAATAATTTAACATAAGGAATTAGGACGCTAATTACATTAAGAATCGAGTTAACTGTAACGTTTGTTATATATAATTATTATTACGATTAAATTTATATACTTTATATCGTTTACGTGTATTTGTAACGGCAGTATAATTCGATATAAATTGTAATTAAAATCAAGCCGGTTCGCAAATAATAAAACCGTACACTATTAATTATTAGACGAAGCAGACAAAGAAGTATATATATATATATTTCCGTAAAATATAAATAATTATAAATTACTATGAATTATTATTATATTTTATTTTACGTTCGCTCGTCGAAAAGCTTTGTGATTTTTTATAAATCAGTTATTGTTGTTTATCACTACTTTTCGCACTTTTGAAATTATCATTATTTATTATAGATGTAATTATCGATATTATTATTTATTTTCTCTGTTTTAAGTAAAATTCGTTAATTTCCTAATTTTAATTTAAATATAAAATTTGTTCATTTTTTATTTATTTTTAGCAAAAAGTTTCGTCAGTTTGTTTTTTCATTTACGGACTACGCGAAATCAATTATTCAACTCCCCATCTTCTAAATTCTGGCTGCTCACTGGAAAAACATAAACAAAAACAAATTATAATCTCTTCGTTTTCAATTTAATTTACTTGTCAGATTATCAATAAAACCCGTACGGGGACATTTTAATATATATTTGCTCATTTAAAAATTTAAAAAATCGTATCAGAAAATTAGCTTGGTCGTGTAATTATGGAATATTATATATATATATATATATATATATATATATATATATATATATATATATATATATAATATATATGCATTGTTCGTAATGACGTAATAAGACGTTTACGATAATTGAAAAGTATCGGTTAAATTTTAGGCGAACCGAATTATATAATTATTTATCTACGATTGTTCACGCGCTATTTTTCATTTCAGTTCTACCGGATTAAGCGAAAAAAATGTAACGCTTAGGACAACGTTTGAATGTATACAGTATACATTTTCTTGGCTTGTTACGTTTCTTACGTAAACTGTAAACAAACACAAACGCATCTATATAGACGGGCGTATAATATTTATTGTATATATATATGCGCCATATAAATGTACATTAAAATAGCCGCCATTTTGAGATCACGACTCTCGGCTGGTGGTCCAGACTGTGATTATTGCGCGGACACTAGTTGTACCGGAGTTCAGTACTACAGTTCAACCGACTTCAACTTGCTGTTGGTGGTCTTGCAGTTCGACTTTAGAAGAGCTTTCCGAATCTTTCTTATTCGTTCCGATTTATTCCATTCGTCCGCTTTATTCTTACATCCTACGCTACAGTTCTCTAGAGAACATTATTTCTTATAGTTCTAACTCTCTCCTCGGTACTCATTTTAGACTAGCCGTTTATTGTGTTCGCCACTAGACGGCACAATTGTATATATGTATATATATATATATATATATATATATATATATATATATATATATATATATATATATATATATATATATATATGTAACATAAACATATTTATTTATTTAACAATATATACATATGTATGTATTCGCATAAATATGTACTTACGATATAAGTTGATACGTCTTCGTAATCTTTTGTTTGCTAATTTACAATGTGTTCGCTTCGGTTTTTTTCTGCGTATATATCTTAGCTGATTACCGTGTGTCATTGATTAATATCGTCACCATCGTTGCACCCTCTGCAACTCTGCAACCTGCTGCAATCGTTCGCGCCGTAATTTTTCGATTGCAGTTTTTTTAACTCGGGAGATGATCTTTTTTCTTCCTATTTAACTCGTCCGAATGGCGCCTGTTCTACATGTACTAAATGCACGATATGTATATATAGATATATATATATATATGAACAGTATCGATAAAAGACAATGGGACGCAAAATGTACGACAGTGAATGAAAATTCTCTGTAACTGTCAATTCTAGTATCTATAAAAGCTTAAGTTGAAACTCTACATCGTATAAAATAAGACACGTTTATTATAGTAAATATTATTATTATTATTATTATATTTCCTTCAGTCCGTCTAGGTAAAAATAAAAATACTGTACAGGCATTTAGCCGAGTGAAGGATTATTAACTCCTTTTCGTCAACGACGACCAATCTCACAACATTGTACATATTCAATATGAGATACTTCCACGTGTGTTTATGTGTGTATAAATATACAGCAATTTATTCGAACCCCGATGATGTCCGACATAACATTTTTGGAATATCCAGACCACCGCTGGTACAACTTCTAGGCAACTTAATTTCTAAAATTTTACGATTCGTCAATTTCGCTTTTCATCAATTTCGGCATTTTCTAAATTACTACCGATTTATATGGGTAACTAACAGATTTTCTTTTAAATGATTACTACGTCAATCTGATTAAAGAGGTATTATCCGTTGTAATTTTACGATCTTAAATCAACTCTTCACAGACCCTCATTTTAAATTATGCCTTTCGGTTTGTGTATACTTAATAGTAACTATAAGAATAGTAATAATCGAATCAGACGGTCGCTAAGTATTATAACTATTACGATTTTGAACAAACCGGACTGATAATTGGATTTCTAGAGGCAGCCGTGACAAATTTTGGACTGACCTTTTCTGCACCAAAGTGTAGATTTTCTGTTTTTGATAACGAAAAAGTTATAGACACAATTAAAAAATTGAAACTTATTTCCGAGTACACAGCCATCTGAAAATATTTAGGAATTCCGATTGATGACAAGCTTACATTTATGCCACATCTCAACTGTATTAATTCGAGATGTGATGTGCTTTTTTGCAATATCAGCCGATTGCAACATAATACTTGGAGTCTGCACTTTACAAAGAGACTTATTCTATATAAGGGATTAATTCAATCTCTCTATGATTACGGGACTGCTACATATATCACACTAATATGCTAAAAAATCTGAATAAACAACCGAGAAAATTCCTTCTTAGTATGTCGTCCTTGTATCGGACTGTTCCCACTTCAGCTGCTTATGTCATTGGTGGTGTCCTCCCACTGGATCCATATATCACAGGCGGAGCAATCGCAAGTGAACTTTATATACTAGGTGACCTGAATATATTGGGCTTGTCCGAAATTTATAAAGCATAGGGATGAGCTGCTCTCTAATATTTTACTAAAAGTGGCACACATTACCTGTGAGTATTGAGTTAATTGTTTCTGAACCATTGTCTCCTGTTACAATTAGTTTATATAAATTTATCAGTTGCATTGAAATTTAAAATACACTAACTAGATAAAGGTTTAAACTGGCCAAATGGCGCAAGCTGAGCCAAAAAAAAAAAAAATATATATATATTAGATACAATTCCAATAAACCTATTTAAAAAGCATATTTCTCGAATATTATTAACAAAATGACAAAATGACAGAGGAGGTGGGATTTTGACGTTACAGGAAGAAAATGCTAATTCTTCTCTAATATTACTAACAGAATAATGAATAAATTAAATATTAACTTGTACAGTTCTCGCGTCCTATCTGGCTGTGGCGAAGCTTATTTATATAGGTTCCATCTTGTTAATGTTCCAAGGTGTATCTGCTATGGGGATATTATAGATGATGTTGAATATTTTATATTTGAATGTCCTCCATTCGCAGGTCAGCGTTTTCAGTATAAAGTAGAAAACATACAGACCCTTCATTTAAACAGCACTAATCAATTAGCATTCCTCAAGTACTCTGAAAGTGCTATGCCAACCTAAAAATTTAACATTACGAGCTAATTCTTATCTGTGATAAATAAATTAATTCAACTGCGAAACCAGTATCTGGATCGAATCTTCTGCTAGTGCATTTGTTACGTGTTTAGAAAATTAAGTCTGTAAATGATTTATTTTCTTTTTTCGCCGTGGCACTATCGTATAATCAATCACTGCGGCTTTTTGGGACTATGTTATTTGTTATCCTGACTACCACTTTTAAATTATAAGTGAGTCTACCTAGATCAACGGCTGACATGGAGGTCGCACTTACAAAAGAAAAGAACCGAACTCAATATCCGGATGAAACAACTTTACTGGTTATTAGGATTTCAGTTGAAGCTGTCGCTCCAGAATCGCCTATTAGTATATAAAACGGTACTACGTCCAGTCTTATGCAGCACAACTCTGGGGTTGCGCAAAGAAGTCAAATAAACGGATTATTCAGCGCTTCCAGAACAAGGTGCTATGCCTAATATACCGTATGCCGTGGTACGTGTCTAATGAAGTTATACATCGGGATTTGAAAATCGATTTGGTGGATGAAGTTGTCCGGAGGCTCGCACAGAAACATCTGATGCAGATACAAAATCACCCAAATAAGCTGGTAGATCATTGGATACTCCCCCTACACGTGATTATATGTGTATATGTATATATGATGATATCATTTATTAGATAGCCTCACTCATTGGCCAGTTATAAATAGCAAATATATGAAAAAAAAATAATAATAATAAATAAGTACACTCGCAGATGAGACTTTACGCGCACAGACAAATAGGTATTATGTAATCTATGCACTTTTTTTCTTCTGTTATTCTTTACTTATAATGTGTAACACAAGTCTTTGCTCCTTTATATATAATGATTTCAAAAATACATTCGCCCCACCCGTTTGACGGGATTGGAAAAACCAAAATCAAATCGAATTAATTTAATATATATATATCGGAATAACTATAAATTTTGTACGCATAATGAAAAGTTGTAATTACCGACATTTACCCTCATACGATATTCAACTATAAGACGTATACATGTTTAAAAAATAATAATAGTGAAATAAAATCAAATGTTATTAATATTAATTTAAACAATAATAAATAAATAATTTTTTATATAATGTGGAATGTAGTGATTTTTTATAAAAAATCAATTGAAAATTAGTTAAATCACTAATATTTATTTTCTTAAGGAAAACACAAAGCTTTTCGGCATTTACGCCATTATCAAGTGAAAATTTAAAAAATCATAATTTTAAAAATATAAATTAAATATAATTACTTAAACATATGTGATGGTAATTGTGAAAATATGATCCAAAAATTGTGTTTTTTTAAAAATTTTGTGGTTGTATATTTTTATATTTTATATTTTACGTTTGGACATCATACATCGCAATAGTAAATGAAAAATTTAAAATTCCAACAGTATACAACTTTTACAGAATCAGGAAAATAATATTGAAGAAAAAATTAATATAAAAAAACTAAATTAATAAACAAATATATTGATATTAAATTTCAACAAATCAAAAAAATAGACCGACAGAAGCAGACATCATTTTTGGATCATATTTTCACAATTACCATCACATATTTTTGAGTAATTATATTTAATTTATATTTTTAAAATTATAATTTTTTAAATTTTTCACTTGATAATGGCGTAAATGCCGAAAAGCTTTGTGTTTTCCTTAAGAAAATAAATATTAGTGATTTAACTAATTTTCAATTGATTTTTTTAATAATAAATAAACTGATTAAAATTTATATTAGAATACGAAACGAAAGAACGGTTACGCTCATAAATGCGCGAGTACCGGGTAATTTTTTTTTTTTTTTTTTTTTAATAAATAAAGTCTCGTAATACAGGGGTTTAGGTTGGAATAAAAAATATAATTTAAATAATGCAAAAAGCGAACTTCAAATATTAAATATAAACGAAATTCGATAAAAATAGCGAATAGAAAATATACTTGATAATGTTAGGAGTTGATTAAATTGTAATTTTGTTTTATTTATAATTCGTAAAATCATCGCTCTCCGATATATATAAAAAAAAAATAGTTTAAACGCTACATATTATAAATAAATAAAAAAATTAATCGTAAATATGAACAATGGTATACAGCGATTAAATAAAAATCGAATCGGACGAAATCAAATTTATTCGAATATAAGACGCGATTGAACTACCGGATTAAAAATTAGATAGCATCAATATAACGTTAAAAAAAGAAAAAAAAATCTGACCTAAATACATGCCCCCGGTATATATTCGTGTATAACAAGGCAGGTCATTTCAAAAAAACTGTTATCGGAACTACCTAAAAAAAAGATACACTACTACTGACATACATTTTTAAGGCTGTTTTTCGACTGCAGTATTTTCCTTTATCCTGGAAATTGGCGCAAATAGCGGTTGTACCAAAACCGGGTAAGGCACCGGACGAGGTTTCATCCTATAGACCACATTTCCTTACTTCTTATCCTCTGAAAACTCCTTGAAAAAATAATATTGAAGCGGTTGAATCCTATTTTAAAATTGGAACATGTCGTTCTTGAGCAACAATTTGGATTCAGAAAAAAATACTCGACCATCGAACAGATACACAGAATTGTGCATACTATTCGAGAGAGTCTTGAAACTAAGCAAGTATGCACGGGTGTGTTCTTAGATGTTAAACAAGTCTTAAGGTGTGGTATCATGGTCTGCTGTTTAAGTTAAAGAAAATATTATCGCATCCTTACTATCTTCTTCTAAAATCCTACCTTGAAGATCGTACATGCCAGGTTAAAATCCTAAATCAATTATCCGACATCTATCCTGTATCTGCTGGCGTACCTCGAGGAAGTGTCTTAGGTCCGGTGCTTTACTTAATCTGCCGATTTTCCAGTTGATAATAACGTTATAACAGCTACGTTTGCCGACGATACAGCGTTATTAGCTTTTGGTAAAGAGCGAAACTTCTAATAAACTACAAAAGACTCTGTTGAATATTGAAAACAGGCTGAGACGTTTTCGTGTCAGGGTAAACGAAAGTAAATGCACGTACGTTGATTTTACGTAACAACCGTTAAAAATAAATAAGATGATTATTAGCCAAGAAAAATATGTTAAATACTTAGGCGTACACTTGGATCGTAAATTGACATGTTAGAAGCATATTAGCCAAAAAAAGAAAACAGTTTGATATAAAATTGCACAAATTAAATTGGCTTCTCGACAGGTACTCCAGTTTGTCACTAGAAAACAAACTTCTAGCTTATAAAATAATTTATAAAGCCTGATTATACGATTTAATTGTATAGGGTTGTGCAAAAGATATACACATGAACAGGATACAACGGTTTCAGAACAAGACCATAACACTCATCGTCTCACCACCTTGGTACGTATCGAACCATACGTTACATCGAGACTTAAAAATCCCATACGTGAAAAACGAGATCAAACGTGCTGTAAAGCAATGTGTAAGCCGTTTGGAAACCCACACAAACGTATTGTCGATCAATCTACCTGACACTAGTCTAGATATTCGTAGGTTAAAACGTAGTCGACCGTTTGATCTAGCCTAATTTTTCAGTGGGGTCCATCGCTGGATGCTAACCTCTAACAAGTTATTTCGCGTTTCAGTCCAATTGCTGGATGGCTACCTGGCCAGTTGTAATTTTAAAAATAAAGGGAAAAAAAGGGAGATATACATATGCCAGTACGAAATTAACCGAAATACGAAGTGCCCACCTTATATATACGCAGTTTTTATTAAATGAAGAACTGTCCTAGGTACAGATATGAGAAATTAAAATAATAGCTTCAAGCGGATTATTTGCATTTACTCCGGTTTCCAAAATTAAGTATAACGCGTCAATTCTTTACGTCTCGGTTTATAATTAAGCAGGCACTTATTTTTTTTTTTCTGAAACCTCGGTGTTTATTATATATAATGCACTTCCGTGTGTAGCTTGCGCTTTCATGTGCGTCTTATTAACACGGCACATCGAAATCGTGTATTTACTTTGCATCCTAATTCTGCCAGTTCGTACTACAATTTTTAAAATAATAATAATCAATATTAATAATAATGATTAGCCCATTTTTCTCGAATGTATACGTTAAAATAATAACGAATATTTAAAAAAATTATATATATATATATATATATATATATATTAAAATAATATGATATGTTTATTGTATATAATGTAGTTCCGTATATAGCTTGCGCTTTCATGTGCGCCTTATTAACATAGGACATCGAAACAGTGTATTTACTTTGCATCCTAATTCTGCCAGAATTTCAATTTTGAAAATAATAATAATCAGTATTATTAATAACGATTAGCTCATTTTTCTCGAACGTATACGTTACAATAATAGCGAATATCAAATATATATATATATATATATCTCAAAATAATATGGTATGTTTATTATATATATTGTAGGTCCGTATATAGCTTGGGCTTTCATGTGCGCCTTATTAACATGGCACATCGAAACCGTGTATTTACTTTGCATCCTAATTCTGCCAGAATTTCAATTTTGAAAATAATAATAATCAGTATTATTAATAACGATTAGCTCATTTTTCTCGAACGTATATGTTACAATAATAGCGAATATCAAAATGTATCAAAATAATATGATATAACTGTAATAATAATCATAATTATTGACTTTCGTTGTAAAATATTCTTCTTCCACAATTCTACGAATTAAAGGACACGTTTTCATTGTTACCAGTGTTGACCGCAAAAAAAAAAAAAAAAAAAAAAACCTTGTACGATAGAAACCAAACCGCAAAAGGACCGAAAATCATCTGAATTTTTCAAGTCTCGTCAACGTGCTACGTGTCAGTTCGACTATATACATCGTTCGCCAGCTGACGATTACCGATTAATATTTTAAATATTATCATGCAAACTAATAATAATACGATATTATTATTATATTATACATTCGCCGAGAATGTTACCACTTTTTTTCTCCTATAATTACCACAATTATCTTTTAATACGTATACGATATATATGTAATATTTTTTTTATTTCAATTTCAACTTACTATCCATCTGTTATACGACTCATTTTCGTGTTTTTCGGAGACTTTGCGTTGCACACGTTTACAAAAGCTCGTTATTGTGTCTAGCATTTTGAAAAGAATTACCTTTATTATTGTTATCAGTAACAGCAATATTACTAGTAGTAGTAGTAGTAAAAATAAACGGAATAATAACACGAAATAAGTAAGTAAAAAAAAGGACAAAAAATATTTAAAAAAAAAAAGGTTCCTTCACCGCAATTCGACTGACCACCTTCGGCCACATTACATAATTATATTGAAGAAGTAACATGTTTTCTCGATCACTTGTGACAGATGTCTTCGTCAACTTTCACTACCTACGAAGACTTAATTCCTTCGGAAAATTATAACTTTGTCGGTGGATTTTTATTATGGATTCTTTTTCATTTGTTCAACCCGTTTGCCGTGCCAACTCTCTGGAAAAACACGATATGTAACTAAAGTCGGATACTCTAATGAATACTAGCAAAAGATAACATTCGAGCGTAATATACATATAGATATTTGATCAAAAGATAGTATTTAACAATAACGAAAATTGCGAGATCTTGCCTTAAACCAATAGTAACCTGAAAAAAAAGGGCATAGTCAAGACTGCGTACCTCCGAATAAAGAAGGAATCATTAATGTAAGTAAATAATCTCAAGAATAATAAAGTCGCGGAGGAAGATACAATAATAATAAAGTTACGGAAAAACACTAATAGGTGTCCAAATAAGCTGGTGGATATAATTAAAGATAACAGAGATAATTCCATAGGATCGGACATCAGCTCTAATCAATTGCTTACATAAAAAAAAAAGTTAGTACAATACAAAAACAGATGTGAGCAACTACAGAGGTATCTCACTGTTACCGGTTACGTATAAAATACTGTCTAAGGCATTACAAAGTGGAACTGACAAACAACTAGATTCCGTAATTGACGTTCACGAAACGTAGATCACGCGTAGAATAAATTTTCAACCTAAAGTCAATAATGCTTATATTTGAAAAGAAAAATCTACGTAATAACGTTTGCAGATTTTAAGAAAGCGTATGATTCAGTAGACGAGACGGTAATGTTTTCGAAGAATTTGACTCGGATGAGAAAACCGGCAGTTTAATCGGAAAAACGTTAACATATGCAAAAAAAGGAGAAATTTAGAGGTGACTGGACATTTGGAAATTCAAACAGGAGTCAGGCAAGGTGATGGATCGTTGCTTATCAACAGCATACTGGAAAAAGTTACAAGAGAATGAAGAAAAGCAATGAACGATGAAAATATTACCGGAAAAATTAGACTAGTATACAACAAGTGAAACAAGTAGAAATGTATGAAAAACGTAGTAACCAGAAACGTGTACCAACGCGTAGAAGTAGAAAAGATTACCACTGCCGTCGGAAAAACGAAGAATTATATGCAAAGAACGGAGCCGGAAAAACCCAATTAATAGTAATAAAAAAATTAATTAATTAAATAAAAGTTTCAATTCGACGCTATCGTACGACTCCAAAAATACGATTTTATTTATTCCTAGAAAAATTTGTGAAAAACAAGAAATTCCGAGAAATTCCGAGTAATTCCGGGATTTTAAACATTTATTTCGAAGAAGAAAAATAAAGGGCGAAAAACTTAATGCCTCCGTCAGACGATGCTGTTGAAGTAATTTATTTTCCTCTGTTTCATCATCGTTTCCTGGATTGCGTGCGATGTATAAACTTCGATCAACCAATGGTGGTTGTTACTGTCGGAAATATCTAAGTTAAAAACTGAAATGTCAAAAATGAATCGCAATTTTCTCCTAATTATTCATTTTATTTAGATAAAATAAAAGAAATATATCAAATTTCTAACTTACCGCGTGGTTTATTCAAACATCATCGTACGTTTCTTCGGTGGTAAAACTTTAAACAAAGCCTAGAGGTAAAGGCACTCCTCCCGTCACTTTGAGAATTCCCGACACAAAGAAAGAAAAACGAATTCGGTTGAATTGATTTGAATGAACGAATGAATGAATGAAGGAAAAAACAAAAAAAAAAAATGGAATAGTATTAAACGGAATTGATAACAGACAGACAATATATGAAAATATGAGGCTTATTTGTTTGTTTAGAAGGCGCTGTTAGTTGCGTCGTTTATAATTCGCACGAATAATAAGAGGCTCCTCCGGTCGTAATAATTAGTCGAAAATAAAGACGGAATACTCTCTATAAGGAATTTACCGGATCCGTAGCGCGAGAAAGATGAAAAACTTTAGACAATTGGATATAGGATGATTATTATTATCATCGCCGTTGTTATTATTATGAATATTACCGTCGTTATTATAAGTTCTGGTTAGTAGTTCCACGGTGCCGGCGCTCCAGACGGCGGAGCAATTCGGAAAGACATCTTTAATCGGCTCGTTCTCACACCGTGGACCGGTAAATAGCCAGAAGTAAGCAGCGGCTTCCTCTGTGTCGGTTTCGCATCAAAAGAGACCGCTTCTGCTGCTCGATGTCCAATTTTTTTCAAAGATAACTCGCTCTTACCGCATATATGTATATATGACGTACACACCTGCATCCTTACACACAAACACACACAGGCGAATAAAACACGTTAACTATTAACATTATAAGCGCTGGTAACGTTTTTATTTTACACATTTCAGCGTAGTTCTTTATCTAGATTTACTTATTTGCATTATCCCCTTCATGGATATATATGTGTATATAATCTATATATATATAACATTTACGTGCGTGGGTATATTCGCACAGATAGATTCAAAACTCAAAAGTAATGATTCATATATGATTGTGTGTGTGTGTGTGTGTGTAAATATTAGTTCTTTAATTCATTTCGTTGAAAACATATTTTAATATTCGTCGGAAAAGATTCATTCAATTGGTCTCCGCTTTTTTTGCCGCCTTACGTTAATCAATCAGTCAGTTTTTTCCACTTTATTCCATCCGTTTCCTTATTAATCAGCTATCATCATTATCAGTAAGAGGACTCTTAAAACATATTGCAGCTTCGTATTCTAAGAACTTAAAATAAATTAACTTCCTTATTAATCAAATCGCCGAAATATGCGGAATAAATTAGTATTTACTCGCTCGAAAGGAGTGTATGTACGTTATTATTCGTTATTATTATTAATTATTGTTATTTATTAATATTATTTACCATTTAATATGATTTTTATTAATGTTATCATTGTTTTTAAGTTTGTTATTATTTACTTGTCCTCGATGTAGCCTAATGGCTAACGGACTTCTATACGGAAGGTATCGTTAGTTTACAATCGGCGATGCGGAAATTATCATCGGAAAGTAATAAATAACCGGATATTATCGCGTGGAAGTACAGTATACACGCACTAGTAACAATATAGTGCATTAAAAAATACAAACACCACGCACAACACCATACAGTATACACGCACTAGTAAAAATATAGTGCACTAAAAAATACAAAAACACGTTTTTGGGAGGAAACAGAAGGACCCCGCATAGAATGGTCCATCATAAATATAACTGAAAACAATTGAACGAGATTTTCACTCGGAATGGCTTACTATAACGATAAAAAGAATAAAAAACTCATTTTAGTTTAAATAATAATAATATCAATAATAATTAATAGTCATATATTATAATATTTATCGCGTGGAATGGCAAACCACCACGCACAACACCATATACGCACTAGTAATAATATAGTATACACTACAAAAACACACGGGGCTGCATTGTGACGTGACAACGGAGCGATTACAATCAGTTCTCCCGGTGTGTGTGTGTCTATCTACGCTACGCTATATTATGATTGCCTTGTACGCTATTTACACTGTACAACATTAATATGTATAGGTAAGTAGTTTCCAAACCTCCGATACGAAGATAGCACTTAATGATAATGATTATTTATATGTCAGCCGCATTTATTTGTTTATTGTATTTGGTCCCACTTATCATCGTTAGAATTATCGCAATATAACCACAATATTATTATTGAAGTGCTTCTATTAGCGCGTTGTATATGGGGAGTTAAAAGACTTATACACGTATGTACGTACACAGGCCTATTCTCACATTTCGGGCATTATATGTATATATTCAGTTTACATACATATATACATATAGAAATTATGAAATAATATTTTTCGCCTGTTCGTATTTTTTCTCTCGCGCATGCGCGCACGGCTATTATTTCGTTCAAATCTTCGCTTCACGTAGAGTGTATGTGCGACGTATATTTGAGAAGGAAATCATTTCCCCCCCCCCCCCCATATAGCGATATTTCTAGAGAAGTCAGCATCGTTGATTAAGATGTAGATAGTCTCCAGAGTATCACGTTGGGTAAGCTGTAAAGGCACCCCCATTAAAAAAAATAAATTATTGTGTAATTCACAGCTCGCGCCTCATATATTAATGGAAATTAATGATTGTAATGGATTTTTTTTTTTTTGAATAGACAAGTATCGTGTGCATGTACGACTGTATATGTCGGTGTGCGTTGTGAATATGCTTGTGCTTTCCGGTATAAACTACAATTAATTATTAACTGCAAAATCAAAATCTAGCTTATCGATCCAATCTTTTGCTTGGTCAGTTATCTCCGGCATCTGTTTCCAACCACTTTTTAAAACGTACATTCGGTATTTTCTCAGTATATGATCGATCGTAGCTTGATCTTCGCATGTTCCGCCATTTATTCAACAACAACATTTCACATCTTCCATGTTCCGTTCTGATGTGATTAAGTCTGGATCACAATTTTCTCGGTACCTAAAAACCTGTTGAATCGTTTTGTACATTTCGAATAAGATGTTTATCTAGATTTTCGATCGTCCATCCATACCTCCAAGCCTGACTTACGTCGAATTTATCCCGGATTATCTCCGCCGAACTTTTGTACGCCGGTCCCTTGATTTGAAGCAGTCTACCTACGTTTGTATCCAGATGTATCATGAGTGCTTTGTTGCTATTTTTTTACTAAATCCTTTTTTTTTCTTCGGATATCTGGAGGCACTGCTTAGAACGAGTAATCGGGCAACCGGAGTGGATTTTATCCTACCGGTTATATCATAATTCATTAACGTGAGAGCTGTTGTACAAAGCTACAGGTGCGTATCCAGCGACAGCGTAAGCCGAATTTAAAGTGTACATCCGTAATGTTAGTGTAGACACACCGCACGTTGTTCCTGTTAGTTTATGTATAACGTTTACACTTGTTCGTATTTTAGCGTCGGATTTTTTCTATTATTTTCATACGACAACAAACGGATCGATATGCATCAGATACATTTGCTATGTCGAAAAAAACGAGTATATCACCTCGAATGGTAGACTTAAGTTATTAACCGATAGAACGTCCTTTCACGGTACCACTTTGTAGCTTGCCTATGATTAATTAGATACCAACGATCTTCACCGTAAGATGCACCAGTTCATCAGTTAAAAGTCCTAATTTTTGTTATATAACTATTATTCGTTATTATCTTGATTTTATCTTAGGGTAATATAATGGGAATATTACCAAACTTAATTTTTGCTTTTCGCTATTATTCGTCCGGCCAGAGATCTGGATTTTTCAAACGGTATGAGATGTTAAATCGGTTATTTGTATCTGCTTCGTAATTTATTCCTGTTTTTCGTATATCGCCTTGGAATTCGCTGTTTTCTATTATTCGAATAGAGATATTTATTGTTTGGAAGTTAGTCGACAGTGTTATAATTTATTGTAGTAGTGTTGGTGATATTTTCTATATATGTACGAGGTTTATGTGTCATTATTACAACTATTATTCAGTCGGATTTATTCGATTATTCAATTTTGGTACCAATCGCGCGGTCTGTAATAATTTTTATTCTAATGTTTTAAATTAAAATTATCACATTACTTTATGTATATCTGCGTAATGCGTTCGTAAAATGAACAATGCCAGTGGTGTCGCTAAATAGGCCCCCGCAAAAATCTCGAAGTGGCCCCTTTTTTCTAGTTGGAAATCAATCTAATTTTTTTTTTTCAAATATTCACGAAGCAGCATTTTCAATTTTTTTTTTTTAATTATGATATTAAATTTTTAATAATTTTTTCTAACGTATAAATCGCAACGTTTCTACCTAAAAATATCGATTAAAAAAATATTCTTTATCAAATGTATTAATAATAAATGCTAATCTGGGTTTTGTGGGATTGACTGAATTAATTAATTATAAAACTCGGTCGTCCTAAATTTTATGAAGTTGATTGTTTTCAAGTTATTCAGTGTATTCAATTATTGATTTTCATGAAGCGGGGCTGAATGTATATAAAATTTAATTTCATCCAAGAAAAACGCGTAGCGCTTTTTTTTTGGCAATTTTAAAACTTTTTTTACGATTTTTTAGTTGTACCTTGATTATCAAAAAGCTGATCACTCTGGCGGGGGGTCCCCTCGTGTTGTGTTTATATATAAATTTTATATCGCCGATTCTAGATTGTATTAGCACGTTCGTTTAATGTTTACAATCTAAATTAATACGTTTACATTTTATGAATTGTATATCTTTATATATATTTTTATATTTTATTTCTACGTTCGCTAGATAATGACTTAACAACCGAAAAGTTTTTGAGATTTTTTACTTTAAAAAGTTTACAGATTTTAATTTATTTTCTAAAACGCTCCATATACTTTTCAAATTGTGAAAATTTACGGATAATATGTGAGAAATTTTTCGAAATTATCGAATATTACGCGACAACGTGGAACAGTTCACACGAACACAACAGCCTTTGTTCGAGTAAGGAAAAGTGGAGCCGAACGCAAAACGAGTAGGACACAATTAACATTTTCCTCTATGCCGGTTTTATTAGATTTCTTGATCGTAAACATTTCGAAATTAAAAATCTCTTTCCGATAGCGATCGTTTCTTGCTCTTTCGATAATAGGCTCAGCGATTTAGTCCGACATGAAGGAAACGAGAATTGTGTCTGGGCGACAAAAGGTTCGTTCATCCGTGAGACGAATAATTTCATTCTACAGTTTGAAGAGACGACCGTTTTCACTTTCAAAGGTCACGTACTTTCAAATGATAAAAAGGTAAAAGGGTGGTTTTTCGGGTTTTCGGTTATTATCAATTAGAGCAACCGCCTTCGTTGTCTTCCAGAAAACAATATATACATATAGGCATCCGTAAATGCCTAGACCAACGCCCGGATCAAGGATACCGACACAAAGGTAGTCTATAAGGGATGAACTTAATTCTGTTCGTCTGTCGCTCGATTATTATATACCATCTCGCTAACGTCTTTCGCGCTATTCTAAACATAACGCGTCGCCGCTAAATTTATTCTCGACCTGTTTTCTATTCGAATTGACAAAACCAAAAAATATAAAAACTTAATCCCCGCCGAAATTGCGACGAGACTCTAAGACGACGTCGGTAATACAAAAGGCTTTCGCAGCATCGCGAAGATGACAGGTAAAAAGGGCAATTACTCGCCAAAAGTGAATTCCAGAATAAAGAAGAAAAACCAGAAAGATAAAATAAAACCGAATAAAGAATCAGTCCTCGTGATCTGCGTCATCCGTATATACGTATTTTCTTATATAATACCGCGCGTTTCATACATTTATGCGCACATACATAGAGTATATAATGGTATTTATGTACACGCCAATGTTTGTGTAATTATACATACGATACACATAATTTCTTATTAGATAATTATAACGTAATGTAATTATAACATAATACGATATAATATAATTATAGTACAATATCGTATAATATTATAAGAGTATAATTATAACATTGTATAATAAAATTTTAAAATGCGAAACCGAAAATTTTGCGTGGTCACTACTTCCCCGCTCTTCTTGTCCTTGCACCTTATTAAATTTAAATTTTTAAATTAATTTTCATTTGTTTTCGAATTATTGAAATATGTTATTTTATATTTTTATTTCAATTTATTCGCACCTCTTTATAATTACAACACATAATCTGTATCGCGCACTCGCATAATCATACGCACGAACTTGACGAACTAAGAGACTATGTTTCCTATTGTTTTAATTTATACACCGCAGGTTGCTACTACACGCGTATTTATCTTTCGTATTTTACACAGATATGTTTCTTCCTAACAACACTTACACGCATTTATTATTAAGTACAATAGTCTCGTGCGCCTTTATAGATGCAAATTTACCAAATACATTTGCCCTACTGGCTATAAAGGGGAACCATTAAAAAAAAAATTTAATATAAAATATAATTAAAACATAATGTAATTATAGCGTAATATAATTATAATATAATATAATATCATCGTGTATAACATAGTATGAAATGTTATACTATAATATAATATAATGTAATATAATACATTATTTGATCGTATTCATACTAATTCATAGAACATGCGTCCGTTTACTTAAATATATGTGAAATATATGATGGGTTTAACGAACATTTATAACATAATGTAATTATAACATAATATCTTCTTCCTCTTCTCCTTTATGAGCCGTTTTTAATCCACTGCAGAATGTAGCTTCCTTTTGTTTCCATATATTTCAGTCCGATGCATTGATCAACCAGTCCTTGTCTATCTTTTTAATATCGTCTTCCCACCGTTGGTCGACCCCGTTCTCTTTTATTCATTGGATGACATTTAGTTGATCTGGCCGTCCATCTGTTATCATCTGATCCATCTCCATTTGTTTTTTAAGATTGGGCAGCGTCTTTTACTTTAGTTCTCCTCCTTATTTCTGATATTTTTACCTTGCCTTGTAAAGTTATTCCCAAGATTTTCCGCTCAATTGCTGTTTGTGTTTTATTTATTCGTTAACGAAATATAATTATAATATAATATCGTGTTTATAGTGTATATGATATAGTATAATATAAGATAATGTAATATATTATTTGATCGTATTCATTATGGGCAATTGTATAGAGAGTCATTTTATTTAATTATTTATAAGAAATGCGTCGATTTATTTAAATATGTGGAATATATTAACGAACCTAAAACAAAGTATTAGTGTCGAAATAAGGTGTAACGACGGTGAATTTAATGCGCTCGAATATTTCAGGTATTTAGGAGTTTTATAACAAATTTTCGTTTAAGTTTCACAAAGATTCATTAAGTTGAAATATGAAAATATTAAACTACTTGAACAACGAGATAATATGAGAAAAATGTCTGATCGAAAACCTAACGGTATACTTTAAGAACGTTTGAAATTGAAATGTGTTAGGAAAAAATTAATTTTCGATCAACGCGTGCAGAGCCTTTATTGGCGCATTAATACTAAGCTTAGAAATTACATTTGTCAGAAAAAATTGCAGTATATTTCTTTAAACAAAATACACAATTATTAAAATCATCTAGATCGCTAAAACACATAAGACCTATTCTTTATGCGGAACATACACAGGTTAAAAAAATAATAATTTAATGAAAATACAAATAAAGAAATACGTGCTCGAAACTCGATGTAGGGCATCAAACTTACACCTTGATAAGTGACAAAATTAATCTCGAACCAGACTTCTATAGGACATAACTTCTAACAGGGCGCGACAACATTGCCTAGTATATTTACAGGTTTGGACTAAAATGCAATAATAAATGCACACGGGACAAAGTAAAACCAGCCGAACACATACTGCTCGAGTGTCAATTACGCAGTGGCCGAAGAAATTTTGAGATTGATAAATTATTTGTGGGGTGGTAAAATGTAAAGCATATGTGTAAGCGGATACTTGTGTATGCTTATCATATTCAGATATATATATGTATATATATATATATGTGTGTGTGTTACAGAATCTGTGCACTAATCTCATGTAAATTTTATAAATCACAAACTCGTTATATGATTTCTTGGTGGAATAAAGGACTATGTATTTTTTATACTTTTTCCATCACATATTATGTTATTATAATGTGGAGGTCTTTGCATTTGTTCATAGACCTCTGTATTTACATGTATATTTTTCTCTTTTTTTCAATAGAGAGGGGTTTTTTTAGTGAGTAAAAATCCCACACGCTGATTTCTTTGGAATCCAGCAGCACTTGCTGAGTTCATGTTCTACTCTCAAAAATATATATGGTACTTATAAATATATCACTGACGTTTGAAGATTTTCCCCCTCCCGCTCCAAAAAAAATCTCATGTAAATATATACTTATTTCCATTCTATGTTAAAATATTTAAAACTTTTATTTATAAATTCTAGTCTTACAAATGGTCTGTAAATACAAAATACTGTCTATTCATTGGTAAACTCTCTATAACATTTCATTTTAATACGTAATGAAGCAGTCAGAAATGATGAGTGTGATTGAATTGATTACAAAAGAAGTAGTCGCGAGTATATATTTCTGCGAAACTTTTAATTAATCTATCTTTTCGTATTGTAATTGCGTAAGGAACCACACCTATCCGATTAAGCTTAACCAGCAGGAGGCGCGGATACTGAAATGCTAAACATTCACGAATAAATAAAATAGGGCTTCCGAATACAACTTGAAACTTCACTCTCATATTATGTTTGTATAATTAATTTTCATTTCATTTGTGCATCGTTATATTATGCAGATTTTATTATTTTATTACATTTTAATGATTTCACTTTGCACTTTACCCTTTTTAAAGAAAAAAAATCATTCTCCAATTATTTCTGTTTCATTGAAAACAATTTCCTGTTTTCCCCATTGTAATTAGTGAAAAGTTGCCACTCATGGAGGTTATGCAGGTTTCCATATAAAATTTAATTTTGTTCACTCTATTCTCGCTTAGTAATGATTGCATGATCTCAATGCCTCTCCTAAGATTGAAAAGCCTTAAGATTGAAAAACGTTCGGATATTCATCAGTTAAATATAAATCTTTCTATATTGAATACTCAATTATTTACGATTGTTGCAATGGCATCATAAACCGAGGTTACTTTCCAAGGGTTGATCGGACTCCAGTTAATTAAGAATTTGGTCAATTCAGTTAGGAAAAAGAAAAAGAAATGTAAACATTTGGTTAATTCATTTATTTTTTATTTGATTCTAAGAACTTTTTACAAAAAATTAGTTATGTGCAGGGGATAGCATAACATAGGCCCTCGCCCCCTACAAATACATTATTAATAAAAATCAACCTCTTCAGATATTGCAATGGATAATTTAACTATTAGCAGTGATCGGTCTAATAACTTACTGACCTAAATTCAAAATGAAGATCACGCTGCTATTCCAATGCTAGGTTCTCAAGCTCTTTCAGTGAATTCTGACGATGTTTATACTACTATTTAAGAATCTAATTAATAAAAAAGCTGTTTATAAGGTTGTTAAATATATTGGTAACCATTTTTTTGGTCTTTTATTATACTATTTTTAACAAATGTCTGTTTTTCAATCATAGATTGCCATAAACTGGCAAATATTAAGCTTTTATTTAAAGGTAGTAAAGATCCCAGAAATCCTGCTGAATTTTTCCGTATTACATTATTAAAGTCCATTGGAAAGGGGTTATCGCTTTGCATCTGTTGAAGAAAGTTGACAGCAAGTCCGTCTTCCAGAAGAATCCGTTTAGATTTTGGAGAGCACTCTCTACTGAAAATGCACTGTACAAGCTGGTTTCTAGTGTAAGGCAGTGTGTAGCTCATCTGCGGTTGTCATTTCCTTTGATATGGTGATTTCGACAGTTGAATTAAATAGATAAGGCGAAAGAGGATGTCTTTGTCTTACTCCCGTCCGTATTTTAGCTTCCAGTTTGCATCTATCAACATATATTATTGTTATTATGTGTGATTTATGTTTAGGTTTAATATTAGACTTCTCAGTCTATATATTTTTCTTTTAAAATTTTAAATAATAATTTTCAATCGATCTTATCTAATGCTTTAATCTATAAATGTTATGTAAGTATCTTTACATCTAATCGTCTTTCCACTAGGAGTTTTAAGGTCAATATCGCTTCTTATGTTCCCTTCCCTTTCATATATATATATATGTTTATATTTATATTTGTATAAAATGCACGTATATAGCTATTGGACGCAGCCGGATGAATATAAAAATTTACAAATTCGCTACTTTTAATTATTACTATTAATAATCGTAGTCGATTCACACGTAATATTCCAATTATCGACGTTAAAAAATAATTCGCGATTGGAAAAGAAACGAATATCAAACAGGAAGTGTCGTTATTTCTCCACACAGAATTGAAAGAAAGATGAAAATAAAATTACCTTAGTGAGGATTCGTCTTTTTTTGTTACTCGTGGAAATTGGGGTTTTATTTGACAACAATGTAATATATATATATATACATACATATATATATCGAATATACCTCTAATACTATATATACATTTGTGTGTGCGGGTGTGCGTGATATTTCCGAACAGAATTTTATATTTGTATGCGTTTAAAAAATTGTTGGGTGTACGTTAAAGTAACAATTTCTCGCCGTTACCAAATTACCCTTATAAATATCTACAATCCTTCTCCTGACTCGTGTCTGTTACGGCCATTTTTATAAACCCCAATTTTTTTTCCTTTCTGACCTGTAACAAAAGGAAAATAACGATAATAATAATAATAATATCAATAGTAATATTAATAATAATAATAATAAATCATAGTAAAGGTGGTAGTATTCTAATAAGCCGATTCGTTCTCGTGTTTTTTTTTCTCGTTCTTCTAGGTAGAATAAAATGAAAAAGAAAATAAAGTCGCGTACCCGGACTTTAGGAACGCGTCCTGTATGAAAATGTTTCGAATCCTTTTGAAAAGAATCTTACGAATCGAACGAAATCGTGTAGAGAATTCGAATTTTCCTTTTTATTTTGCAGAAATTTTTACCTTCTTTGCAGAGTATCCTTTCGACCGTGAAGTAAAAAACGTAATTTTCCTTTTGGTCCAAACGATCCGTATAAAAAATAGCGAACGTCTAAGGTATACTTTACGTCCGACGATAAATATTTTCCACTTACGGTAATCAGCAATTCGCTCTTGTGGACTAATTTAAATTGGACCTCTAATCGAAGTTATACGTTGCACAAATCGTGTGAAAGATGACAGACGGCGCTGAAAAAAATTCGATAATAACTGCGAAAGCTGAAAATATTAAAGCGGAAACTATTGGAAACGCGCGCGGAAAATTATCACCTTGCAAGACACAAATCTTATCATCCCTAATGCTGATCTTGCGCACTGAATTCCTTTCGCGATAGAGAGAGTACCTTTTCAACATTAAAAATACGGATGGATCCAAAAATGAAGACGACCGTTATAGCGATGATATAGTACGTTCTCCACTTCAGGAGTATTATTTCGCAATTTTTCAGGCGTCTAAAAATGAGTAGGAAATTCTCAATTTCACGTACAACTCGTTATATTCGATCAAACAGCTGAAAGAAAATTCCAGCATTCATTGTTTGAGGAAATTCATTCGACAAAAAAGTCTGTATATCCTGTACTTCGTATTCCTGGACATAGGGTGCTATGGAAGAAATGAAAAAGCAGATCTAGCTACGAAAGAAGCCGCCTGCGTATCTCCTACAGAATTACTTCCAACAACATGTTCCGATATTCCATAAATTCGAAAAACAAGCGACAGTCAGATTTTCCAGTTCATCTCGACAGAGTAGTATCTGCCGTATTCAGCGTATTCATCGCGCAATACAGGGTGAAGCGATGTTGTTCCGTGTCTAGACACGTCACCTTCGTTTGACTTGTTCTTATATTCTATCCGAAATCGATTCACCTACTTATTCAATCGGGGATGTTCAAATCACTATAGTTCGTATATTAATCCGCTGTTCTCTATATAATTTCCTAGCGAACTTAATGAAGTTCTTTTACCTGAAAATTAAAATACACGTATTTCTTATTCAAACTATCCATATATTTATAATGACGGAATAATATGACTCCGTGCTTTTAGCCTGCAAAAAAAAAAAAAAAAAAGATCCAGATCGCCAAATCAAATTGCTTATACTGTAATTAAGAAGTTCCCGTTAAAGGCTATCGTAGAATTTACGAATATATTAAACTGCATGTTTAAATTCAGTTATTTTCCGCACGGTTGGAAAGCCGCAAAAGTTATCGCTCTGCTTAAACCAGGGAAGGACAGTTCTCATATTTGCAACATTCGGTCAATTAGTTTAGTTAGCAACTTAAGTAAGACCCCAGAAAAAGTTATTTTAATCGAATTAAGGAAACACTCTCATGCTAACAACATTAATTAATTAATCTTGTAAGCTATCGCGGTAAGGAAAGTTCCGATACACAATATATTATACCTTAATTATCTAATGAAAGATTTATTCATTATTCAAATCATCTGGACCGATAAGTTGTAGATGTATAGAATGAAGGATCAAATTAGGCAGACTTATAAGTTGTGGATTTACAGAATGACGAATCACGTAAGCAGGACTGATAAATTGTCGACTTATAGAATGAACGACCAAGTGAGCCGGATTGATAAGTTGTAAACTATAGAACGATAAAGAGCCGGACTGAAGAGTATTATCATCTAGGAGGTTCTTTTTGCTTTCGTCGTAGATTATTATTTTCACCTTTAATTCTTGATAAAAGATCAACTCAGTCGTTAAAACGAATTATTGTCTGTAATGCCTTTAAAAAAAAGGGTATATATACCTTTTTTTTTTTCGATTTCTAAGAGTAATTAAAAATACCGTTATTTGGCTTTGACCGACAGATACCGAAATATTTCTTTTTATTTAATAATTAACCGAAATATAGCGCAACTGCCCAAGTACTATATTTTCTTATTAATACAATTAAATTAATAATTATAGCTCGCCGATGTTTATATAAATATAAAAGCGTTTTTAGAATTTTTCCAAGTAAGTGAATATTTTTTTTTCTAATTAGACAAAGTTCTACCAGTACAATATAATAGAAATTTTTTCTTGGCGATATATTTTATATTTTTGCACGTGATAATTATTTTTCCCCGGAACCGGGTAAACATTTAAACGAGAAATATCGAAACTTGCCGGATAAAAATAAGGAACGTTTTTTTTTTTCTCTTTTATTTCCTTAAAGACTCTCGTATTCCAATTTTCCTCGTCATTTGTTTTACAATATTTCTTTCGAAGAATTTTTTAGCCCGATAGTATAGCGATTCCTCGTCAGAATTTCTATTTATTTTTCGAATATTATCGTACATTTCCAACTTGGCAGCGAGGAAAATAAATTCCTCACTCCCCACGGGGAAAACTGAACGATGAGGGATGACGAAAGTTTCCTTTTTTGGACACGAAAACGAGAGAAATGAAATATTCCTCCGCCGGATGGATGTATAAAAAGTAAACGGTAATGAAATATGGAACGAAGTACCCGAGGGATATTAGGTGTATTATTTCGCGCGTTTGTATGCGTGTAACCGGAATGGCCGCTTCCTAGTTTACCGCCGGCTGTGCAGGTCGAAACGACGCGATGCGGTATCCGCCGTCGGTGTAGATCAGGAAGCAGAAGAAATATGCCGTCTCTTCTGGTAATAACTTATAGAGAGCGAATCGGTTATAGTCGTGACAACGACGACCATGCAGCTTTTACGATATAGGCGATGTCGAGGAATTTGCCAGGCATTTCGACGAAGTGAAATGAAAATAAGGGAAAACAGGAGATTACCCAAGTAAAATAAATAAATACCGTAGGGGTGCTAAAATAAGAGGCGTCAATATGGCGTCGGTGGAATAAATTTGCGAATTTCAACGCGACTCCTTGCTTACCGTTGTCGAAGACTTTACACGACGCGTTTTCTTCCTCCCCGTCTTAATCTCTTTACTCGCTCGCTCCCTTCGTGGTTTTAGCCTTTATTTTCTCGGGGAAACTTCCAGCGATAAGAGAACGGTCTGTCCGGAATCTTATTATATACATACATATATATATATATATATATATATCCATCGTTTTCGGCGAAAGTTCGTTTCCGTCAACCGAAGATAAATAACGCCTCAAATAGTCCTCCGGCCAACTTTTCAGAACAACTTACGAAATCACTCCATTCAACTTGCGAAGCTGCTTAGTCGAATTCAACCAAATTTCCAATTCTATTCTTATTTCGTCGCTGCTGACTTTCAACTTGTTAACGTTTTACACAAACACATCGCAATGCCGTCCTACACGGACAAGTATCTCCATCTTTCCACGAGATCCGTTGTATATCGTCGTTGCCGCCTGTAACAATCCTAGGCTAGCACCCTCGCACGTTGAGACACCGATAAATTTACTTTTCGTTTCTGAGTCCGTATGTATGTATGGCTACAAACGCGAGCGTATAAATCTTTCGCCCATTTTCCTAGCAGTTTTCCCTTGTGCTTAAATTGAACTTCCACTTCTCCACTTATCTGTAAATAATATATATATATATATATATATATATATATATATATAT
Organism: Coronaproctus castanopsis; assembly: GCA_032883995.1. NCBI lineage: Eukaryota > Metazoa > Arthropoda > Insecta > Hemiptera > Monophlebidae > Coronaproctus > Coronaproctus castanopsis. The sequence goes on along the minus strand of CM065052.1, from coordinate 266,174,769 downwards.
ATATATATATATGTAAGCTTGCGGTATTTCAGTTATTTTTTCGGAAGTTATTTTCTCGTAATATGTCTATTTTTTGTGCGACTTACTGCGAACTTTTTGTCACGGCTTGATGCATACACACACATACATATAACAGTACACGCGTATACACACACACACACACACATATATATATATATATATACGATACGTGGTACGGAATCGAATATTTTGTAATTTAATATTTACGATTGATTGAATTCAGGGTCATCTTTCAATACAAGATATAACTGAAAATAATTTTTTTTGCTAATACATTTAATTAGATAACAGCGAGATACTTTTCGAAGGCCTATTGAAAATTTTATTACGTAACCGCTTAAATAGAGCGCACCATAGTGGAGATGATAAAAATGACGCGAATATTAAGCGAAAATGGCGGTGGCCGATCGCAATTAAATGTATAAATGTGAGCTACAACGACAAAAATCGTTAGTTTAGTTTGAAAATTTTGCCGCCAAGTATCTGCGAAATAGTGACAAATTTTGACGTGGTTTTCATCGAACAGATTCAACGAACGATTTTCAAATTATTATATGAAACAGCGTCGCCTACTAACGCATTTAGTTTTTTAGCTATCCCCTTTTTTAGCCGGTAAGTAGGACAAAGCGCATACTATGGGTCTCATTGGACAGCTTGGTTCGTGAAGTTGTAGTAGTTCGTACGATGTGGGAGTTGTACGAATCGATTAAAAGTCTCCACGTTTCGTATTTCCATCTAGTAGTAAACTGCTCTTGTTAATTTTTCCACATTTCTTACAATTTAGTATAGTCTTCGTAATTTCATCGTAAGGACCGCGCTTTATCAAATCCATCATTTCTTCCTCATAATTCTGCTTTTTTTTTCGAAATAACAACAACGTTGTCTTTGTCCGTTTTCGGTCTAACTATATTGTTTTTTTTTTTTTTAAGTTCCTCGAAAGGCCGAATTTTTTATGCGGCAGATTCGATACCGCCTTACGAACTGCCGCAGCACATTGTTGTCTGCCCGCGCTGTTTATTCATCAACGCATTTGACGAAGTTGATGATAATTACTATCGGAAGTATGTACTCGGACGTAATAGCAAAAGTTAACCCTTTAGTGAGTTTTTCACTTTTTCGGATAGTCAACATTCTTAGTATTTGCTCACTTACGAATGGGAAACTTTAAACAAAGTGTCCTAATCTCTAAATAAATATTATTATTATTATTATTATTATTTTGTTGGCTTCTGTACAGATTACAGGTTGCTACTGACATGTCAACATGTCTAATATTATATAATAGAATATAATTAAGTGTCAATCATCTTCAGTCTACGTCATCCCGTTGGAGCATTGCTAGCTATTTTTTCTTGTACAACAGTTTGAAACAGTTTGTCCTGTTTCATCTTCCAAGAATTTCTTTTTCCCCTTCGATATTATTGACAACAGGTTCTTTTCTCGCAGTCCGATCCGTCTGAGCACTTCATCGTTGGTAATTTTCTCTACCCATTTGATACGACGTAGACGTCGGTATAGCACCACATTTCGAATGTGTTTTTTTTTTTTCGATGAACTACTTCGTTATCCACGTCTCCGAAGCATAGCGCACTATGGACCATCGTAAGTAACATTTTAGTATTTTCTACCGTACATTTATGTTCATCCTTTTGTCTCTCTTACGTTGGACATTATTAAAAGCGCATATTACGATTCTTGATCTTATTTCCTTGTCGTCTTTTCCTTTATTTGTAAAAGAACTCCCAGATATTTTTATTTACGCACCTCGTCAAGCTGTACGCCATCCGCATAAATACGCAAAGGATGTTGTTTAAAATTGTGTTGCAAATTATCATATAATTTTTATCTGCCAATTCAATGAATCTAGCTCCTCTGTCGTTGCGTTATCCTAGCCCATAAGCTCCGACGCACTCTCCAACGGTTCCTTTGCCGACTTTCACGTTGAAATCGCTCATTATAAAGAATAGACCGTCTAGTCAGAGTTTCTTGATAACTTTCTCTCGATATCGCCGTATAATACTTCTACTTCTTCATCCTCACGGTCTGTAGTTGGAGCATATATTTACACGATACTAATTGGTTTCAGTTTGCTATTAATAACTACTCTATCTGATATTGGAATTACTTGATAAATCATCCTGCTTAACTTCCGTGAGACGAGGATCCCGACTCCATTTTCATGGTTTTCACCTCCATAATATACCATTTCATATCTGTCTGTAGTTATTCAATCGACTCCTGGCCATTTCACTTATTCTCAGGATATCAATATTGCATCGTTTTGCTTATTTTCTAATTTCCCTGCTATACTGAGTGATCATATATTCCATATTGTTACTTCATTGACATGCTGTCGCTTCAAGGTTTTGACTCCGCAGATTCCTCGCACTCCAATTGGTTGCAGAAGCGACTTATACGAACTTCGACGGATACTAGAGGCCGTGATCGATGTATATTGATTTGCATTTCAGTTATTTGGGAACTAAGCATTCCCGTTTCCTTCTGTAGGATTTTCTGTTAGGGCTTTCTCCTTTATCACGAAAGGAACTGGTTTTAAAGCGCCGGATACTCGCCTACTCGTTCTAGATTGGTATTCACTAATCCGACTGAGGAACATATGTCACGAGCAAGCTGCTTGGTTTGAGTTCGAACTTTTTCGATCAAAATAAATCCAAATACAACTGTTAATGAAAATTTCGGAATTAAAATTTTTTTCAATAAAAAAATAAAATATTTATTACTGTTTCTATAATTATTATTATCATTATTCTAACTCACTCGTTGCCGAGTATGAATGCCGTTTCTAATGATATCCCTTTCTGTTAAATAGTGCAATATCTGAATCTTACAAAAGACAGAAGGAACAGAACATTAGATAACAGAAGAAAAGACTGTAGCTGCGCATATTTTTGGAACACGAAAGCCGGCTAGCAACAACCTTATGACTAATCTAACTACACCAGTTGACCCAATGGCAAGGATGAGGTCAGGACAATTAGTCTGGCGCAACTCGATGCAAGGAAATGTCCAAAAAGAAAGGATAGGAAAAAGAGAATTAGGAAAGGGAGGAGGGCGAAATGGGAAACTTTCCCGTACTTGCTTAATGTGCGGAATGGTTTATTATCGGAGTATCCATTCTCCTAGGAGAGTTGCGTATCAGTGCTAGTCTGCCCTACCCTTTACTATTAGGATAATAGCAGAGCGACATTTATGACGGTTTCAACTCGCCAGGATCAGGACTTTCAATCGGTATCGTTGGAGTTTTAGCGGGCCATCTTCTATGTCCTGTCACTACTGAAATTGTCTGAAAATGAGACTTTCCGGCAGTAGGCGCTCTTTGTCAGCTGTTGCTTATTGGTCCAGTTAAGCATTCTGAACGTATTCGGAGTTAATATCTACATCTAGAAGACATTCCATCATTCGCAACCTATAGAGGCCCCCGTTCCATTTAGAGGTTCAGTTCCCGAGAGGTACAAAAGTGTTATATATACGTGTTTTTCGACTTTTAATTTCTTAACGTAGGTGGGCATAACTTTCGCGAAAATTGAAGACGATTTTATAATTTCGAGAACAACGCCCTATTAATTATCGGCTATATCATTAAACAGGCTAAAAGCTCGTAAAAGCTCTTCTCTGGAATTGTTTTTGGGCTTACAACGAACAACAAAAGTTCAATCTCACCGAAACTTCATTCAATATTGACGAGTTCCGAATAGAACTACGAAACGTACATAAACAACGTTGTTTCCACTTGTGTGTGTGTGCGTGTGTCTGTGTTAAGTTTTCGTATGGCGTAAAATTAATACTACGAAGTCGGTCGTTATTTAATTCAACGAGCTCCCGTTTACTAACAAAAGCTCGAATTATCTTTCGAAACTGCTTGGTGAAAGTAATATCGTATTTATTCTTGTTATTTCGAGACAATGTGCGTGCCTAACTCTAGTACTAATTCGTACATAATTAAAGCGATAGGTTGGTTTTACGCTTTGTCCGCGAGATTTCGCAAAGTCAACTGTATAGGTTACGTTCGCAACTTTATCGCTTTAGAAATTTATATTAGTATGGAGGGAGGTTTTGAATAATTTGACGGACGGTTTAGTAGCTACAAACCGGAATCGGTGATAGAATTTTTCACCTTCCAAGTTGAATTCAACTCGTTTTTGAAATTTAGGTTGATAAAATAAACGAAAAGGTAAACACAATGTAATACCGAATAAGGTTCGTAGATTATAATCGTCCTTACGTAACCTACAATTACGACCAAGGTATTTATATATATATATATATACTATATTATTCTCACTTTCTTCCTGTATCATCATTCTATCTCTTTCTATTACTCCGTTATGGTCTAAATAATAATAATAATTTATAATAATAATAGTAATAAGAATAACTCTGAATAATAATGAGGCCAGATTCATATCGTGACGATCGAATCGACGATTTAACAACACTATCTATAATTATGACGATAAAGGATTATAATTCTCCTTGTTTAACTTTTACTGCTGTCTTTAGAATATACATACATATATATACATACATATATATACATACATATATATACATACATATATATATATATATATATAGTCTAATAAGAAGAAGATTGATTTGTTTATCTAAGTAATTTATTCCGATTGCACCGTCACTTCATCGTCTTGAGTATACAGTTAATCATCGTGTAAATATAATTAAATATTGACGTAGATCGAAATACACCCCTTTAATTGTAATTTGGTATAGTTTTAGCAACAACGGGCATTATTCGAAAAACAGACGAAACTCCTCTACACTGATTCAAGATGATTCGGGGAAATCTTGAGAAGGATAGTATTCAATTCGACATGATTTTATACGAGTCGATAGTTCTTCATTATCCGAAACGAGCAGCTACATTAGGCGACAGATATATTTGTAGTCGCAAGTATTCGGTACAATTAAAATTGTATCCGCACGGGAAAATGACGATGTAACGAACTGCTAACTAGCGCGATGGAAATTGAAGATTAACTTACGACTGTGGTAGTATACCTCGCAACGATCTATTGAGCATATTTGTGTCCGCAACTGTCTCCGAGCAGAGCTTTTTGGTGGTACATTTCAAGATATACACGAAGTCTCAGAAGCGGCCTTGACGTAGTCGCTCGCGTTGCGCAGATATAGTTTTTGTAGTTCCGCATCCGAAATCCGTTCGAAGTAATAATGATCGCACGATAATTAGCGGGTCAGAACCTAAATGGACGGGGAGGGATAACGATTCCGTATAAATAGGGCATTATAGAATTTCTCTCTAATTTGCAAAAACTTATTCAAAAATCTCCCTAAAAACTTTCGGGAAAAGTAAGATAGATTCGGATTATAGTTCGAGAACAGTTCGACCTACGTTTGTCGAAAAAAAAATCGAAATTCAAATCTGATTTAAATAAATAAAATAAACGAAAACCCTTATTTTAATTATATACGCTGTATATACTATCGCAGTCGGTTGTGTAAATGCGATTGTGAACGTTAAATGGAGCACTAGTTGTTTGGCCACGTATTACTAAAACTCAAAAAATTACATATACAAACCGTTGCGCAACCACCACAAATATCCAGAACAGCATTGATTGTTTTTTTTTTTAATATCTATACAAATTGCAATCTGGCTGATGCAGCCAATAAGCAAATGGAATGTAGGCTATGACAGGATGGGAGATGTCATTCAACAACGACACTCTGAACTACCTCTCCAATCATTCAAACCGGTGCGGAAGATCTAGAGGTGTGCGATAGTTCAATCTGCGCGGCCCATTGGCAATAAATCTACCGCCAGCTGGTTAGAGTGACCCTCTAACCTGTGCAAGTAATTTCTACTGCAATCCCGAAATACTTCGTGCACTTTTGGTATTTTTAAGTCTTTATGTGATGTAATAAAATAAAAAGATTAAACAAAACAAGTGAATTTTAATCATATTTTTTTTTGTAGAATACATTATGAAAAGTAAAAAAATGTTTAAAAAGTGTTTTGAAATATCTAGTTAGATAGAACGGTTGCTCAATGTAACCATAGAGAGTCATATAGTGATTTTGGGAATAATTCTACTATGGGTATAGAGTTTACATAGGGTTGTGTTATCATCTGCTGTTTGCATTGAAACTAGAATACTTGAAGTATATACACACTTAACGAGGCAGAATATTGTCTCGTTGTGTTGGACATAAAACGTGGGGTTGTGTGCGTATACTACCGGCCAACAAACGAAAGGTTAGGACTTATCATCTCTTTCCAAAATTTGTCTGTCTTCTTCGAATTTCTGTTGGCGCTTCTTTCTTTTACTTCGTACATTTCCGCGTCTGAATCGTTTAATTGCCTCTCTTCAGTTTATGTTGTTTTTATTATTATTGACCGATGTTAATATACATTTTTTTTCTTACTAAAGCTTTATTGGCGGTCGATATTCATAATTGGATATAATAATAGCGGAATTTATTAATATATCGTTTGACTTTGATTAATAAATCGTTTTTTTTTCTTTTTTGTACGCGGTTATTCCGAAATTATTACATCTAATTAAATATATAGTGGTTATATCGCTAAGTTACATTTACGAATGGACTTACGTAGACAAATATAAATGTGCACATTACGAGTAGCAAATAGGAACGACATGTTTATAGGGAGAGAAATTGATAAGGATATGATTTGATCGTATAATGTGTTACGGGAAGAGAGATAATTGGAACATCCAAAAAATATGTGATTCGCGTCGGCAATGAGGTCGGCATTTTCAGGGTGTGAGCAATAGGGGAGAGATAGTAAGATTCATTTGGAATAATGAAGAAGGAAGACGATTTCTTTCGAATCGTAGTCTGCGTATGGTGATTATGCACGGAAGGTCAGTCTGAAGCAATTTATAATGTGAGACATTATAAGGGTTATTTCAAACCAGTTTCCAAGTATTCTTCGCGGGCAATTTTAACACTGTAGAGAAGATCAATGAACGGTGAATAAGTGATGAACAGTCGAAGAAGGGAAGGAGAGTGGCTATAGTAGTCAGCGAGAAAATTTCTGCTGATCTAGAGTGGCGTGGAATCCATACAAACTTAATGGAGACACAAACATCCGGAAGAAGAGCGACATGATTATTTCAGTATGAGAGGAATGAGGGTTGTAGTGTGATTAATGCACAAAGACAACTTCTGGAGTCTGGAAAGGTTACAATTTTTTTAGATAATTAGTTTGAAAGGACGAAAGGGAGAGAATGAAGGATAGCTACAGGCTCGGCAGTAAAGATAAAAGAAATTCGAAAGAGAGTAAACATTTTACGAATTTGGAAGGAATAACAAAGGCTGCTCCAACGTATGTGATTGATTTGGAACCGTCTGTGTAGAAATTCGTACAAGTGGTTATTGTTATAAGAAATAAAAAACATTGAGGGTTCTGAATAATTGCTTAGAGAGTTTTTGCCGGAGAAATCCCTGACTTTGTTCCAGGTGTAGGAGGAAGGTTGAGTAGGATTTATGGAAGAAACATAATTCTTCCAAGTTTCTCTCTTTTTTTAGTTAACAGGAATTGTCGGGTAATGGTTTTCTGGTTTTTATACAAAAAATTAAATCACTAATAGAGTGACTACGACGAGATTGTTCGTAATAATTATTTAAAAGGCTTTGCTGATTATAACAAGAAATCTCCCACCAGGGAGCGGAATTCAATTTTCGGTTGGTAGGCTTAATTTGGAATAAGTGCTATGTTGAGGTAATGCAGAAGCTTGTTATACAAAGGGATGTTAAAAGATGCGGCGGAATGTAAAGGAGAGCATAAACTATCTAAGAATTCTAAAATCTACGTTATCAGGAATTACAGTTAAACCAGCAAATCCGCTCAGTTACAGAACGATCATAAAAGCCTTAAAAACTAAAAATTATTATTATTATACATATTCTTTAAATGAGGACTAACTATTAAGAGTGGTATTAAGAAATCTTCATTGGTCAACCGATATATTGGACATTAAAAACGCGATAGAAGAAAATGACTTCCAAGTTATACGTATCGCAAATGTTTTACAAAATAAAACTAAACAACCGCTTCCACTCTTCTATGTGGACATCAAAACTTCAGAAAATAGTCACAAAATATTTGAATTAAATATACTCCTAAACACCGTAGTAATACTTGAAGAACCAAGAAAATATCATGGACTAATTCAATGTAATCGTCGTCAGTTGTTTGGCCATTCTGCAAAGTTATCAAGAAAAATATCATTAATAAGCGCAGAGTATTGTATCCGTTGCTGGGAAGAAAATCGGTTCTGAATCTAAACATCAAACGTCAACTGTATCTAACAATGATAGCTCCTATCTGGAGATACGGATTGGAACTATATGGCACAGCTTCAAAATCTAATCTGGCAAAGATTCAGAGAGAACAGTCCAAGACGTTTCGCATTATGACATCTACGCCTAAGTACGTTTCGAACTTAACGCTACACTCAGATCTGCATATACTCACTGATGTCTACTCAAAACAATACAAACGATTTTTCGAAAAACTACAACACAGTACAAATCCAAACATCAGTCGCATGTATACGCCAAACTTTTCAGGAAATCCATCCAGACGTCTTAGATGCAGGAACCTATTACTTAAAGTACATTGTACTTTATAGATTAAACCTTATAGATTACAGTAATATCCACTTTGTCTTTTAGCACGGTTATCATTTCCTAGTCTTACTCTTAATCCTAATCTTGCGTCTCACTGGAGCTGCCAGATTAAAATACTTTACCTTTTCTTCACTTTGTCTCCGTTCCTATTCCTTACTTTTCCCTTTATTTTCCCTTATATTTCTACCGCGAGCATCATTGCTTATTTCGGTGCAATGTTTAAAAAAAAAAAAAAAAGATGATGAAGAGGAGAACTGAATGGAAAGAATAATAGGAAGATGGTCACTGACCAAAGGTAAGGATTGAACGGCCCATTAGTTTGGAGCACTAAATTGCCAGAAATTATGGACAAATCAAGTAAGTTTGAAAGTAGTACGACGTCCGTCATTAACAACAGTTAAATCTGCTACATTAATAACATCCAACATAACTTGACTAGAATTGTTACCAGCAATATTATTCCAGCTGAAATGCTGAACATTAAAGTCGCCGCCACATATTACAGAACAGTTTATACGTAAGGCATTTATGAAGTGAATAAAATTTACTTTATTCAGGAAATTATTCGGTCGGTAATAAAAGGAGAAAGCGTATAAAGGTTTATTTAGGAACCTAATCTGCAGACACAAAAATCATTGCAATTACTATTGTTTAAAATAGGATCAATGGAAATAAAGAAGTAAGGAATATCATTATGAATATTTATTCAAATTAACTTTTATTTTTCATTACAAACACACGGGTACTTTGTTTTTATATATATATATATATAAAACCTTTTGTGCCAAATAAATGTGGCCCACCGAGTAAGTTCGTATTGGGTAATCGATTGAAAAAAAATGAATAATAATAATAAAACCTGCGAATATGAGAGGAATTAAATATTTCCTTGTTTTTAATTTAAAACGTCGTACATTGAAATCGAGTAAAAATGAGCTACATCCGTTAATTTAAGAAATTCTACCGTACATTCGTAAAATTACGACGCAGCTTGCTATGGCTTCATATTGAAGCGTAGAAATAAAATGGTTATATATATTATCAATGTTTAAAATACCGAGAAATAAAATTTCGGCTCTGCCGCGATGAAAACTCCATTACAACAGACAAGAAATATTATTATCGGTCTCAGAAATAATCGATCGAGTTTACCAGCCCGGTATGATAAGACCGCGTAATCGACAATCAACTTTGAGCCGTAATTTTATTAAAACTAATTATATTTAATTAATTAAATCGTACGCGAACCGGTATAAATATATTTGGTAACTGAAAGAAATCGAATCAATTTTAATCGGGCTCTTTCCCAAAAAATTTGGCGAAACATTTAATCCTTTCAGCGACATGATATCGCTGTCTCTTTCTTTTAACAGGTTTATATATTAATATAAGCATATATATCCGTCCGTTAGTTCGGCCATAGTGTGTTGGTAGTGAATGTACATTCGAATCGGAAAACGTTTTAAATTTTAAACGATTTAGCATAGATATCGCGCTCTTTACTACTTTTTAAAACTTTAAATTATTGTAATTTCTGTCTTTTTTGCGATATTAAACAAAGGTTAGAACGAGTCTGATAATATAGGCTATATGCTGTGCGAATTTCATCATTATTGTTTTAAAAGTTTTTGAGTTAAATCGAAACAGACAGAAAGACAGACAGACAATTTTAAAAAATAGATTTTCTGTTTATGTGTTATAAAAATAGCCCAACGCAGTGATTATAATGAAAATATTCGTAAATCACAGACACTACAGTTTTATATATATATATATATATATATATATATATATATATATATATATATATATATATATATATATATATATATACATATATAATCGATAGAAAGAACAATGGATTTCGAAAAATTGTTTAAAACGAAAGTTTTTTGTTCTTTAATTAATAAAGTTAAGAACTCATTTCAGATATATCAACTTTTAATGACGATACTTTTCGTTGTAACTAAATAATCACCGAATAGTTTGCGTTAAAAAAAGTTTGTGCAGAGTTTGAAAATTCGTTTAACCGGTGGGGACAAGGCAACGTGCTCGATTTGTTGGCAAATCTTTAAACCGATTTCTTTTATCTTTTAAATGAGACGCCTTCAACCGAACGTGATACAAGAATGTTTATATCTTACTCAAATAAATGTTGCTATGTAAGGTAATAATTGTAAATTATCCAGATGGAGAAGGGACTAGATGTCATGTATGAAGAACGTAGTAAGATAAGGTAAATCTCAAATCGTAACGGCGCCATAGAAGAGTATTCGATAAAAAGAAAAACACGATCCCGATTGCAGATTTCCCATTCAGAATTAAGGAAGAGACTTTCTTTAAGTTGAATTTGGAAAAAACCATCACGTAACAAACGATGTCAAAATCAACCGATAAGTTCGCGATTAATCGATACTTAAAGAAATAGAATCGCGGAAGTTTAAAGAGAGACGATTGAAGAGTTGATAGTAATTAACGAGAGATGCTAATGCTCTCAGCGTGCATCAATATGATCTTTATGCTTCAACGATGTGCATGATATGCTTGTGAGAAACTTAAGAGAGTACTTCGCCATTAGATGACACGTCTCGAGCTAATTAATCAACAAATTAATTGTTTTTCGAATACGAATATTCCCGCGCGCGTTCCAAATAATTCAGCTTTAACATAATTCAATTAACGCGTCCGACATATTTCATTTATTGGTCTTCACCGTACTTTTCGAATCCTTAATAATAATGTAATTCCGACAAATATCATCGATAAGATTCTTAAGAATGTTGGCATAAATTGTACGTGTTACAAATATCGAGAGCCGGAGTACACCGCTGCTCGCCAGAACCATTATGTTTAGAATGTTTTCCTGAACAAATGTGTGGACGATGATTCTCGTATGCTCTCAATCGTGCCTGTAAATGTTACCGAACGAAAAGGAAATTTTAGTCAACTAAAATTAATAAAAACTCTTACGCCATTTATCGGATAAACTGTCGTTAGAAAATCCTTTGCCTAAACGTTAAATCGTTACAATTTAATAATAATAAAACAAAAAAAAACAGTTGTGTGAAAAAATCCCGTGCCCATTATAAAAAATAAAAAAATTTTAATTTAAAAAAATTCGATTTGGAAAGCTATAATAGGATATTTTCATTAAAAAGAAAGAAAATGATTTTTAATTTAAATATATTCTTTAAATTCATCGTTCGCGGCCTTATCGTTTACACGAATTGTTAAACAAAATAATACGGGTTGAAATGTCTCATCTTCGAAACTGGTCAGCTGAAACGTACCTATGAATATATTCGACTGATCAGTATAAAAGAAAATTACGTCCCATCTCGTCTGAATCTGAACTACGCGGAGTCTAATTACGGAGTAGGCGACTCTACGCTGAGCAAACATTAAAGCGTCCTATTCCAAAGGGATTGTCGCTTGGAGTTACCGCACAATCTAACACTTTCACCGATATCTACAGGTAACGGTATCATTGAAAAATTCGGCTGTTTAAGTTTTAGCAACACTAAAAGTATTTCGTTTTTCGACAACTATTAAATTAATCTATAGACAGAAGCGTAGCTTGTTCACAGGATAAAGTGTATCGTGTTGAGAATTAAAATTTACAGTTCGATCAGTGAGTAGGCGTATCGGAGTGTATATAAAGACATATACGTGTATATATATATATATATATATATATATATATATATATATATGTTGTTTAAATAAATTAAATATAATCGAAGATAATAAATTTTGCAACTGCAAGAGTAATTAAATAGACAATGTTCGACTTTTAATATATAAATGTAACAAATATGATCACCTGCCGCAGCTATATAGAATTAACTGTACGCTTAATTCGAATGAAATTATCAAACCGATTTCCGATTTTTATCTCGAAATTATTTAAAATTGAGCATATAAATATGTATATGAATATATAAATAATCACTACTGGTAGCCATAATCTGTCAAATCTGCAGTATACTATACTCGTTTCATTTTTATTAATGCAATATTAAGTAAAATAAAAAAAAATATATATATAACAATCCTTTCAGCCGAACTTTACGAGATTTATCTCGCCGTCAACTTCATAATAAGCTCTAACTTCCAACAGCCATCGGTTGCATGTTCCGACTCTCTTTGCTTCGTGGGGAACAAAAGTGGCGATCGTTAAATAAGCTACGCCAAATTAAGAATTCCGTTTTACCTTGGAAGACTTCGCTTCAAAACCGCAGAGGAAACGTTGTTCTCAGCAGATTGCGGCTGGGTATATAAGACTCACCCATTCACACCTGATGAACAGAACTCCGGCTCCTCAGTGCCCGTTTTTAGCGTCACGCTTAAAATCTCCCACATCATCATTCATTGACTGGCCATTGTACTCCTCACTCAGATTGCCTCTCAATCGTCCCTTCTCACTTCCTTTTCATTCAAAGATGAATTCTCTTACTAATCTAATCACGCATGTCGTGTCACTACTTCCTGATTTAACTTCCTCTTCTTCGTTCCTCCAGCCCTTGTCGCTGCACACGGCACATTAATTTAGATTAATAATCATAAATGAAAATAAAATAATAATAAAATAATAATAAAATAATAATAAAATAATAATAATAATAATAAATAAAATAATAATAAAATAATAATAAAATAATAATAATAATAATAAATAAAATATAATTTTATATATATATATATATATATATATATATATATATATATATATATATATATATATATATATATGATCGCATAAGTGAGAAACAGTGAGATATTATAAGTGTTTGTAAATCGGTGGTGCGTGTTTTTCATTTAGCAAAAATTATTTATAATTCGGAACAAGGTGAACGAACTGAACTTGTTAAACTTCTCCCCAGCAAAATTAAATTTAAAAACGTACCAAAAAAAAAATAATAAATTTCGTGCCCAATGGCATTCGATCTAGTTGGCGAAATAATTTCACTGTGAGCCATTTTAGATCGCGGTACGAAATGTTTTAATTAAATAATGGACGTGTAGGTTTTAACAACTTCTTGTTATTGTATGATTCGCACACAATGAAGTGAAACATACTCCCACAACTTATGCATATTAGATACATGGATATGATACATGCACACCTTTATGTATTATACACATATAGTATACGTATAAGTTTTCAAAGATACTTTTTACATTTATGAGAAATGCGAAACAAATTAGTCCAGTTTAAATTTTTTTATTTTTTATTTTAGGACGTTTTTTTTTGTATTTATCGCGTATATATTTTTTTCGTTGCGTGTTCGGATTACCGCACGATATAAATTTCGTATTCCGGAGCTATTTATATAACGGGCGAAAGTAATGAAAAAATACTTAAACGCAATCCCTTTATAATAATTTTTACACACACACACATTTAAATACACAAAAGAACAAAAAAACGATAAAGAGGAAATGGTGTCGATTTTTAAATACGATGTGGAACGGCTATTGACGAAAAATATAAAAAGATTTCAAAAAATTTTCGCAATTACGTGATAATTTCTCGTAGTTAAGGACGAGGTTGAAAACTTAAATGTGTACGTTAATATCCGACGCTATAGCTTAGTTAAATACTCCGCTTAGGTGCGTAAATAATTATTATTAGTTAAAAAATTCAATAAAATATCAAGATATCGAGAAACGTTCTCGGCTGACGTATTTCTTAAAATTCAGTTTTTAAACGATGGCTTTAATATTTTATTTAATTATCGTAACGACTGATTCGGTGGTTTCTACGTTTAAAACAGCGAAGTAAAGTTCAAATTTTGTGAGAAGAATGTGGCCATTGTGAATTATCAGACGACAACAATTCCGTCTCTTGTTGTGTTCGAAGCTTTGGATGTATTGCGCAAGACGATCGTTTCGTATAATTAGTTAACTACGAATAATTTTATAATATAATCGGTTAATCGAATGGATGGATATGGATATGGATATGGATATTATATGATATGGATGATATGAACATGGATATTGATATGAACTGATGGATATGGATATAGATATGATATTGACATGGATCTATATATATATATATATATATATATATATGGATACGATAGGAATATGGTATGGATATATATATATATATAAGGGGTATTATTGTTGATATTGATGTAGAAATGGGTATGATAAGTATGCGAACATTTCTGAATGGACGCTCTGATAATATTTAAACGGATTTTTGAATACATTCTATAAATCTAATAACCATTTCAAATATGTAAATGAGTTTAAACGATAAAAAACTAGTTAAAATCACTACAAACACATTATACTAGATATGCATATTCGTGAATGTGTATAGGGATTTGATATGTATACATATATGCATATGGATGGTGGATGAATGGATGCTCTGATAATATTTCAATGGATTTTTGAAAACATTTGATATATAATCATTTTGATTATAAAAAAACAATAAGAAACAAGTTAAAATCACTACAGACCCATTAGATTAGATATGGATACGGATATGGATTATGATATGGATATGATATGCATATGCATATGGATAGTGGATATGGATTTGGATATAAATAGATGCTCTGAGATAATATTTAAATGAATTTTTGAAAATATTCGATAAAGCTATAATCTTTTCGACTAATGTAAATAAGTTTAAACAACGAGAAACTAGTTAAAATCACAAAAAACGCATAAATACCTAAACCAAAAATAAGTAAATTAGCCAGTTTAAGGAGTCGTATCAATAAAGGAAAGCAATTTTAACGGATAGTGACAAAGTATATAAAAAACAAAACAAAAAAAAATGTAGAAAAACAAATAGCAATTGATAATATTTATAATCCTACTATAGTTAATAAAATATGAAAACATTTTTCATTTAAAAAATATATATGTAAAAATATGAAAAAAATTATTTAAATTCAATAAATTATGCAGAATGTCACGCCTGTAAAATAATAAAAATATTCAATAAATACATAATGTACATTTAACAATAAGAAATAACGACGCATTAATCGAAATCAATTACTAACGACGAAATGGAAGATGGAAATTTATTTCAAAAAATTCGAGAGTATATACATTAAATTGCAATCGATGCGAAAAGGAATACGTAGGAGAAACAGGCGGATTAAATAAGATTTAAAAAAGAATAATAATAACGATGCAAAGTCATCATTCGGATGTAAAGAATTAAAACGAGAAATCGATAATTATTAACCGAAATTGTAAAATTTTTTAGAAACGTTATAAAAATAGAAAACTGACAAGAAAAGAAATAATAAAATAAATAGGTTGATATATATAAAATTCGACGATAAATTTTGACGAAAAAAAACTTTTCAGAAGTATATTATAAATTTGATCAATTTTTATATTTGACGGAAAACTTTTATTTCACCGGACATTTAAATCGTTTATGTATCAATTTTATATCGTTTATTTTTCAATTGCGTCGTTTTATTCACTGTCGAATTATTTTATAACTGTTTTTCGCGTTGATATTTTTCGTTGTACAACTTTAATTTTACTATTTTTTTTTTTTTTAATATTTTTTATAAATTATATTTTCATATTTTCTGATTGTTTCTGTCCAAGCTTTGCGGTTTTTTAAGATATAGAAATTTAGCGATTTTAATTTTTCCCTTTTTAAATCGCTAATTGCGCACTGTCTAAAACGAGTTTAATATGTTTTATTTATTTTTCCATCGTAATTATCATAATCTCCCCGATTCATTGTTAATCGAAACCTGCTACCGTATATCACACCGTTTGCAACGTGTACGTATTTTTCGAACATTCTCCTTTACAGAAAAACATTTCTCGCTAATATTCGAAAATTTCGGCAAAACAATTATTACTTTTCTGTTAGTTTTTTTTGTTGTATTTTTAAGTGTTTTTTCTTTTTTAAAAAAAAAAATAATAATAATAATAAATTATCGAACAAATTTACTAATGTTTCGATGATAATAATAATAATAATTAAAATAACGAATTAATTAATTTTTCCCGGGCAAATTATGTCTACGTCAACAGTATGAGTAATTAATTAACCTTATATTAGTTGAAACTTACAAAATTAAATATCGGAAAAAAAATCATTTATATCGAAAGAAAAAAATAAAATAAAGATTAATCGAAAGTCACGACAAACACGAATCCGGTTATTAATTAATTTTGAAACTCGACAAACCCGTAATATATATATACAACACATACGTGCATTACATACTATACTATATATATATATATATATATATATGTGTGTGTGTGTGTGTGTGTGTTAAATCGGAAAAGTCGAAGAAAGAGATTTTGCGAACCGGATCTGAAGGATATATAAATTTTAAAAAAAAATAAATACAATATATACATACATACATGTATAAACGATAAATCAAAGAAAAACATATACGCTAGCGAAACGTATTCCGCGTATAAATCATTGTAATAATTCAGTTTTACAATTCGTTTTACACGATTATTAATTATAACGACTACCCGTAAAAAATACTGATTAATATTTATCAGCTACAATATATCCGTTTTAATAATACCACGTTTAACTTTTATCGGTGCCGACTAGAGCGACCTTTTTCAATTCGTTCACGTTAATTCGTACTCGGAATATGTCAACGTGGAGAGCATCCATGCGAAAGCTCGCCAGATTCGGCTCAAAATACTTTAAACGTATCATAAGGCGAAGTTCCAAAATTAAGTTAGAAAATAAAAAACTAATTTATCAGACTACATGTATAGAATCCAATTGTTGAGTTGCATTCGAACGAACACGAAAAAATTCGTTCGTACCCGATGCCAGTCTGCAGATGAAAAAATTCCACACTCCTGTAAACAAGTTCGCATTATCGAAAGATCGCATTCGCGTATACAACTCTAACACATACACAGACAATACACCGTAGTCGTAAATTTATTTTGATACTTTAAAAAATTAATTAATTGTACACGTGTAAACCCCCCGCACCCCGCAATAAATGTTACGTCCACTATTTATTTTGACGACTTGGACTATGACGCGCCTACTCTAATGACGTACTAAAAGTAATAAAGGCATATGCATATATATATATATATATATATATATATATATATATATATATATATATATATATATATATATATATATATACGTTTTAAGTCTTATCGTCATAATACAATCTATATTTACATCGATCAACAATAAAGTACAATAATATGAATAATAATGATCAAAGAACTGATGTGCATTTTAATTACGAACTTGAAATACGTAGTGCTCGTCTATTTCTCGTAATAATCGTATATTGTGCTATGTTTTATTAATATTTCCGAATTCTGAAAACTGTTAAATTTCTTGTGTATTCTACTCATCGCCATCTTTTTTTGTTACATCTGCCCTCAGAAGGTTGCACATCAACAAACATTTGCCGTCTTCATATCTTCCTGTGTCTAGCTGAATTTATTATTTCGTAAATTTTACCAATCCCTATGTTCTATGTACTTCGTCCTTTTTTCTTCCTATTGTTGCCTTTCCATATATCTTCATATAAATGCCTTCTGCTCGTAATCTACGCCACGTATATTTTCGTTTTTCCCCCTTTTATCTCTTCAACGATTGTCAATTTATCGACGTTGCAACGACGTAGTACGTTCTTATTCGAAACGAAATCGGTCAACGGTATCTCAAGCAACCGGCTATACGTCCACATTTCGAATGCGTTTATTCTTCTCTCGCTTTCGGCGTTAATGGTCCAAGATTCCGCTGCATATTCCATGACCGTACGTAGCAACGCACTGTTCTTTTCCTTAACTCAAAATTCAGCTTTCTTTACTACTGGTTTGGAATTTTATAAATAAGTTTGAGAGTTTGATCCCAACTAGAGCCATGCAGAATAAAAAGTTTTTCTTCGTAATATAACTCTTGATAATTACGGCGAAGGCAGTGACACCCCCATTCCTTATGAGATCATTATAATTAGTGCATTGAATGCTAACCCATTTTGTGCATAAAAATCACATATAACGGGATAATCACGACGTTCGATAAAAAATACGATTACAAATATATATATATATATATATAAACAATTCTGTAACATTATGATATATTATTCTAATGATTATAACTTCTCAGTTGAAGTTCTCTTGACAAATGAGTGCTCAGTTTTGAATACGAACAAACACTACTTTTCCGCGATTGTTTGTGGAAGGTCGTGTATATATAAATTGAATAAAAGAGAAGCTGACACAGACACTTGTAGTAGGCCATCGCTAAGCGTCGCGATTTACTTTCTATGTCTGCGAGCCGGACTGTGAAAGAACGATTGGATAAGATTTCGTTTACTACTGCATAAAATGTTCTACATGGGAACATTTCTATGAACATACACAATAGACCATGGCGCCATACTCTATCATAAGCAGAAGATAAATCTATGCAAACCGTGCTTGTTTTAAGTCTCTTCTCAAAATCACCTCCTATAGAACGTGTTAAGGAGGCCGCCTGTTCTGTACTACTGCGTCCAAATCTGAAACCCGCTTGCTCAGCCAGTATTCATTCTTCAATAGTAGGAGCTAATCGCTTGTAAAGCATACCTCTTTAGAATTGCAATAACTAGGGAATCTTTGAAAAGTTTCGAAAGTTTCCCGTTACGTATAATTCCGTTAAATAAAGCTAGTGACAACTTCTAGGCTAAAGTGGTTTATAAATTCTAAAATCTTTACCAGTCGCTTTCTTTGGCTTTGTTACTTTCATTCTCCAGAAGTTAATTTCTCGAGAGTTGGCTATTTCAAATCGCATTTCAGTTATCTTTTTCATCTTTGATAATTCTCTCTTGCTCTGCATACTGAACAGCTTGTTGTTCTGAGTGCGAGTTACTTCAACCTAACAGACGCCATGCTTTCCTGCTAGAATGTGTAAAATTTGTGTTAGCGACAAGTTCGTTCCATTTTTAACTAACTTTGTCGAGTTCTACAACTAGCTTGTTAGCAAATCACCCGATGTTCTATATAATTTGTACAAATCGTCACAAGTTGTGTTCCATCCTGGAATGTATAATTTCCGAAATTCGTGCGGGGTATATATCAATTGCTAATCCACAGAAACGCTTATAGTTTATTGAAAAAGGAGTGATAAAACGAATATGACATTCGGGAGAGTGTAAAAACTTCCCAGTTAGCTTTTGTTAGAATCCCATCGCGGTGTGGCTTTGAAATTATTGAATTCAACTGAAAGCCAATGTCTAAAATAATTATACCGACTATGCGGAAAAACATGTAGTATTCTGCGACCTGTCGGGATTGGACGTCGTTAACTATTCAAAGGTACAAAGCATAAATCTGGAGTAGTGAATTTTTTCCACCTTACGGTTTATTTTGAGAAATTTCCTCGATCCATTCGATTAATAATAGCTTCTCCGGAAAGATGATTCTGATTATAGCCCTACAAGGTGATTGTTAAAGACGCCAGAGCTACTATCGCCAGTCTAGTTATTCTACCAATCACTTTGGTGGTGGTTTATGTATTTACTTTGATCGTCAATTTAAATAAGTTTTTTTCCACTACGTCGGTAAATTGCCAATGCCCTTCTTGACGTATGTTGTTATTGCATACTGTTTACCGCAAATTGCACCAGCTATATCGTAATCCGTTATTTTTTCAATTTTCAACAGCTGTATTGACTGCTGGTAGCATGGGTCTTTCGGATTTACATTTATATCTTCCTCCATTTACATCCGGCTTATTATTGCGTCACCTTTAGCTAGAGACATTTCCTTCCATTTAATTGTAGAATACGTGTAACTTCTTTCGATTGCTCAGTCGGATTAAATCGATCAAAATGCACACTAATGACTGTTGAAATACCACCCGAAATATTTAATTTTACTCAATATTAATAACCAATTCGCAACTACATAACTCGGTGCCTATGTAACGAACAATAGAAAGTGCGAGAAAGATAGAAATTATATGAAGAATAGGCTTGTTTAAATTAAACTTACAAAAAAAATATGAAAATACCATCAAATAACGTGCCAAGCGAAAAATAGATTAATAGAATCGCTAATACACTAAATATTCCGATACAGTCCGCGATGTTGAAGAAAAACTGCGGCATCGCGTAAACGTATCGAAGCATTTGTAACGTGATTCGCTACAGACGTGAGCTAACAGTATCACGGACAGAACGTAGGACCAAGCTCTCGATTTTAAGACAACTATACCGAGTCAAAGAAACTATCATTATCTACGGTAACGAGACAAAAAATAAAATTCGTCGATTACATAATAAGACAGACTATTTTTTTTTTTATACACTCATAATCACACCTCATGTATGCACACAACAACACTCATACGACATAATACAATTATTTTAATACTACTTATCCCGTCAAGCTTTCGCTTGTCGACGGGTAATTACATTTCTTATGATTTAATATTATACATTTAAGCTTAATATAAATTTTTATTTTTATTACATTTATTATATTGATTTCTTTAAATACCGTTTATTTATATAATTATAACTCACTTATACTCTCACATACTCTCTAACTTAACTCCCAAAGTGAGCTTAAGTACTGATCACACACACACACACACACATACACGCACACATAGATACATTTATACATCTGTCAGAGTAGTTTTTAATTCATATTACTATTTGCAAACAATATATTTCCACTCTAATCATCCACATATACGCTCCCATTTACACCAAATTTTGAACCCCGGCATCCGCATTGTATCATACTATATTTGTCTTTCATAATCCTCGTCATTTCATTATTCTTATAGTATTTTATCCACATTTTTCCTTATTTTGTAACCATTTTTTTAATTCGCGTTTTAGTTTCCTCTCCACCCTTTCGTTCAATATTTCTTCTGACATTCATCATATGTACACATCTGTCTGATTTCCATGCTTCGAATTCGGTATTATGATATTTTCGTATCTTCCTTAGATCATATGTTCATTTCCTTAACTTTTACAGGTTCCCGATTTCTAATATAATCCAACATTCTAAACATTAAGCACAACCCTTTTATATCCAGCATGTTTTCCTCCTTCAAAAGTTTATGTAATTCACTATCATTATCTCTTGTAATTAGCTGTAAGGATTTTCTTTGTAAACGATCGATACGTACAGTATAACACTTCTTAGCTAAACCCCATGCCTGCACACCATATCTTAATCGTGAATCTATCAGCGCGTAATATACTATTTTTAATGTTTCTTTGCTAACGTAGTTTTGTAATGTATACAATGCTGGCAATGTTGCTCGAATTTTTTTTCCACAGAACTTATGTGTTTATTCCATGTTAAATTTTCGTCAATAATTACACCCAAGTATCTAAAAAAACGCCAATCCTATGAAAAATTGTTATATTCACCTATCAACCAATATACCTTGATTTCTCGAAAGAAAATTTTAAAATATCTAGGTAAACATCTGGACTCTCGAATGAATTTGAAAAAGCACATACACAAAAAGAGGAACAAGTTACCCATAAAATGAGACAAATCTATTGGCTGATTGGACCAAACTGCAAACTTAGCCTGCGTAATAGACGGCTTATATATATATATGTATATGCAGATAATTAGACCAATCTGGACACATCCAGCTCTGGGGCCGCGTGAAAAAATCAAATCGGTTAATTGTCCAACGAGTGCAAAATAAATGTCTTCGAGTCATTTGCTCAATGGTACCAGCGTAACGTTGATATACATTCGGATTTGGAAATCCCATCCATCGACGAAACAATACAGCACTTGGCTAACAAGCATCAAAGACGACTCCAAATTATGAAGCGTGATCATAATTATTCAGCGAATCAACTGGCTAATTAAATACGCATCTTAGTTTATATATAATCCTCGACAGTTGTGTAAACATACACGTCTTTCGTTCTCTAAATATAACTCTATCTCTAGTACTAATTTATATATAAGTATAAGATCGTACTATTAAAAATAGATTTAAAAAAAAATCCGATGAAAAGTATAAATAGTAGAAGAACTGCTTCGGCTGATACCGATAGGCTAGATTAAAACAACTACAAATCTAAGCTTGTCGCGAATAATAACGTGACAACAGGTGTAGACTATTACTTCCATGAGGCTTAAATATATCAGCATTATCATCACGATCACTAGAGCATATATACGTTCCCGATTTCTGCATTTCGAATTTATATCGGTCGTTAAGGATTATTTTTCTTCGTCTAATCGACTTTGCATTTTAATTTATATTGCATTTTTTTGGCGCGCGATTTAAAAAATTTTAATTTTCTAATAATTCTTTCGCTATTTGGTCTCGTACGTAACGGATATATTCAATAATGCAGAGTATGCAATAGTTAGGACGCCTAAAATTCGACGCTATCTTACTTTTTCTATCAGCCCACTCACCGCCACTAAGTTAGAATTCCGACTAATTGTAGTAATTCTCAGCTGAACGATACGAACCCTTCTACTGTTTGCAATTAATCATTTCGAAAACGTAATTTCATATCCGAACAAATGAAAAACAGTTGTCACCGGTTACTACGCGTTTATAATTGAAAAATAAAGTCAACCGAACGCGATTCTCTTATTCAATTTAAAATACGTTGACACACCCACTGCCGGAAATATACATCCGGCTGATATTGAAAACGATTTAAAATGAAAAAAGAATAAAAAAATGAAAAAATTCTCGCGCTCATTTTTCAAACTGCTAATTAATTGTTTTCCTTATTATCATCATGATTATTATTTATTCCTCGTATAAAATGGCGTCGAATTGACTACATGATTGTATTAAAGAATGATCCGACGTCAGTAAAATCAGTTGACAGACTGCGAGTTCTAAAGAAACGTACATATGGCCGAAATTAAGGGGCGTACGAATAATTTCCGATTTATTTATTTAATTTCGATTCATTTATTTTTTTATCAATGTCACACAATGGCGATTAGAATTTAATTGAAAATCACGTTAGAGCAAAAAACAGAATGATCCTTTTTGCGATCAAATATTTATGTAAAGTCGCGTGATGGAAACATTTGACTTGAACGTAATCGTCACGAATGCGCTTGTATATTCGCGTAATTAAAATATGTTTTTTACAGTTCGTCGCTTGAACGCCGACGTAACGTTATTTTAATTTCTTTTTCGATTTCTTATCAAATCGGTTTATTAATTTGTAGAATGCGGCGAATGTAGTGATTATTAAAAGAAACAGCAAAAAGGAAGTGTAAAATCACTAAAAGTTTTTTACTTTATGAAAAATCACGAAGCTTTTCAAAAGATAAAAAATATAAAATGAAAAAATATTGTTTTAACAATTTGCAAAAATCAGCGAAACGATTATGCGAATTGTAAATCAATATTTTTTTAATTTTATATTTTTTATCTGTTTAAATATTCACTCGATAATGGCCTAGCAGCTGAAAAGCTTTTAACGATTTTTCATAAAGTAAAAAAATGTTATTGATTCTAACTTATATTTTGTCATTTATTTCAAACGGTTTATCGTTGACATTTTTAGACGCTGGATATTCTCGCATATATTTAAACGGACATATATTACATATACGTAAATACCAATAGAACACCGTGTCGTATTCTATGTATATACGTCTAATTTTTGTGTATCAGTATAGTGTCGAAATGTACAGTATAAATTCGCTTAATACCGACTTATCGATAAATACAAAAGAAATGAAGACGTATAAGCGGTGGAGTTAAAAAAAAAAAATGTGAACAAATGTAGTTTTATCGGTGATCAGGATATCAAATGCTAAAGTACATAACGCGGAAGTTAATTAAAAGTCGATTCGTCACGGGCAGTGTAATAACATGATGAAAGGTGACTCCAACTAGATACGAAACCTTAATTCACCCTGTCGATAATAGCATCTCTAGAAGAATGGTTCCGATTTATATAGCCTGGCAAGGTATGCTGACTCTCGATGTCTCCAGCTACTATCGCCGGTTCAGTTATTCAACTAATCACTTCGAGAAGAGTTACACACACATACATTAAAAGAAAACTTTATGATATGGATTATAGTTGCGACATAGGGTGTCGTCGATTCGTATTATTTCTAGAGCGCTATACAAATATTGAACGGGTTTGCGCGATGGGAAGTGGAAGACGAAGGAGGTTGTTACGAACTCGGCTATCATCGTGGGAAAAAGTGTTCGTACCTAAATAATAAACGTGGAACATCTATTTACGATGCGCGATAGAGCTGAATGGAGTTAACTCTAAGACAAGATAAATTTCCACCTGATAAATGAATGAAGCGTACCGAGAAATTATTTCAATTTCGCAAATTTGAAAACTGCAGATTAATAAAGGTAGTCATTAGTCACAGCGTTCGTTCTTCGTGTTACTAGCGACTGAATTATTAATAGTAAATTCACATATATGGCAGAGGCAAAACTAAAAATGGACCCGAATCGCGTAGCCTCTTAAATGGGTCAAGGGTGCGAAGGATCACCATACCTGCGATGGAAAATAATGAATTTGGTATTATCTGGGTTATTTTTTGCGGGGACCAAAATACGAGCTACTCCGAATAATACTGATGGGAGCAATAGAAAGTGTTCGTAGTGTCGGCCGCAGAAGGACATCATAGATTTGAAATATACAAGAATAGACGACGATTGTCGGATTTGGAAATCTTTTTGATTTAGCAAGTGGCCGACAAGCGCAGTTCGGAATAATGTGGACGACAACCTTCCATAACGAAGCTTTTTGTCGTGTCGTTAGAGCATCCCATTAATCGTCATGTTGTCGATAATTTTGATTCTAATTTCTGTTTGTTAATTCCGCGACTAGTCAAGTCACTTATAATGACGTAAACATACCAAATTTCGAAACAACTCTGCAAAAGAAAAGTCCTACACACTAATTGCGCGGATTGTTCGTTCGTTATTTCGTACATTTACCATTATATGCCGTAATTGTCATCGATCCATCCCATAGTTCAATGTGATACCAGAGAACTATGACAAATTTCTATAATTCACTTTTCAATAACTTTTTCTTTTTTTTATTTATTTATTACCTAAATAACTTAATCGTGTGTATAATTATAATCTTCGAAATTTTGGGAACTGTCTTTTAAAAAGCTTTTACTTTTTCTACCAATTGCATGTATTCAACTTCGAAGTAATCCAATCCAGAAAGCTGGCTGGCTATTTTCTTCAGGAGATTTATATAAAACAAATTATCGCGAGGGGCATATAAATAGTATCAGTAAGTAAAAAAAATACATATATATATTTTTTACCAAAATTTTCATCGACGCTTTTAATAAGATCCGGGTGAGTGTGGTAGGAACGAAAATGGTGGTGGGTAGGATGTTAGGAATAAATCGTAATAATACTAATAATTCAATTCAATTCAATTCAATTTATTGCTTCAATCAAATATGTTTACATGTATATATACATATAATCGTAATAAACAATAATGGTAGTAAACCATGCTTATGTAGTAAAAATAAATGGAAGCAAACCTCGGCTATGCGCATGAATGCGCGAGCGCCAGGTGTTTATTCTATACTGAAAATTAATGTTGTACGAGGTTACTCGAAGAAGAAGAAACTTAAACAATATCTAACATAAAAACATAAAATTCTATAATAATAATAAAAAAACAAAAACTTCTGTAACTATAAAAGGACAATGTAGTATAGATAAATAAATATTAAGAATTAAAAGTAGAGGTAAAACTGTAACAAAAACGTTTTAATTTAAAAATTAATGATTAAAAATTAAAAATAAATTATTCCTATTGACGCTTACTGCGTGCGGCGGTAGTAAGGAAAATAACTTAAAAACTGTCTTGCTATATAGAACGTAAGTAAAACAAGGTAAATAACATAAAAACAACAAAAACAAAAAAACAAACGCAAATAAAAATTCAAAATCAACGGTAAACTGCATTTTCAGTTTCTGAGAAGTCCTTTTTTAAAATATTATAAGAAACCAACGTTTTGCGCCGACGACGCTTATAGTTCATTAAATATTGCTTCATAGTTTCGGGGATTAAATTATAGGCTACAGCACCAACATAAACGGCCTGCATGCGACAGTGAGTCTTATTAAAATTTGGTACTTTTGCTCTCTCAGCGCCAGAAGTTCTTGTTATCCCACTTGCGATTTGTATATTGAAATAATTCTTATGTTTTACTACAAAGTCCAAAATGAAAATAATAGTAATAATAATAATAATAATAATGAGTGGACATCAGGTACGATAATGCTTTCAAAAATAATAGTGAGACGATGAGCGTACACGCTGTAATATTTTCGTAAACTTTCACGTTCAATATTAGCCAGTAAGCTTCTAGTCCTTTCACGAAGAGAGAATGAAAAAATATTTCTAAAAGAATGCGTATAATATATATATTATATATATATATATATATTATAGTATATTTTCATACCTATTGACTGATGTACATACACACATACACACACATATTTATGTACGGAGATAACAGAATTAGATTCGGTCGCAAGTACAAAAGACCAATAATGTCGTTAGACGATAACATAAATCAACCGCTTGTCTAATAACGCCTTATAACTCATTGTGGTCCTTTGAAATTATTACTTCATTTCATCATAGTTTCCACACTTACGGTATTCCGCAAGAAATTACGTCCACTTGCGACCATAATCCACAAATTCGTCCGATGAAACGCGAAAGTAAAAAAAAAATATTTTTCTAAGAAGATGCGAAAAAAAATAATTCTTTTATAAAGCTGTTTTGTTTTCTTTTTTGATTCCGGTAATATTATTATTATTATTATTTTCTTTCTCCTTTGACAATCGCGTATTTATGAAATACGTGCGTGTGCAGGAAGGACAGAAACTCTGTAGACCATAATAACGTATAAGATTACTAATACTTAACACTTTCCGCGGCCCATTTACAATTTTTTTCACGAACTTATAAATTTGGTATGACTCGATGGAAGCAACGGGTCGGCGATATAAACATAAAGGAACCCATATCCTCAAATTGAGGTACACAGAGTTTTTCAATTATTCACCATTGGTACATATATATAAATATATATATATATATATGAGGCGCTGACGTATATATAATATAAGAAAATTGGAATTGGCGGAGTTGTGCGTATGGCGTACGTAAATAATATTAATAAATATGTACGTAAATATTATTCAAGAAGTAAAAAATAAATGATTTAATTTTATTATTATTATTATTATTATTTTAGGTAATCTGCTAAAGTTAGCATTAAACATCATGAATGCCAAGTGTACGGATAACGATGATTTACTTCCGATAAGCCGGTGGTATTTACGAAATTGAATGTCCAATTGTTTTCGCTTTATATTAATGTTTTTGCCAAGTTAGCCTATCAAGGTGTGTGCATTCCTAAGTATTTAACGCGATCAGTGGTTTGCAATTCTTTACCCTTGTCAGTAATTGGCTATGCATTTGTTTGCATTCTGTAAACGGTATATAATGTGATTATTGCAATTTTGTATATAGTTTGGTTTGGGGGAATGCCGTATGTATCGTTCATATATAGTGTACGTTATATTATTTTACGAAGTTTTTATACTTCATTATTATTATTAATATTATTTCAACATCGTTATTATCATTATTTTAACATTATTATTGATATAATGTTTATTATTATTAATATTATTATTATTATTTATGGTTTAACGAGGACATTTTTTCGCTTGAATTTTCTCGAAGGAATAAATTGCGTTTTAGAAAATTAATTAACTCCGAAAGTTGCCGTCACATAAAAGGCGCCTGCTTTGAACTTCGTTACGAAATTATTCGCAAACAAACGGCGCCTGCTTATAAGGCGGAAGAATGCGATCCCTCCGCATTTATTTTTACCTTTTTAACGCGATCGCGTAAAATAGCGACACGCCAGTTTGAAGCGCACGTTAAATTTTTTACAAAATAATTATCGTACACGCACAAACATAAACAAAGGGATTATTAAACTGAATGATGATAATAATACTCGATTCTTTCTAAAGCATTAATTATACATTAGGCTATTGGGACGTTCTAAACAAGTTCTACGGAAATACACGCTGCACTTTATATCGTTATTGTCAAATCGTTTTTTCAATATTCGAATAAATGACTTGTTCATTTGCTATTTTTCTTCATTAGTCCACTGTACGGAATTCTAATCTAGGTGACTCCCAATTTTTATCCGAATTCATAATCCCACTTGGAATGCGGACGTTATTCTCTCTCTCTCTCTATATATATATATATATACTTGGCGAGCGGAATACTTGGATATGGAAGAAAATTATACTTCGTAACGTGATGGAGCAAACGGCCAAACTGAAGTGGACCTAGGCAGGGCACAGATCCAGAGGGAAAGATAATATATGGACAAAACGAGTGTTGGAATGGTGGCCGCTTTATAAGAAAAGAAGTATTGACGAACCACTGACTCGTTGGTCTGACAATATAACTCAGGTAAAGGGAAAGAACTGAATTCAAACTGCTCACAACCGGAACCAAATGGAACAAACTGGGGAGAACATAAGGCCAACAGTGAACTGATATTGTATATATTGCAGTTGCTCGGTACTTCCGCTGGTAAAGTTTGTTTTTGGAATTTGTAAGTTTTAGAACTGATGCTAGAATGACGGATTCTTTAATCTTGATGACCGGGTGTCTTTTTATAAGATGTTTTTCCCAACTAAAGGATAATGTAGTTTGTGCGTATTCTAAGACAGCGTATAGAGCTCAGCGAATCGATACAAATGAGTATCTCGCTGTTGAGCTCCGATGCGGAAATTTCAACCGCACGGAGAGTCGCATATAATTCAGCAGTCAGCGCGTTAAACATGTACGAGAAAGGACAGCGAACGACATTATTACAGTAGAGAATTGCGCATCCGCATGTTGTCCGCATTTGACTTCAACCGTGTAAATAATTTCCGCGTTTACCGTATTAATACTTCTTGTTGTTGAAAGTTATTTTCTGGCAGAAATTTTTGTTGTAAAAGTCAAAAATAAACTTTCATTTCCTAAAACGGCAACGTATTATATATATATATATATATATATATATATATATATATTATTATTTCGAATGAGCCACTAATGGACTACGTTATCAACTGGTCCTGCCATTTTTCTTCCTTTTTTTCCATATTGCTTTCATCCTTTCACTGTGTCTTTTTTTTCGTTCTTCGGTCCACAAAGTGCCAGTTCTTCTTCCTTGCTTTTCCGCGAATTCTTTACAATTAAATAGTTTCTTCTTTAATATAACTCGCTGTATATATATATATATATATATATATGATATTCCTATCTTCAAAAATGTTCACACTACCGTGTGTAATTTTCACCTTTTAAAATTAGCGCAATAAGGAATCGATTATAAACTTCTACACTTAAGTATCATAAATTTATGAACAATTGAAAGCTTGTCGTGAATATTAATAAAACTGAAGCTGTAATTTTCTCTAAAAGACGACAAGCTATAATGTAAATAATTCTAATATCGATTTGAAAAACAAAAGTAATACTCGATGAGAGTAATTAAATTTCAACTCAGTGTTACGTGTTACATAAAAATAAAACTCGGGCCAAGATGTCCTCACACTTTTCCGACTATTTAATAAGGAATTAATTATATATATATACAGATCGTTTGTTTAACCACATCTTTCATATGCGCCCACTGTATTGTAAAGTTATGTTAGTAATTCTTGTTTTCAATTTATTTAAATTTATTATTAAGTTGTTTTTTTAAATTTTTTAACGTGTTCTTAATTCAATCTAATATAATAAATACCTTTGTTCTTCTTCTGTAAATTCAATTTTTTTCTTTATTATTTATTATTATAAGTAGCTAACAAACTTAATCTAAATAATTCGCGAGGTTCGTTTATCCCGTGTCATGGTCTGCCAAATTATGGAGAAATGTAATAATTTTTATTTTTTTCATAAGTGTGCGAGTAGTTCCGCGCTCACCGTTATGCGCATACGTAATTATGATTATAGTTTGTTTATCTTTACATTATAAATACATAGGAGACTCCATCAAATATTCGCATAATTTTTCTTCGGGAATAGCGGTAAATTTATCATCCCCCCAGCTAGTTTTTCTAAAGTTTCCCAGTTATTATTTGCCATCAATAATTTTTTCAAAACATTTTAATTTCTCATACATTGTACTTATTTTTGCATATTTGGAAATATTATGAATAATCGTGTGTATACATTTTACCAGTTCTCCTAGTGTATAATTATACATACACAGATCGACGTTATTATGACGGAAGTATTAATACCATCGTTTGGAAGTTTCTAGGATGCAGAACTATTATCGACCAACCGAGTTACTTTTTGGGTTAGTTATTGAAAATATAAAAAGTACTTTTTGTTTTACGAAAGTATTTTAAACTGGTCTTTTTCGAAATTACTTTAAAATATTCCAAAAATTTCAACGGAGACCTAAATTCGTCATTTGCTACGCAGTACGCCCGTATGGCCACCAATACACGACCCTTTAGTTCTAATTATTGCCGCTAGAATTTTGAAACCGTCGTGATGAAGTATCCAAATGACACGATAGAATTTCTGACAAATTTCCTTTCACACGATCCATTTTCTTAAAATTCGGTGATGATTTTTCATCGCCAACGCATAAATAATACTGTAACGTGTAGACCGTCAATTGAGCCAAGATAAGTCGCTGTGAAATCAATGATTTACTTATAATATATATATATATATATATATGTGTGTGTATCTGTATGCATAGTGTGTACGTGTGTTTCATTTGTATAATTGGGATTATATATATATATATATATGCGCGAGGATTTGTGCGAAATTCAAATGACAAAGTATATCAATAGCGGATGATCTCGTTCTCGAGATGTTTATCGTAATAATTAATCCGAAATATAATCGTTAAAGAAATCAAGTGGTACTTAAACTTCTTTTCGGATGTAAATCATTCGATTTAGGGGAAGGTAACGGAGGAATGTTCCGCAGTATTGACAATCTTTCGAAGGCAGATGACTCTCATAAAGGACATAAAGGAATGAATCTCTCGTTTTTAATCTCAATTCGAACCTTCGTAATTACCTCAAAGTCCGACGGTCGTAACGTATAGTCAACCGAAGTAGCGAACTAGAGACGATTACGAAGGTGTAATTCATTCATCTCGGCATAGGGGTATTATACGCTGTCTAGAATAGTAAGAATGATGTAGCACAAAAGAAACAGCTACGAATAAAGAAAAAGAGAAAAAGCTTAACGATTTATGTAGCAGAGTATTATGCACGACTACTGCCAATGGAATTGCAAACTGCAAACTAGTAACAGCCCAACGTAGGCGTGGTTTTTCTTTGTTTTATGCATCCGCCTGCATATTCATTAACGATTCCTACGTTCGTTTTTCTCACTCTTTCAATTAGATAAGCGTACGTACACATAAATATACTTACTCTTATATTATCCGTTATAACTATCAAATCCTCACACACACACACACGTGTACATATATGCGCACCGTAAGTGCATCTAAACGAGTTGCATTTATCACGACTGGTTTGTACATACCGGCAAAACTCTGCTTTCCTTCGATTCATTTCCACTTTTTCCGCATCCCTTTATCATCTTTTTCGCTTATTATCGATGGCCGTCTTATTTCTTTCATACCGCCGTGTGACTTTCAAAGGAACTTACAAGTATACATTCGGCTGTGGTCGTAATTTATTACCACGTCGAAGTTCGGACTTATTTACAAACGGTTATCAAAGAAGATATAATCGTATCCTGACGAGAAAAAACAAAAAAATTTCGACGATATAAAAATACTATTGAATCCAAAAATTTTATTTTGTTTAATATATAAATATATTATTACATCCGCATATTGACAAATATTTAATTTTCTTTAATTAGCGGACAAATAATTGAATTGTAAGCATAATTCGAAATTTATATCGAGATAAATTACAAACGGTCCACGTAAAAAATATATATATTTTTTTTCTTTCCTTTATTTTTAATTGAGTTTAGGTTATAAAACCATTACTACTCATTGTACATATAAATTTATATAAACTAAACACTAACGCTAACAAATGATTTATAAAATAGATAAATAACTAAACTAAGACATATAAGGAAAATACAATATACGAGGATGTAACGGTTACAAAATAATATTGAATTTATATATATAAGAGACCAGTGCTATCAACACAAGAGGATTATTTAAGGATAGGAGGTATGCAATAGAGTATGGAGGGAAGATACCTAACTGTAATAATATCTTGATTAGGGTTTCTCTGTGTGCACTATATAGATTACATGAAAAAATGATATGATTAATATCTGCCGTCAAACCACAGGACTGGCAAGTACTGGAACTAACCAGCTCTATCCGGTGGAGATGACTAGGTAGCAGATTATGTCCTGACCTAATACGAATTAAAATAGAGAAAAACTTACGGATTGGTATTGAATGAGGAGGCTTAATTAGAAAGAGAGATTGTTTCGGTAAACTTGTTTGAATTTGTTTATAGAAATTATTCCGAGTAGCACAAAACATGGAGCTCCAGCGATGACGCAAATCCACCTTCGCAGACGCAGCTAAACATGTGGAGGGAATCGCAGGGATCAGTAGGCCTCTGGAGGCCTCCATTTTAGCTGCCTGATCACAAATTTCATTATCTTTGATCCCGATATGAGCTGGGATCCATGTAAATTTCACATGGACATTCTTTTGTTGTAGATACATTACATTTTCTATTATTGTCAAAATAACTATATATCTTTATCATACGTACAGGAAACAAACACAGATATATGCATATACACACAGAGAGACATACACACACACACACATATATATATATACAATAGAAGTTGCATTTAAGAAACTAAAATATAGAAAACCAGCAGGCGTGTATACCCGCAGAAATGTTAGAAGAAATGGATGATCCCGGAATAAACATATTACGCAAGATCTGTCCAAAAATATAGGAAACTGGCGATTGGCCTGATGAGCGAACAAAATCCGTATATGTACCAATATACAAAAAGAGCTCTACCGAGGAATAACTACCGCAAAATAGCGTTGATCAGTCGCGCCAGTAAAATATGTATAATACAACAACGGCTCATGATTTTGTGACACAAATATCGGAAGAACAACCGAGGTTTTGTACCGGACAAAGGAACCCGCGAAAAGCTGTTAAATATAAAATAAATCACTGAAAAGTGTAACGAATACAACACCCCGTCACTGCTTTGTTTTCTAGACTATCAGAAAGCTTTCGACAATGTTAAGCGAGCCAAAATGTGGCAAATTTTGCTGGAAATGGGCACACCCAAACATCTAATCTATCTGCTGCAAAAATTGTACTCAAATAATAAAGGTTATATTAAACTAGAACCTGAACGTCTATGAAGAATGGATCAGAAGACAAGATGACTGGTAAGGAGGAATATCTATTGAAGGAAGAAACATGACTAATATCAGATTTGCTGATGACGCGGTGTTAAACGCTAGTACGGAGTAAGAAATTATTTGAAATTATATCAAGAATGGAAGCAGTGGGCAACGGAGTGGGTTTAAAATTGAACAAACAGAAAGATTCAATACTGATCATTGATAAAGAAGAATGCAACAACTTTTGGCTCAATTACGATATATAGAAATTAAAGATAAATTAATCTATTTGCGATGAGGAATAAGATCGAAGCTTTCGAAATTAAGGGATATCGAAAAATTCTAAGGAGAACAAATGATTCCGTTTTAAAGGAGCTTAAAATTGAAGCCAGGTAACGGTTGTTACCAACTATTAAAATACGCATGCTGGGATTTTTTGATCACACGATGAGTATAAACGGGCTGATAAAAAATGATCCTACAGGGAAAGATCATTGGAAAAAGGAAGAAAGGTAGACCGACGACATATCGATCAAATCACTAAAATAAATTATGAATCTAGCTCAGGATCGAAACAAGTGGCGACGTTTAGTAGCTTACGTTACATAAGGTCACGGCATCCGGATACGGATAACGAAAGAAGAAGAAAGATATATATATATATATATATAAAGTTCTTATAGGATATTTTATTCTGGTTACGGACAAATCGTAATTTAAATAAAATAATTTCAAATATGTATAGTGGAGAATCAGTGAAAGATAGGTACATGTTAAGATCTGAAAAAAGTATGGATTAATTCACTGGAAAATGGATGTTAGGACTATGAATCACTAATTAACAAAACTAAACCTAAAATCGTGAACGCGGATAAAAGTAACAAGGTCGGTGGTTAAACACATTGTTGCTATAGTTAGACTAACGAATACGAAAAGGATACAGCACTGACGGTGACCTGAAAGTTAAATTTGCTAAAAGTCTTTCCAGTAGACACTTACGCGGTGCGAAACTTGATCTCTCACTGTCTAGAATAGACGGGTTTGAAAGATGAATAGGAGACTATTAAGAATATCGAGGATGATCTCGAAAACTGAAGAATGTGCGCTTCAGAAAATGATTATAAATAGGTGTTTATCGAACAAGATAATAAACATATTTCCGAGTTTTTTCGGGCATAGACAAATTGTCTCTAACGTCTGATAATCACTGAGATAAAAAAAAATAGTGTAAAAAAAATATGAAGAAGCAAAACGCGCCGGGCTAATTAGTAAAAAAAGTCGCTAATTGGATTAAATCTACATGATGCTTTGATGTCTACTAAAGACAGATCAACATGAAGAAACGTAACAACGCGGCTGCCTTTAACACGATTATGCCCTCAAGACAGATAAAGGAAGTGAAAAGAAATAGAGTAACGATACTATGATACTAAAGCCTTCTTAATGGTAGTTCTCCACGCTGTTCTATCATGGGTCGTTAATTAGCAGCGCTTCATGCAGGTTCATCACGGTCATAAACTTCAGTTGGCCGAACCGACGCATCAGCTCATCAAATTTGGTTTCGTCTTATTCGAAAGACTCATATCTCTCCAGATTCTTGATAGTTTGCTAACCGCACTATGCGTCATGGCCAATTGTCTAGATTACTGAATATAGCCGTTTTAAGAAATATGAGGACTCTCCGTAATATGCAACATTTTCGTTCACACTTAACAGAATCATATTAAAATCAACAAAACATATGTACATCTTTACGTTCGAATTCGTAAGCTTTTTCTATTAACTGTCTAGCACTATGTTATTCCTAGTACCTTTCTCGCTGCTATAAGCCGGTATTGCTGTTACGATATTTCTTTAAGGTAGATATAGATTTAGCCTATCATTGCTGATATAATTTTACTCACGTGGGGCATACGAAATTCTGCAGCCATGATTTTGAACTACTTGTAATTTCCTATGTGTACTATACTGATGACCATACAGGGCAAGCATAGGTTAATCTAGGGCGTAGAACAGTCGAATAAATAAATTTTTTGTTTACATAACTGAGACCCGATTTCCTGGAAAAAGTGTATGCATATTATGCGCTTTTTCTATAGCGAAAGTAATATGGTTATTGAAAGTTAGTCTGCTATCCAGGATAACTCCTAGATAACGAACTTGTTTGATCCAAGGATTTTTTTTTAATTTATTATTTCAGTTATAGTGGTCGTCTTCTAGCAAATAGAATTGCTTCTCGTTTTTCTTCATTTAATTTTAAAATCCATGTGTTGTAATATTTGGATATTTCAATTGCAACCTTTCGCAATCGGTTATATATTGTATCTGTCCTATAAGAAGATACATATAAAGCAAGAATAAACAGCATACAATGCCGTACTAACGAAAGGCAGTTCCGGAAGGTCATTCATTAATATTAGAAACAAGTAAGGCTGGAGTATACTCCCCTGAGGAACCCCTGCATTTAGTATTTTAATTGACGATTTTTCGAAATGTAATATGTTCTACGGCTTATGATTTAATCGATTTAATAAGTAATAACGGAAATTTAAATTTAATCATTTTATATAATACTCCATCATGCCAAGCTGTATCGAAAGCTTTTTCAACGTGGATTAGCAGCATTTCGGTGTGTTTCTCGAGATTAAAGTTATTACTAATAGTGTCCCCTATCCGAGCTAGCTGGTGAACTGTTGAATGCTTAGGTTTAAAACCAAACTGCTCATCCCTTAGAATACTACTGTAATCGGAGTAATAGCCTGTGCAAGATGATCTTTGCAGCTATTTCGATTAGGTTTGTTAACAGACTAATTTAGGTTATTTTTTTGATATCTTTACCTGGTTTTGGTAACACGATAATTTTAGCAATTTTCCATTTTGTGGGAAAATGAAATATCCTGAACATATACTATTAATGATATTAGTAAAGTAGATAATTGCTTTGTTCGGAAGATTTTTAATCATCGCCGTAAAAATTCCGTCGTCACCGCGTGATACTTTATTTTTTAACTGTTTGATGTAATTTCGAATCTCAACAGGCGTAATGAAGGTGTTTTAATTAGAAATCGATGAAAAGATGATAAAGTTCATTGCAAATCACATCAGTAGTTTTACAGGAGTATTCGTAGTTAATTATATATATATGTTGGAAAAGATAAAAATAATTACCAACAGAACGATGCCCATAAGCTGCCGAAAGGCATTATAAAAACATGCGTGTGGCTAGTAGCATTTTATTACGGATCGGAAACGTAAAGGAATAGAAGCATTTAAAATATGTTGCTGGAGGCGAGTGGGGAAAATAAGTTGGACGGAGAAAACAACAGATCGAGAAGTTTTGAAACCAGTCACAATGAAAGGCGACAAGTCTTGAATCAGATTTTAAAAAACGGAATGCGGCATTTGATACGACATGAAGGATTGCTACGAAACGTAAAGGATATATCTCAGGAAAACGAATAAGAGGTAGATCGCGATGAAGATAGATAGATAACCTAAACAGGGATTGCTCCAGTTACTGGGAAATGAAAAAAATAGCCGATAACCGATATGAAAGACAAGCATACCGGGCGAACCGGTCCACGGACTGTTGCACCAGATGATGGTACTTGTTGTTTTTTTTGCGTTGGGTTAGATACGCTTGATAGGCCCAAATTTGATAAGAAATAAAATTTTTCCATCGACGCGTAAATGGGTTTGCGAAGGTTTATTCGTATGAATAGAGAAAGAGAAGTTAAGTTTTAAGCAATGTACGTAATTCGGCCGAAATATTTCAAATGGGATCAATGGAGTCGGGTTACTTTGTGTCGACAAAACTAATTCGTACGAGAACTGAGATAAGAATCATTAAATTATTATACTTCCCCATTATGACAGACCGTTATAAAATGTAATTGCGTGCCTGTTACCTCGTGCTAAACATTATAAAAACATTCGTCCATCTTATGATAACTTATAGCAACGCAAGAAGTAAACAAATAGCTGAATTCGTCGAGTAGGCAAAAGGCTATTCGTATTAACGATTGAAATCTCCATAAAGAATTAGTTAATTCTGCGTGTAATATTATAAAAGATGCTAGAACAGAATACCGGCTACCTCTTGGAATGTTATATATATATATATATATGTATGAAGAAAAACAGACATATGTATTGATGAAAGTTTACGAGTCTTTTAAAAAGTCTATATAAAAATCGACAAGGTCATAAAGTCCCGAGTAGTATTAAAAGAGATTATCATCGGGTAATAGGAAAATTCGGGTGACATTCGATCCTGCGGTATTACGGTTTATAGTACGCGTTTAAAACATAACGTCGGAGAGATGGGAAACAGTTTTAAAGGATGGTAAACAACGGGGTGAGCTGTTAATGTTAATCTATTTAAAGAGACTGACGACAACGCTAGCGTATACATATATAATATATAGATATAATATATAGATATAGATCGATTGTTAGATAGTTAGGTACATAGATAAATATATAAAATGTATAAAATGTAGGGAGGATTTCATTCTTGTCGGAGGGGATGTATAAAATAAATTGACCGACCGCGAAACCGATAGATAGAAGGGTAATAATATATAAAACAACTAAGGCGCCTGAAGATTAACTTCGGGTTGCAAAAGCGGACGAAGATGAAATAATAAGAACTACTTGGAGAAGCGATAAGGTCGAAATGGGAATAAGTTTGATTAGTACTCGAGGATGTCGGGGGGATGAGAATGAAGATTGATAAAAGGGTGGACATAGAGTAGGTGATCGGGGTGCGGTGTAGTAAATTTTACGTTACTATATAACGGAACACGGAGATTTTCTATATGGATATAGACATAGATATAGAGATATATAGACGGCGATAATACGAACGAGACGAAAATAAGCCAAGTATATTGATGCAATCAATTAGCGGTCTCGTTAAAGGGATCATCCTTTTTCGGTAGCGAAGGGCTTATTCTTTATTCTCGGTCGCTATCCGGGGATCTCGATGATACGTGATCCGAAATCACGACCTTCTTTTTCGTCCATAACCGTTCTATATCTTACCGGAGTCGCACGCGTAAACGCGCGTTGTTATATGTACGTTGAAAAGTAAACTTCTATCTAATCCGCCGTCGACCTAATGATAATTCCAATTTGAATCTTCCGATTCGTAGATTTTTAAACTATCCGTTTCGCCATATTTTTACTAGTTCCTATTCATAGATATAAAACCTAACTCGGTCGTGTACACGGACGACGATACTTTTCTATCGTTTACTTTTTTTTTTCATAATAATCAAATCAAATTAAAATTAATTTATTTTTGTTTAAAATATTACGAATCAATTTATTTATTTATTTAAAATATTACATAACGACAAACGTATATTTACAAAGTAAACATTAATAAACTAAGAAAATAAATAATTGTAGTACCCGCGCTTGTCTCACCTCCGTTACAACAGTAATATGTGATATGCGGAAAATTAAATATAGATTTAATTTCCCAGTTTAAAAATATATATATATATATATATATATATATATATATATATATATATATATATATATATATATATATATATATATAGATGATCATTAAACAAATCAGAATGATCTAATTCATTAAAGTAAGATAAAAATGAGACTAAATATTACATCTCAACAAATAATGTTGTAGTCTGCGATGTTTATGCTTATTATATTTAGTATAAATTTGTCGTAGTTGCCTCCAATCGTAACCAATTCGTTCGGATGTACAATTAATAAAAACAAATTTTCGATCAAGAAACGTAATATATAATTTTCGAGAAATGACAATATGTATGTGTAATTTACGTGTAAAGAGAAACATTAAGAATATTCGTACAGTACCGGTTCTACATTGATAAGTTATTAAAATTAGTATCGAAAATATGGCATCAAGCGGGACAGGAATATGTAAGAATTGGTCGAATAAGAGTTTTATAAAGGATTAATTTATTTTTCACATTCATAAATAATTTCCCGCAAAAAAGTGAGTGAATTGCACTAATCGCTTTATCGTCGACCTTTAATGTAATCAATGTGATCAGCAAATGTCGATCGCTTATCTAGTATTATACCTAGATAACGAATGTTCTTAGACAATGTCCTCGTCTTCAACGGTTAGATTTGATAGCGATAAGAATGCTACAATATTAGCAATGTATTTATTATAATGATAATAATATTGGAAACGTAATTTTAAAATTTTTTAAATTGTACTAATCAGGAACAGACCTAAAGATATAATGCATACATAAATACAATAAATGCATAAAAGCGCGAGTACCAGACATTTTAGTCGTATACACGTAACTGCAATGTAGCAACTTTAACTAATTAAGATCCAAACTAACGAGTTTTGTAAATAAAAAATACGAAAATATTAAAATTAAAAGTTAGAAATAAAACAATTGAAAAATATTAATTTATAGCTAGATTAGAAAATAGGGAAAAAACAAACCGAGAATAATAATGAAAAATGGAAACAAACCAAAAATTTCGCAACCCGCATTCGTACTATTTTAAAATTATAAACAAAAGCTAATAAATTGTTTTTTCTTAACGACGTCCACGTTTTTATAATTAACCGCGTCTAAATTTAGAGATTTCGGAATTAATTTCTAGACCACAGCCCCAGCGTAAACGGTCTGCATGCGGCAATGGGACTTATTAAACCGCGGTACTTTTGCCGAAATAATCTTCGTATCGCGAAATTTAGAATGTTCAACTCGTACAATCTCCGCGCGTTTTAAATGGGTTTCTTCAAATTATTACTAGAAACACTATTGAGAACTGTTTTATTTTGCAATGAACATAACGAGTTTAGGCAGTACACTGCTGCCCCTTCTCAATGAATAATACCATAGGTAAGAACGGTTGATATATATATAGAGAGAGAACTAAGCATATGGTTTAGAGAGAAATATAGTTTTAAATAATAAAATTCAACTTCCGTATCTTGCTAATATTATATATCAAAATCAAAATAAAAAGCAAATGGTAATCATAATTTTCAAATTTATGTCCAAAATTATTATACTCCTTTATTACAAAATCCACGTAATAAACAAACACAAAAATCTATAACCACTTCGTTAAAATAACAGCATGTTGAATTACGCCATCGTGAATATTACAAACGATATATAATATGAATTTATATGCGCCAATAAATAATGTGATAAACTAACTTATACTTATGCACGTGTTCATAAATACGCTATACTACCCACTGATATAACGAACATATATATTAAACCAACCGTGAGTTTATATATGCGCATCGTGATATCAATATATATATATAATATGATAAAATATTCGTAGAGTAACAGTAACTCTTCAGTGTTACGGTCGCATTTTTTTCGAATCACATTAGAAAGAATAATTTTTAAATAGTCTCTGGACAACTCGGATATCTATCCAATTTTTCGGTTAACAAAAGTACCGTATGGCTAGGAGGTAAAGAAAAGCCCTGGCGAAGATAATAGCAAACTATCCTTTAATGACTTGCCAACGATACGTCGTCTGGCCGGAACTACATTAATCTTTTGGTTCACTTAAATCGCTTATGAGCGTCCACACTGAACTATCTAAATGATGGGAATACCAGTATACGTATATATATATATATATATATATATATATATATATATATATATATATATATATATATATATAAAAAAATAAATAAGTGAAGGGGTGCGATTGAAATTGATAGAAGAGCGGCAAACGATACATCCTGGGCGAGTAAATAGAAGATGGTTCGCCATTACCACTATACACCAAACTGGCGTTATTTACCGGTCAATTAAACGAATAGCTGATTTGGCTAGAGGCGTTCTTACCTTAATCACTTGTTCTTGAAAATACTCCATGACAACTATGCTACGACATATATATATATATATATAGTTATTTGTTTATTTACATCAGTTTTACTCTTTCGATATATTTCCACACTCCTCGCTATTGTCATTAATTTTTTGATTGATTATCCTTTGAATCAAATTTGGAGATCGCACGTTGCAAGTATTAGGGAACAGTCGAAATTGGTAGACGCAGTGGAGCGTATTGCCAGGCTAAAATTTAAAGGGGCCGACATTTAGCAAGACAAGAGGATGAAAGATGGACTAAACGGATATTCCAGTGGTGGCCAACTGGTAGCCAACTTCCGCGAGGGAGTCTTATGGCTAGGTGGCCGGATGATATTGTTAAATTGGCATGAATCAATTGGAACCGAGCTGCATAAGGAGTCGTTGGAAAAGTTTTGGACTACA
The DNA here is from genome assembly GCA_032883995.1 of Coronaproctus castanopsis. Lineage (NCBI taxonomy): Eukaryota > Metazoa > Arthropoda > Insecta > Hemiptera > Monophlebidae > Coronaproctus > Coronaproctus castanopsis. Next base: position 266,132,347 of record CM065052.1, on the reverse strand, counting down.
CCCAGCAATGGGTTGATACAGGCATATCGTGATATATATATATATATATATACATCTCGATATCTATAAAGGAAGATACTGAAAACTTTGAATTATAATCTCGTTATTCTAACTGACGTCCTGAAGAATATTTATCTAAAACGTGCGAAAACGTTTTACATGTTGATGACGTAGAATATTTGAAAAAACGCTACTACCCTACTGTCCATGTAAAACGCATAACAGGGTCTATACGATGCGATTAAAAACGCCGTTACTACTATCCGGCTATTCGATTGGAAATAGTTAGGGTCGCTAAAATCATCCGCTGTAACCAAATCGGTCGGTCGCTTAAAAGCTCTATTATTCGTAATAAAATAAAAGGGACGGTTGTATTAGTAATGGTAATAATATTTACACAGTAGTATCGGTATTAGTATTAGTAGTACTCGAAAAAATAACCGGAGAATGACAATTTGGTTTACACAGAGACACCGGGCACACTTTATCTGAAGATTAATATAAACAACAAGCGTACACGGACATACGGTAAAACACGTAAAGATAAATAAGTCTTAGCAGGGTATAGTACGGAAGTTGATTCTCGCCGGCCGTTGGTCGCGTTAACGATACCATCGGCTTAGCACGTGTTTTAAGAAATGAACTCCGGATACGGTACGTTTCCTGTTGTTGTCGTCGTAGACGGTTCAAATTCGTACCGTCAGAGTCGTAGTATCCTCATTGTCTACCGGACGAACGATCTTTATTTTCTATCGTTTTCTTATATCGATTAGCGATATGTATATATATATAATCTATTGGAAAACACAGTAGAGAAGAAAAGCAATGTAGAAAACATTACGGATAATATAAAAATTTTACACATAGAATATAAATTTAAAAAAAGAAAATTATTAAACAAATTAGAAATTATAGAACATAGAAGTAGTCATCATTTATTAAGTAATATGATCAATATTGATGGAGAATTAATTTTAAAATCGGTTTTATAAGTAAATGTTATTGTAAAAATAATTTTTTTATCACATTAAATTACACGTAAAACGATATATATAAGTTTTTGTTATATTAATATTACAATTAATTTATATGTAACGTTTATTGTATATGCTTGATAATGACGTGATTGTCGAAAAGCTTTGCATTAATTAAAAAAAAAACAAACATCTGTGTATATATCCGTCCTTTAGGTCGTTGACACACCTAACATAACAAAACGTGGTTATATATATACATATATGTGTGTGTGTGTGTGTACGTGCAATATATATATAACCGTTAGTTAATTCGGCTTGCTCGCTCGTCTTGCGGGTTTATTCCCCGTATATACCGCGCCAAGAGAAATTTCACTTGAAACAAATTTTTATAGTGTTTAATTTTATTTTTATTTTGTTTTATTAATTCATAAAATCGCTACTCTCCGATGCATCAACATTATATACACGATGTATATCGATACCACTTTAATTCTTGTAGCACAGGATGAGATGTTAAAATTTTTTATAGCCATAAGTCGAGAAATTTGGCTTGAAATGAATGAAAGTATAAGTAAAATTACGATTGTCGACAGACAAAATTAAAATAACCAGCGGTAGATACGTACATACATTTATGACCAGCCCAGATGGATGCTCTAAAGGAAATTAAAAAAAGCGGTTTGCAATTGCAAAGACCACGTAAAGCCGCAAAATACGTCTAGTGAATACCGTCAGTCAATTTTCCTCTATGTGCTTCGGAGTATTGAATTCTTCTACGTGTTAAAAGTTACGTCATGATGAAAAACTTTATAAATTTTTTACGTCGCCAGCTGGTTTCGAACCCTTGACCGACGACTTGAGCACTCCACCAATTATGTCAGCGCGACATACAAAACGGCAATAAACCGAGACGAATTAAAATAGATACGCATAGAAATAAAATACGATAAATTAAACTAAGAAAACAACAAGATAAATTTAGACGAAACACGATGATGCGGTAAATTAAGTGCGATTCGTTGTGTTTTTGATGGCTGTACCAGCATGTATGTGCAACTGCTGCAGTTTCGTATGTTAGTATTTATGAGTTCCAACCACCCTACAATTTTATTAAGAAGAATACTCAGATATTTCACTTCCTCGTGTGTGTGCGCGCGCAATTGCTTATTTATTTATTTCGAGACAAGTACATTTCTTAGCGTGAACGATAATCCGAATGTATATTCCTCTCGGTTATTCTGATAGGACAGCGATTTAACCCGATTTAAATATCTACTAAAGTAGTTTGTAATTTGTTGGCGACTTCTGTACAGTCTTCAGCTGGTGCAATTGTTATGTCGCTTTTGCCAGGAATAAAACGAACAGTATACGACCTAGTGTACTCCTTTGCGGCAGGTTAACTGATATATAAAAAAGATTAAACGGTTCATCATCTGGAAGTACGAATTTTTGGTGCAAACAGGGATTCTTTGTAGTTGAATGCAATCGGCTAATAGCGATTTTCAATGGATAATTTTACGTCGTACTTCAGCCAGTTGATAGCTTCCTTCTCTATGATGTAGCGCAAACTCTTCGCGATACGAATGTATAGAGATCTTCCGTAATGCGCTGAGCAGTCCTGTAGACGCATTTTTAAATTCACCGATCGATGGGCGCAGTCCCGTTCAACATTCGCATGTTCAGCGCTGATTCTGGTTAAATTTCGCCGAATTTCTTCTTTGTGAATTCATTCCAGGTGACCGTTCTGCTGGATTGTCCATTTACTTCGCTTTATCCGTTTTTAATTATATTCCAGCTGTTCTACCAATTTGTGTGTAAGGCTAATTTCGATTTCTTCTACGTTGTTCTTTTTTTTCTAAAATGGGGGTGCCTTTACCCAACGTGATACTGTGGGGACTATCTACATCTTAATCAAGGACGCTGACTTCTCTAGAAACATCGCTATATGGGGGAATAATTGTAGATTATCTAGATGGAGAAGACACAATAACACGGACGTGTAATACCCGAAAAACATAGCAACGGCGTCACAGCAGAACATTAAAAAAAAAAAACATGATCGGAATTGCAGACTGCCTGTTCTGAATGGACGGTACAGAATGGACTTTAAGCAAAAGACGATCAGGCAAATTCCGGTGTAATTTTCCGGATTTTAAGCATTTATCTACGTGTACATCTTTCGCATAGCTATTTATACATCCGGATGAAAGAACTATGCCGCCGTAGAATGTACTAAGAATCCGTTTTAACCGGCAGTTCTACGTTACGCTCGTACGATTTGTGAATATATTTAAAGTTTCCGCACTACGTGAGCGCCAATTTCTTTTCCCGCAATATAGAATGACCCAGAGAAGACTGACAGTTTTGTTTTAGTTGGCTACAACGCAAACCGCGTGCTACACCTTTAATATACACACGACGGCATCTTATAACGAGAAGGAGAATAACGTTTTGGAACGTTATTTTCAGCATGAATCGATCGGGGGACAGAAGAGAGTTTGGAAACGAATTTAAAATTACACGATTTCTTTTTTTGTGAGCATCCGCTTTTAGGAAACAGGTGAAATTGCGAAACTTTAGCGACTTATGCTCGAAAAAGACCGAATGAACGTATCGTTGCGCGGTCATCTGAACGATATCGTGTTCGGTAAATATGATTGTAAGCTAATCTCTCGTTTTCCTATTTTTAAACAAAATTTCATTCAAAACTTTTTGGTCGACTAGTTTTTTTGAGCTATAAAACAGTCGGGTCACCCTATATTATTTAAGATTTAAATTCGTTTCGTCAAAGTAATAACGCAAGATTTCTGCGGCAACCGAAATTTTACGTACTATTATTCGTTTTTCGACATTACGAGAAAATAGTCGTTGCTAAGAGACGCGGTGTAAAAATGTCGATAACGCCGATATAATAACAACGCGTAAACGTGATAAAAATTTAACGGGAAAGTCATCTTTCATTTACAACCGCGTTAGCAGCAGCCTACGTCAGTTCCGCTCGTGCCTAACCGGATACGAGTGACGAAATGGAATTCTGCCGCTACAATCGTCACCCTCGAGATTGCCGCTGCAAAACGGAAATGACACCACCGAGGCAAATTTGTCCTCTATCGATAATTTTCGGTTCCGATACGAAGACCTCTAACCGACGATGATGACGCGTGACTAGCGAATTTTTTTTTATGACTATTTTCCGTCTTTATCGCTAACTCTATAGCCGTTTCCTATTCTGTACGCGTTGTTGTAAAAACTGAGAAAGTTATTTACGAGTACTCGGTTATACGTTTAACTTTTATTTGTATACACCAGCAGCTTCGCAGTGCATTTTATTATTTATCATTCATTATTATTATTATTTTTTTTGGTCGAATTTTTATCGTGAACAACACCCTATTAATAAAACTAAAACGACGCTACTACATATATTCGACGATTCCGTTACATCGCTATCGGAGGAAATAAGAGGGAAGATTAGGCCGGGGAGTAATACAAATTACCCTAATAAATAGTGCGCACCCACTCGTCAACCGGATAGCTGTTATAGTTTCCTATTTTAATCTCATTCTGCGGATAAATGCTTTTGCCCGACGGACGGCAGAATTTTCGAAAATATTTTACATCGATAACTTTTAGGTGATAATTCATTATCTGGCTACATTCCACTTATCATTACACTTCCACCGGAGGAGGAACGTACGTAAGATACACGCGTAATATTAATGTATACGGCAAAGTGCTCCCCGTATATAACTACAGATAAGACTATCAGATACATTCGAAATTCGTATTTGTAGGAGTCAACGCCTAGAAATTGTTATTATTTTTCGATGGGGGTAAATTTATTTATAAATGTCAATACAAGTACGTTTGAAATAATGAACTAGCCAGAGTTCATTCAATTAAGTTTGAATCTAGCCGATCCGTTTTTTAAAATTTATATAAAATTGATAAATGTAGACGAGTTTTCCGGTAGGTTATTTTAGTAAAATTATTAAATGTTGAAAATATTTACTAATTCGATATACCGTTGTTATCTGTAAATTCAGTTATACTATGGTTGCATCTTGTCAGCATACGCTTTACACTGTTGTAATATTGCACATTTGTTCGAGTATGCTATTCTGTACTTACATAGGTCTAATTTTATAAATATACGCTGATGCCAAGCAAGCCTTTGACAAGGTATGGCATCATGGTCTGCTGTATAAATTGAAAAAAATATTACCGCATCCTTTCTATTTCCTTCTAAAATCCTACCTTGAAGATCGCACATGCCAGGTTAAAATACAAAATCAATTGTCTGATATCTATCCTGTATCTGCTGGCGTGCCTCAAGGAAGTGTCTTGGGTCCGGTGCTTTACTTAATTTATTCTGCTGATTTTCCAGTTGATAATAACGTGATAACAGCTACGTTTGCTGACGACACAGTGTTGTTATCTGTTGGTAAAGACAATAGTGAAACTACTAATAAGCTTCAAAAAACCCTGTTAAATGTTGAAAACTGGCTGAGACGTTGGCGTATCAGGGTAAACGAAAGCAAGTGCACACAGGTTGATTTCACATTGGGAAATTTTATGTACCAACCATTAAAAATAAATGGGGTAATTATTAGCCAAGAAAAAGATGTCAAATATTTAGGCATGTATTTAGATAGTAAACTTACATGGCACAAGCATGTTAATCAAAAAAGAAAACAGTTAGATTTAAAACTGCATGGATTAAATTGGCTTCTTGGCAGGTACTCAAGTTTATCACTGGAAAATAAACTTCTGGTATATAAAATAGTCTTAAAGCCTATTTGGACATATGGTTTAATGTTGTGGGGTTGCGCAAAAGATGTACATGTAAATAGAATTCAGCGATTTCAGAACAAGGCCATAAGACTCATTGTTTCCCCACCTTGGTACGTATCGAACCATACATTGCATCGAGACTTAAACATCCCATATGTAAAAGATGAGGTTAAACGTGCTGTTGATCGATATGTAAGTCGTTTGGAGACACACACAAACGTACTGGCGATCAGTCTACTTGACACTAGTCTAGATGTTCGCAGGTTAAAACGTAGACGACCGTTTGATCTAGCCTAATTTCTCAGTGGGGTCCATCATTGGATGCTAACCCCTAACATGTTACTTCGCGTTTCAGTCCAATTGCTGGATGGCTGCCTGGCCAGTTGTAATTAAAAATATATTTAAAAAAAAAAAAAAAAAAAAAATGACACATTAAAATCATTCAGCGTAAATACACGTTTCGGCTATCCATAAGTTGGAAAGAATTGTTTCGCTAAAATATTCATCCCATAATGCTCGATATTTTTTTTATATTATAATCATCCGCGACTGTTTTAAACTGTTTAAACGTTAACATTTTTGGTTTTTATCATGTAAATAATATGGATTAAGTAGTGTTGACAAAATTCTTCGTGGTTTATATGTTATTCTTTATCAGGTAGAGGTGTTAATACGTTTCTCTATTTCGTATATTAGTGGCTTAATACCAGACAATGCTCGCTGTATAGCTCTGACTGTTCTATATGACTCGATGGTGATAATTCTCTGAAAAGTCTTTATAATATTAATAACGATGTAAATTATACTGGCGCACGGTGCATTTAGTAAAATTACACTTTTATAAAGTATTAATCCCTTTTTGTAATTTATTCTATCGTCATTGTTATATAATTTATTAAATACTCTTATAAATTTTTGCTAATTTTTGGATTGCGACATAATTAAAGCGGTTATAAAATTTCTTAATTATTATCAATTAATACTCCTAAATATTTAGTTTGCGCGACAAGTCGGATACCTAAACCGTATTGAGATATAACTTTTTATTTTGTAATTTATCACAACATAATCCTTATGCGCGATAAGAAAAAATGTCCAACGTCTAAACAGTTTAAAACAGAATCGGATGATCAAAAAATATCAAGAACTATCGGATGAATTCTTTCTAACTATGGATAGCCGACTAAACAAACATAAATGCAACCGTAGCATAACTGAATTTACAGATATCGGCGGTACCGAATTAGTAAATAAATATTTGTCAACATTTAATAATTTTACTGAAATAATATCACGGAAAACTCGTCTACATTTATCAATTTTATATAAATTTTAAAAAATCGATCGACTACAGTCAAACTTAATTGAATGGACTCTGGCCAGTTCATTATTTCAAATGTACTTGTATTGACATTTATAAATAAACTTACCCCCATCGTATTTCACGAAGACAAAAAAACCAAAAAACAAAAAAACAAAAAAAACATTTTCCTTCAAATTTTGGAATATCTTGCTTCGATTCGTTCCACGCCATCCTTTTTTTTTCTGTAACATACTGATCTATCGCGAATACATATAGAACACTTAGTTACGAGTGAAATTTTTCCTGTTTCATTAATTCTATTTTTCTTCAATATCTTCCAAATTCAGCGATAACACCAGTTTTCGATTTTTTTTCTTCTATATATACGCTTCTAACGTCCCCGTTTTTCATACTATACGTATATATATATATTTTCCCCTATACACCGTCATCGTCCGACTGTTTCGAGCTATTAAAATTTCCCGTTAATAAAACGTCAACGCGTAATTAGCGGTATTAGCTGCAGTCATAATATTAGCGCTAGTTAAAACCGTTGCAACTGGCTAAGTAATTAGTCTAATGCAAATTGCAAAATTGGTCAGATAATAAAGTACGTATTTTACGTTTACGAAGAGTAATAAAAAAAAGTTCTAACCAAAAACCACCGCTTAATATTCGCGGTTGGACGAAAGTTATAAACCGTTTATTACCGACTATCTCTTGTAAATGGATTATAAGTTGATTAAACGTGTTCCAGTTCGTACGACTTCGGATTATTAGGTGTAAACTAGGCGAATAGGAATACATTTATCCCTTTCAGTCATTCATTGTAAAATTTTAACGCAAAATTATAAATTTGATACGGGTATTCCAATGCTGTATACGATTTGTATTATATAATTATTTTTAAAACTGACACATTTCACGTCAACGGGAAAATAAAAAATGTCGTTAGCGTTAATATTTCACCTAGCGTATAGAGTGGACATTCCGACTGAGAACATATGGGTAGCGTGATCGAAATTAGTAAATACGAAATCAGGATTAGCCCCTTAATTAGACGATCGCATCCTATCCTACGACAAAAACTTAAGAGCCCTTTCGATATAACGATCGATTTATTTGTACGTATATATAAATAAATAATTATTTATTTATTTAATTATTTATTTATTTAACGACGGAATGTTACAAATTATCTTAATTGTTAAGTAAATACAGATTTAATTTAATGGATAAAACAAAATAAGCGAATCCACTCTGAGCTTTGAAATTTCATTCAGAGCAATTGGACTAAAAAAAAATAAAAATAAAAAAATCCTCACGGTTATTACGATATATTTATTTTTTTTTTCTCGAGTATTTCGACGGCAACTTGAGTGAGCTTTTGGAGTTGTTCCGTCAAGGTCGTTCGAAAAAATCTCCGTTGATACTCCTACATTTCTGTCCGATGTTGTTAACAAAATTTTGCATATTTTAAAGGTGTGATGTGAATCTTCTGCTTCTTTGTCTTCTATACAGAGGCTGGCGTTAGCGATACTGAACCTTTTTAAATTACTCTAGCAAAATTATACCGCGTTAGGGAAATGTTAGTACTGAAATATTTTAATATTAAATCTTGCTTCGATATCATACAGTCTCTATAGTATCTTCTTTATATTTTTATGATTACTTTTTCTTGCAGTCATCGATGATACGGTACTTTCGGCGGAATCCATCCATCTCTATTCTGTATTCACTCAATTCTGACCGTTATAGACTCCGGTTCTGACTTGTAATGATTGCCGTTAGTACCGTACCAAATTGATTCCGCAAGCAATCAGTACAGCGACTCTTCCTTTTGCATCGGCTGCTTAAGCGGTAATATTTTTTCTAGACTCTTACAATATGTTCAAAAACGTTTTTCGCCTAACATTTCTGCGATTCTGTCAGTTCGACAACTTCTGTCCGTATTGAGATATCTGTTCTTCTTTCAATCCACGATACCGGATACGTCAATGCGTTGCTTATCAACTGCTTTAATCGTCAACGTTTCGGTTGTATACAATTCGGAGAATTAAGCTTTTTAACTTTTTCAATAATTTTAACGGTCACTTTTCGTTATAAATTATACGTTTCAATCGTATCGTTGGCAATTTGTCTGTTTATATCATGCAAGCAACTTCCATCTGGCAGCAATCAAAAAGCACCTAAATAAACAAAATCATAAATTCTTTCATACTTTGTCAGGAGACTGGAAGGACGATCTCTCTATTATCGTAATTTTCACTTTAGATGTATAGCCATGTCTCTCGAATTCGTCATTTCTTTTTCATATACAAATAAAGAAACGAAGGAATTTTCACATATACCGGAAATAATTAGCACATAAACGGTTTTTGAATAGATGAAAATGTTCCAGTGATTGATAACGTACGAAAGCAAAAAAAAAAAAACGTAAAGAAAAGTAATATATCTCGAAATAAATAAAGGAGAATGCCGAGAGGACATAAACAGAAATCTGGGAATGGAGAGAGTGGCATTTATGGAGATTCCAACTTTAAACATACAGCGTTGTGCTCTCAACATATTTTATACACTAAAATCACCTCATCAGATTAACCGACTTATTGGCTGACTCTCATAAATTACCCCGACCCGTTGGATTTTTATATTGACAAAGGGTGCAACATATTGATATAATTCGTTTTTCTTTGAGAATTCATCAGTAATTTTAACCCTAAGTGATACTTCGTAAAAACAAGTCGATATCACTTTTATAATTCAAAAACAAACTGGGAGGCTTATCCGAGAATCAAATTTAAATCTGAAAGTTCCATTGAAGAGCAACGAAAATATCAAGAATACAATATATTCGTGAAATACAGACTACAACTACCCTAAGTATACCAAAAAATGAGCAAAAAACTAATAATAATTATCCTAGGCTAAGTTTCTTTTTTTTTAAAAAAAAACCTTGCACCGAAATATCATAAGCAATGATGCTCGCAGTTGAAATATAAGGGAAGATAAAGGAGGAAAAGTAAATAGGAAAGGAGGCAATGTGAAGAAGTGATAAAGTATTTTAATCTGGCAGCTCAAGTGAGATGCAAGATTAGGATTAAGAGTCAAACTAGGAAATGATAACCGTGCTAAAAGACAAAGTGGATATTACTGTGACCTATAAGGTTTAATCTATGAAGTACAATGTACTTTAAGTAATAGGTAAAGCATCGCGAATTTCCTGCGTCTAAGACGTCTGGATGGACTTCCTGGAAGGTTTGGCGTATACATGCGACTGATGTTTGGATTTGTACTGTATTGTAGTTTTTCGAAAAATCTTTTGTATTGTTCCGAGTAGACATCAGTGAGTATATGCAGATCTGAGTGTAGCGTTAAGTTCGAAACGTACTTAGGCGTAGATGTCATAATGCGGAGCGTCTTTGACTGTTCTCTCCGAATCTTTACCAGATTAGATTTTGAAGCTGTGCCATATAGTTCCAATCCGTATCTCCAGATAGGAGCTATCATTGTTAGATACAGTTGACGTTTGATGTTTACATTCAGAACCGATTTTCTTGCCAGCAACGGATACAATATTCTGCGCCTGATTAATTATATTTTTCTTTGTTTGCGTAATATGATAACTCCAGCTAAGGCGTCTGTCCATGTACATGCCTAGGTAGCGAACATAGCTTGTGGAATCACAGATTGTCCTGGAAAAAATACGATTAAGAAAAAAATGGTTCCAAACATCCGAGCGATAAAACTTTGTTAAATAATAAAAAATAAAAAATAAAATAATTACTATCAGAAATTAAAAAGGAAATATTTAAAAATTATTTCTATCACCGCTATCCGCAAACGATTATTCGCCGTGGAAGTGTAGCAAAAATATGAAAAACCGATTTAAAAAAAATGTACCGCCGTTAAGAGATATCAGAATAGGAATGAGAAAGAAGAAGCAGATACATTTGCTACTCACTTGGCAAATGTATTCAAATCAGAAATTATGCCTAATACAAATACTCCAGCTCTGCGGTTAATTTAAATTCATCTTTATGGTTACAATCAAATCTTCTGGCGAAATTAACATCACCTCAAATTTTGTATTAAAAAGTTGTTGAAGAGTATAACGAAAGTCCAGGATAATACCAAAAGACTCGTCAAGAAAAAAAGAATGTTGCTTACATATTAATACCGTAATTCGCTTACATTATTGCCCACTGCAGTGGCAAATCATCATGATTTAAAGATGTTCTGTTTTTTCAACCACCTATTATTACCGACTTTGTCGAAAGTAATGGAAAAATTAATATCGAATACGTCCAAATAGTATAATATCAGCTCACCAGTTTGGCTTTAGGGAACAAAATTCAACGATTGATCAACTCCACAGCGAGGCAGATTTGTCTAGCTGCGTTTATTGATGTTGCTCAAGCTTTTGACAAGGTGTGTTCCGAAGGTTTACTACTTAAATTGAAATCGCAACTTCAGTCTAATTTACATTAATTCTTATATCCACGACGGACACTTCCACGTACGTTATGAAGAGACGCTTCCTGAAATCGATTACAATTTTACACAGCTTAATTTTGTGATTCACGCCATATGTACCGCCGATTTTCCACTAACCGAGAACATTTTTGACGATACAGTTCTACCATCGTGTGACGCGGGTTATAATATCGAGTAGTCTCGAGAAAGCGCTAAATAAAGCGAATACCCGGTTTAAAATATAAAGAAAAAGTATCAACGAGAACAAATCCGTCAACGAGCAGTTTACTAATAGTAAAGTTGTAGTACCACCTGTTAAAATCGACAATGTACTAACGTCAATTCAGTCTAGTATTGGATACGCTCTTGGACAGTCGATTGACATGGCGTCACCGTATACTTTAAAATAGAAACGAAATTAATATGCGAATTTAGGAAAGAAACTGGGGCTCATCGACAAAAACAATACTCCGACACTTAACAATGCAGCTTCAAGAATGAGTTTGGTGAATCTATTCCATAGTCGATGCTATTTAAAGTTTCGCTCGTATTTTTTGTACCTATGGAGAAAAAATTTCGTTTAAAAATATTCCAGACGCTGAAGTAGAATTTAAGGAATTTTAAAGAAAAAGGAATTAAGTTATCCATGAGGAGATCCTAGATGAGCGCGGTAGAGACCTCCACGCGGTACTCCTGGAAACGACAACAATTGTTGATCGGCTAATTTTACCTCTTGAATGTTAAGAATAATGGACGCTCACGTCGGAAAACAAAAACTAGATTATAATTAACAAAAATTGATATATTCAGAAATTTAATTACTAACAACTACTAGTACTACTAGTTACTATTATTACGAATTTTTTAGAAGAACTCGAATTTATGATTCCAATTTCGTAATATGTTGCTCATACGTTACATACCATGTTCTCGCGGAATAGGAAGTACAGCATATTTTACCAATAATTTCGTATATATATATATATAAAACTGTATTAATTTTTAGAAAAAAATAACAAAAAAATAGCTAAAGTAATTGATTTTTTTTTATATATAAAAATAACCCTAATGTTTTCGACTATTAAGCCATTATGAAATGGACACAAAAAACATATATATATAAGTACTATTTATAAAAAATATAAAAGGAAAAACAAAAATAAAATGTAAAAAAATACACCATTTAGATGCACAATATGACAAAACAAAAAAATTGAAAAAGAAAACAGTTATTTATAAAATAATCCGATATTGAATCAACAGATTATTTTACAAAAAAAAAAAAAAAAAAAAAAAAAAAAAATGGGTTTTTATTTCATATTAAATATTTTTTTACATTTTTAATCTTAAGTTAGTATTTTTCATTTTATATTTTTATTTTTTTAACTATTCACTCGATAATGGCCTAACAGCAGTAAAGCTTTGTGATTTTCCATAAAGAAAAAACTTTTAGCGATTTTGAACTTCAATTTTTTTGTTTTGTCCACCTGATGTAATAACTGAAAATCTTTGTGATCCTTTCATATATAAAAAAACTTGATGATTTTAATTACTTTTTTATTGTTTATGTATATATATATATATATATATATATATATATATATATATATATATATATATATAAATATTTACAGATTACATTGCTCGTTATATACTTTTATTCGAAATGTTTTAACATATTACTAAATTCATTTGAATTTACGTCATTTTCGACGAATTAATTAAACAAATTTATCTTTGAAACATAGTGTGCAACGTGATAATCTCGTTAAAAGGCTGAAATAATTAACGAAAAAAGTTACAGAGACAAAAGGTGAAAATCGTAATAAAATGAAAGGATGACATTTTAAAAAGTATTTTCACAAAATTAAATACCACTAATCGTATCTCGGTTAATTTACGAGAATTTTTTCTACGTATACATTTCTCGGCATTTACACTGACGCCCGCAATTACAGGAAACGTAATCGATGAAAAATGCTAGTATATTATATATATATATATATATATATATATATATATATATGTATATACGTTGACTCGGGTAGGTAATAACGTATTAGACGGAGAATGTGGAACGTGATAAAAATTCGCATGAAAATGAAAAATGTCGACTTTTCCTGTGGCATTTTCACTGGCAATTAACAGCGTCGGGTTTAACGAGCCCTAACAACCGGCGTTCTAAATAGCATTTTTTTATTTTTATTTATTTATTTTGTTTTTATTTTGGCGAGCATACAGTCGGGAAAGTAATCATCCAACAATAAAACAGCAGCAAAAGCGATAGCAACCACTAGACCTTTTAACCGACCCGTTCTAGCAGTACACAATATATATATATATATATATATATATATATATATATATATATATATATATATATATATATATATATGCTATAAGCGGCAGAAGTAATAGTAGTAACGGTATAGCGTGCACACTATGCATTATACGGTCTAGTAGTATTTTCGCTAAAAGCTCCTCTGGAGACCTTTTCTAAGATGATCGTGCGCCATCGTCGACATTCTCGGCCATTTCCGTTCGAAAGTTTCGAACCGAGGACCGAAAAACGCGATAATATTTCCTAGGTACCGAATTTCTCACTTTCTCGCTGAGTTAAAGTGCGCATCACAGAGTAATTTGCGACTTCCGAGGTAGTCAGAAAAGCTGTCGACTGCGTCCGAATCTAGAACGTGCGTCCGAGTAATTAATTACCAGCGGCCCGTACGAAATTTACGCCTGACGACTGACTATTTCAAGGAAACATATCCCCTATAGAAAAAATAATATCTACAATCTCTATTAACGAATATGCTCGAGACGATTAATTACATCATCGGTTATTAGTAGAAAATAATTAAGCGACGAAAAAGTAGTTAAAATTACTACATTTTTATTGTATAGAAATGTATATTAATCCACTAGTGGACATAAAAAAAAATCATACAAAAATGTATAAAATTATAAAATACAAAAAAAAATGTAAGAAAATATTTATATATATATGTGTTGTACGTACATATACATTTGTGTATAAATATTAATTAATTAGTTCGATACCTGTCGACGAGCGAAAACTTGACGGGATGAGGTAAAACATAATTATACGCATGTAATTTTTAATCCGAATATACGTAGATGATTTTATATTATTGCGTCAATTTATATATGTTGTGTGTGTGTGTGATGGTGGAAATAGTGTTACATACATATTATTTATTTGCATGTATGTGCACTAATATGACACTGTATAATTGTAAAAATATATTCAAATATACGATTTTACAAAAGTAGACGTGAAAAAAATAATAATATATAACAAATACATACGATTTATAAAAAAATATAAAAAATAATAACAAAAAAATGTAAGAAAATACCCGTTGATATATAAAAAATAAAATGTAAAAATATATACAATTCGCAAAACATAAAAATGTAAAAAATAATTAGAAAATGTAGTGGACATAAAAAAAATAATAACATAAAAATATATACAATTCATAAAAAATATAAAATGAAAAAAGTAATAAAGTGTATAAGAAAATACCTATTAGTGGAGAATATAAGAAAATTCTATATATACAATTTTAAAAAAAATATAAAATGATAAATAATAAAATGTAAAAAAAATACTAATTAGTGGACATAAAAAAATAAGATGTAAAAATATATAAAATTTATAAAAAATTATAAAATAAAAGAAAATACCAATTAGTGGACATAAAAATATTAACATTTAACAATATAAACTAATAAAGAATATAAAATAAAAAAAAATATTACAAAATACCCATTAAAATAACATATAAAATTATATACAATTTGTGAAAAATATAAATTGAAAAAAAAAAAAATACTTAATTAAAATGTACATCACGAATGATAGCAAAGTGAAAAAACAGATTTGTTTACAAAGTAATCCGATAGTTAATAATCCGGACGATCTTTTGCTACTTTTTAGTAATAATTTGTGAAAAATGTGGAAACGTATTAAAAATTAATTATAAAATTAGTTAAAATTGTTAAATATGTATATACAAAAAAAAAAAACCTTTCGAATGTTAAACCATTATCAAGTATTAACTAACGGATTATTTTATAATTAAACTTGTTTTTCATTTTGCCATTCTACATCCAAGTTAAGTACTTTCTTATATTTTACTTTACGTTTTTTCCATTTGATATTTATTCATAAATTTTTGATATATTTTGATACATATATATATATCATATATATTTTATGTACACCCGATAATGGCTTAATAGCCGAAAAATTTTGTGTTATATATATATATATATATATATATATATATATATATATATATATATATATATATATATATACAAATATAAATTTAGTGATTTATTTATTTTTTAAATTATTAGTAAAAAAACATATCGCTTATTAAAACAAAAAGAAACGATCTATATAGAATAAAAAATAAGCTGACGACGGTTAATGAGTGGAAAGCTCCTCTCTGGAAAGGAAATATAACAGTTACGAATTGATCAGTTTTTCAGAGAAAATTTTAAAGAATAATTATTCTTTTTAGATCTAGGTAATTCTTAACGTGTTGAATAAATATTTTTAAAATAAAAATACCCTCGTAATGATAATAGACAATTTTGTTTTAACCTTCAAAATTAATATTCGCGTTACCACGTACAAAACTTCTATTACATATCGATTTCGTCTACGATTGTTCGAATTTTAAATATCGACAGCACGCCGGAATAATATAAAAATAATAAATAAACTCTTCGAAATTTTAACAGACTTCAGTGATTACGTAAATTTTAACGGTACTATTTTATAACCTTTAATTTTGTTAAAACTTCGACGTTTAATATATTATAAAAAAATGGAGCTTTTATTTTTTTTTATTGCGTAGATAAAATTTTTAACTATCGACTTCATATAATCGATATCTTCATTGTAACGTGAAAGATATATTTTAGCGTTTTTAAAAAAGTTTTTGCGTTATCGTTAAATTCTTAAGAATGTTATCAATTTCCAGGTTCGAATTACCAAATTTAAGTTGAACTTCAGAATTTACTTCCGAATCTGTATTACTAATAAATTCGTGTATATCTATTTTAGATAATTCAACATTAACGACATTATCCGGAAAACTGCGATAAATACTACGAATAAGTTATACTGATAAAGTTATCGTTAATTGAAATGTAATTACGTCATATGTGAAATTACGATTCTTACAAGTGTATTTTTAAATATATTACATCGTGCGAATAGATAAAGTTTTAAAACTGCGTGATTCCATAATTTAACATTAAAATCGCTCAGTACAACACAATCGTATTACGAAAGTTCGTTTTACTTTGATATTTCGCGATAAAAGTGAAGGTTGCGATTCTATATATATTCATACTAGGTGGAAAGTATGAATATTATTGATATTCATTTTCTAGCGATATAGTCGCAAATCTCCGAAGAACAAGCCGGTTTTATTCAAAAGTACTAGTGACCGTATGGTTAATGTAACACAGGTAATTGGAAGAAGATTAGAATTCAACCGGAAGACATGCTTATGTTCTTTCTAAATTGTGAAGAATAGAATTATATATTTTCAAAAATCAATGCGTGCATATATTAAAGTGCTATCAATTTCGAAAGTTATTAGGAGACATAGTTAACCCGAATATTAATAACCAGATGCTTACCTATCTCGTTTTTTTTTTTTTACTTTCCCAATAAGCTCATACTCATTTATCGACCAATTGGACGGATATGTGATTCGACTAGAAGCTTCTTACCACGAATAATTAACGTTCTCGATAGGATTTGAACCCTGGACGTGCCAGTAGAATACTAAACCATTACAACTACATTACCCTTTTATAATATATATAATAATGGGGGTACTAATTATAACCCCGTCGAAGTCCACAACATGACGGAAATATCGTAACCGTAGGAAATTTGCCTTAATGCTAGTTTTCTCGACTTTAAATTATTTGTCTCCATACACATGCATATATATATATATACATATATATCATATATATTTATGTTTTGCAATTTACAAAAAAAAAAATGAATACAGCCAGAATTAAACACGAACATTAGTGTCAGTGCAACCAGGCGAATTAATAATAGGTATGGTATGCGTACTTTCAGGGAATACTCTAGCAAGAAAGATACGCAGCGGTCATTATATAGAAATAAGAAGTGTCCATCTTGTCGACTAATGCAAATTATTGGTTTCCTTACGCGTTCGTAATAAGCAGTCGCTCACAATACGTGTATATGAAACAAATAAGTGTCGTTTGGACACCTTGTACAGTTACATACGATTTTACTACCATTTTCACACAGACGTTTCTGAAAAGGAAAAACAGTCCGTCCTCTTGATATTTTCCTTCTATTATTACGGGTTAGCCTGGATGAGATGACGTCATCTTACTGTTGTGTAAGTATGCCGTTCTAGAGAGGCGACAATGGCATACCGGAGACAATAAGTCGTTTCTTTAATAATGATTATAGTAGTAGTAATAATAATAATCGATTTTTAGTGCAAAAATTCCCAGTCTCAAGTAACGGTAACTCGTAATTAGACGTTAATCTTACACGTCGCAAGTCTTATATACCGGAGGACACAATTGAAATAATCCGTCGCGGTTGACGTGTTACAGAACAAACTGTCGGCTGACTGTGTTCGATAATTATCGGTGCTGTTTCGACGCAACAAACCGAAACTGCGTTGTTTGTCATGTCGTCGTAACGCTACAAACACGTAATAACGGTTTCGCTTAACGCGAGGTTATTATCGGCGATGTCCTTAATTATCGCATGTACGCGCTTATAAATAAACATCTATAGGCTAATGCGAAGGAAATGCGGAGAAATACATTAGGAGACGTAGCTTCTACATATATGTAAATATATATATACATATATATATATATATATATATATATATATATATATATATATATATATATATATATATATATATATATATATATATATATATATATATATATATATATATACAGTCGAATCCGCTTATAAGGGACACATCGGGCGGAAGTCATTTGTCCCTTATAACCGGTTGTCCCTTAAAGCGAATTTTTTAAAATCTCTTATTGAGCGAGTGGGTGTTAGAATATATACAGTTTAGTAAACAATTAACATACTTATAACCTTATTAATGCGTAATATTTATTTATATAGAAATTAAGAGAAAAATACAGGAGGCATACATAAGGTAAAAGAACCTGACCTGATATTTGTAAAAATTGTTCATTTACTGTAAAAATGCGCTATAGTTGTTTGATGTAAATTCTTCATCTGCTGCGTTTGAACAAAATCTGCACAGCTATCTAATGATGCCGTAGGAGCACCTTCATTATTCTGTTGCATAAAATACCACCGGAGCTTTTCAATACATTTTTTCGTCTCTGCAGTAGACACAGGTGGTAAGGAAATGCCATCCGTCTCATCATCACTTTCTGATTCTTGTATTTGTTTCTTCTTTGTGATATTTTCCATAATTTCGTTATCCAAATCTTCAATATTATGGTCACAACATGGCAGATTGGCGTCAATATCTGAAAATTGTTCATAGTTGGTCACACATAGTAATTCATTCGGTGTTTCATTACTTTCTATTTCAACAATTTCATAATTAGGTTCCTTGAAACGACAATGAGCAAAGCAGTTCTGAATTGTCATAAAAGTGACTTCTCCAGCTATCAGCAACAAATTGTATAGCCTGCAGTATTGTTATTGTGGAACTGATATCTTTTGCCATTGTAGAAACTGTTACCAGGTCGTCTTCAATAGCTTCTAAGATATGCTGTATCAACATCTTCCTATATTGCACTTTTAAATTTTTTGTGACACCCATATCAAGTGGCTGAATTAGTGAAGTAGTGTTTGGAGGTAAGAATTCAATTTGAATATTCTTCAGTTTAACGACAAGTTGCATTGTCAATAAGGAGTAAAATTTGTCTAGAATCTCTCTGTAATTCTATATCCCAGTTTTCTAACAATTTTGAAAAAATAGTAGCAGTCATCCATACATTTTTGTTTACGTAATATGTAACTGGCAGATTACTTACATTGAGATTTGTAAAGCAATGTGGCTTTTTAGTTTTACCAATAACTAAAAGGTTTTTTTTGTCACTTCCAGTTGCATTGCTACAACATAGCACAGTGATAAGATTCATAGCTTTTTTCGAACCAATGAGTTGTTTGTGTTTGTATACTAATGACCCATCTGGAGTGGCTCGATAAAATAAACCAGTTTCATCCGTATTATAAATGTCATTCAGGCTGTAACTTTGAAGGAATTTGGAAATTTTGCTTGAACTCCATTGTTCAGCTCCTGTCAAATCAGCGCTTGCCTTTTCTCCATGAGTTTTTTTGAATTTGATATCATGTCTCCCTTTCTATCGAGCAAGCCAACCATTCGTAGCTGCAAAGTACATTTTTTTGCAAACTCTTCAGATTTTAATTTCAACATTGGCCCACTGACATGATTTGTGTTACTGTGCTAAACCAAAAATTAAGAGCTTCATTCATCAACCTCTGGGTTTTTACCTTCTCTTTTTCGTTTCCTTTCCACCACCTGACTGCCCTTTTCAGTACTACTCCATTTTTTACGTAAGTTCTGTTCATCTGTTTTTAAACGGGAGATGGTGTTTTTGGAGACGCCCATGGTTTTTGCTAACTCCCGAATAGGCATATTGAGAGGTTGAATTTCGTTTTTGTCTAAAATAGAAATTTTTTCCTTTAATGATAAACATTTATGCGGCATTTTATTCATACAAAAATTCACCAGAACTAAAAAAAGAAAAGAAAATTTTCGTAAGAAAAAAAAATAAAACCTCAGACGCACTACAGTTTTTGCAGAACTAAATTAAGAACATAATAAGCTATCGGAGAGTACATAATTAATAAACGTACAGAGCAAAAAACCGTATAGCGTCAATGAAAGAATGTCAACACAAGGACATCTCAAACAAAACGAAAAAAAAATGTTCACTTAAACAAAAAGGAATTGTAAAAATGACTAAAACATTTTTATTCAATTTTTGTTTATGTGAATATTTTTGTTTTACTACCGGAAGTGTCATTTTATATCGACTGGCTTATCGCCCGTCTCACTATTTATTGCCTTGAAAGTCTATTAATCTTTGTCCCTTATAACCGACTCGTTGTCCCACTAAAGCGAACAAAAACAACCTTCATTTCATACGTTTGTTTCAAGGTTTCGCTGATTGTCCCTTATAAATGGCTGTCCCTCTAGTCCCTTATAAGCGGATTCGACTGTATAAAGAACAATAAAAGTGTATGTAATAATGTCATGAACTAATCGGTATACGCCATTACTATATGAAGTTGATGGGTTTTAAGACGACTCCCTCTAAAAAACTATTATAACGTGTTCTTCGAAAACTAAAATAAAAATTGCTCCCTTCCTTATTTAAAATTTCTGCCTAATAGCTCATTTATTTCTGTCCGTATTTCGATATCGCACGATCGTCAACTTCTATTTCGACCAACATCTTCTCGAACATCTGATTGGTTATTCGTAGCGTTTTCATTATAGAATCGTATTTCGAATATAATCGAACACGTCTATATAATGAGACATCAGAGAGAATTTGAGGGAATTTAATTTTTAAAATTAAATCGCACCTCTTCGCGATTTCTTCATTATTATTATTATTACTAACCTGAATATTAACGTACCACGTGCAGCAACTAAGGCTAGAGGCACGAAGGAGAAGAAGTTAAATCGAGAAGTAGAGACGGGACACGCGTAAGAACATGATTAGATTAGTAAAAGAGGAGTATTCATCTTTGAAGAGAAGATAAAATGAATAGACAATCTGAGTGTGGGGAGTACAAAGTTAGGATATAGGAGATTGAAAACATGGGCACTGAGGAGCCAGAGTTCTGTTGATCGGGTGTTGAGTTTTGTATGACCCAGCCGCAATCTGCAGAGGACAACGTCTTCTCTACGGTTTGGAAGCGAAGTCTTCCGCGGTAAAATGAAATTCTTGATTTGGCAAAACTTATTTAATGAGGAGGGCGATTGTCACGATTGTTACTACGAATCCGAAAGTCTCGATTTGACATAACTGCGACATTTCTTAGTTAATTCTATGGAATCTCGGCATGAAATGGAATACACCGGAACCGGACTAACTATCTCGGTTTGACTAATAACAGTGTGTCACTTCTTCTTGCTAAATCATCTTATCGAAGAAAATGTTCTACTATTTTATTTCGATATCGCTGTTAATTTACATTATTAATTTTCGTTCTTATTATTCCGGGAATGTTTCATCATCCAGCACTCGTCCGCCAGCGCTAATGTTTCCGATATATCTGTACAAGGGATGTGTACCATCCGCATCGAAGTTTATGCATACTTTAATTCTGCTAATCTCGCTAATATTGTCCGAAACTCCATCTAAAAATCTACTCCGCGTAAACATCGTCGAAATTACTAAATCTAAAAATTATACTACAATCTTCTTCATTTTCATCTCTTCGAATTTGATCATCTAAGTGGACACGTGGACGAACTTTTTCCTCTTTTGGTATTTATCCCCTCACATCTGACTTTCCTATCGTCCGTCTGACCGGTACTTTCGTTTAAATCTTTTTAATTTTATTTCTAAATTCTACTATCGCATTATCTATTTGCATTTCATTCAGAAGGATCGCTCGTTTCTTTTTTCTTCTGTTTAGCGATCGGAAATATATTCGCTACGAATGAGATCGACAGCATATAATAACGGAACGAACAACGTAATTTCAGTCGTTTAATGATCTTCTAAGATGTTATTTCATTCGACATTCTGGACAATGCGCCATACGAGCCCTGTGAATTATTAATATAAAGGGTTGTGGGGTCCTGAAATTTTACAAAATGAGACGTTTTAAAATACACGGCCGAATAAAAATTTTAAAATTGCGATATCGATGTCGTAAATTTCGAAAAACCTCGATATTGCGATTTTGTCTATTTTTATTTCTTCTGGTTGTTTTTTAATTTTTACGGACGACGACATGTCGTAACCGACGATGAAAATTAAAAAAAGAAAAAAAAAAGACGAATTTAAAGCTTCTAATGCCGTGCGCACTCCGATTCTCCATTTAAAGCGCGGATTAATATGATACCATCTCCGTTTCAACCCATTTTTTCTTTTGATAGTATTTAATTTCGTTTTGTTCAGTTTCTCGACCATGTTCGGTATCGACCTTTCTAAATTATTTCGGCAGGTTCTCCGTGGACGCTTCTTGTCTTCACATAATTCAGTTCTTTTATTACGGCGTCCATAAATCGGGTTCTTGGTCTTCCTATTCTTAATTTTCTATTTGCTTTTCCTTCTATTAAGTTTTCCGATCATACTACTTCTTCTCTTTTCAATCGCGTTTATTATCTCTGGTTGTTCTATTCTTTCGAATACCTCCTTATTTGTGATTTTATCCATCCATGATATTCTCACCATCCTTCGATAGCACCAAACTTCAAAATCTTGAAGTTTAAATCTTTCTTTTTTCCGTAAAGACTATGTTTCACAGCCGTACAGTGCAACGCTCCGGACCGAAGTTTTAACGAACAGCTTCCTTATGCGTAATGAAATATTTCTCGATGTAATAAGCGTTTCTTTCCTTTTAATAAAAGCGTTTTTATATTCTTTTTCTTACTTCTTCTATTCTTCCGTTGGACGTTATCAAACTGCCAAGATAAGAAAATTATTTTACTGGAGACATTCGTCTTCCATTGAGGACTATGTCTATATCTTTTGCGACGTCATTTGTACATATCATTTGTTTTATCTGCATTTATTTTCGTTTTACATTTTTCTACAGTAATTAAGATGTTGCAATTTTTCCTCTTCTTCTGCTATCAAAACAATATCATCGGCATAATAGTGCTATATTGGACTCCATTAATTTTAGTACCAATGTTTTTCTTTTCTGCAAAAACTTTCATTGCTTCCTCTATGTACATATTAAAAAGCAGTGGTGACAAGCAGCATCCTTGTCTCGTTCATTTTTTATCTTATGGCTTTTTTGTTTATTACTGTTTCTTGATTCTTATATAAGTTGGAAAATTAGCCTTCGGTCTCTGTAATCTACATGTGTATATTCCAGTTGACATTATCGAAGGCTTTTTCAATATCAATGAAAGCAACAAACAGTTTTTTATTAATCTCTAAATTTTTCTCAATAAGTAATCTTAATGATAATATAGCTTCTCTCGTGCCATTTCCTTTTCTGAACCCAAATTGCTCATCTGGCAAATTTTCTTCTACCTTCTTTTACATACGACTATATATAATTTTTGTCAAGATTTTTAAAATACGCGGTAGCATACTTAGGGTTCTGTATGTTCTTCGCTAGTTTGAGCATTTATTTTCTTTGCGATTGCAATTATATCGGCATTTTGAAAATCTTTTGTTATAATTCCGGTAACATATATTTTGCTCATCAGGTTGTGCCTCTTTTGTTCTATCTCCTACTTTTTTGGAGAAGTTCCCCTGCTATGTTATCTATTCCACACATTTTCCTAGGTTTCACACCGTTCAATGATTTCTCAAATTCTTCTTTTAATATAACAGGCCCTATATTATCCTCAGTTACGTGATTTTCTTCTTCTATAGCAGTCATTAAGTTCTTCATCGTCATACGGTTTTTTGATATATTGTTTCCATTGTTCTTGTATTTCTTCGCCATTGATTAGGTATTTTTTCCCCTTATGATTTTTAATGTTACTTAAATTCTTTCTTCTGTTCGGAAATTGTGTTCTTACGTTAAAGCCTTCTTTGTATTTCCGTTCTTAAAATGTGTTTATTTTCTCACATTCTTGTTCAATGCATCGCTCTTTTGTCTTTCTTGCTTCTCTATTTATCAAATTTCGTATTTTGTTATATTCAATTCGATTATTTTCAATTTTATATTTCCTCCTAATTTCCATCAATTTGGGTATTTCTTCCGTTATCCATGGTTTGTATACTCTTTTTCTTATTTACCTAGACTTTATCTCTCCTTTCATATATTCCCATTGTTCGTTAATACTTTCCTTATTTATTACTTTATTTGTTTCGTCTCTAAATATTTTCTGACATATTTTATCCGTTATTAATTTGTTAATATTCCATCTTCCATTTGGTTTGTTGATTTTTATAGTTTTTAATTGTAAATTACTTGTCATTATTACTAGATTGTGATCAGATGGTATATCTGGGTAGCTTTTGCATATTTTGATTTGGTTTTTATATCTTTTTCTAAGTTGGTATCCTCCAGTGTTCTCCTGGTGCTACCCAAGTGTATCTTCCTCGTTTTGGTTGTTCGAACAAAGTATTTGTAATTATCAGGTCGTGATACAAAATTCAATAAGACGACTTCTTCTTCTTCTTATTCCAAGACCAAATTTTTCCGTAGCTGTTGTTATCTCTTCTCCTTTCACCGCGTTCCAGTCCCCTAATATTATTAAATTTTTCTCGATTTTCAATGTTTTCAATAATTTCTTCTAGTTTTGTTCATATATGTTGTCTATTTCTTCATCTTTATGACTTGATGTTGGCATATAAACCTGTATTAGCGTGAGGTCTCTAGGTATTGCTGAGATTTTAATCAGGATCATTCTGTATGCCGAAACAGTCTTGATTTTATTTCTTGTATTTTCATTTAATAGAAAGCCAACTGCTGTATTTCCATCTAAAGATCCGCTGTGGATAAATCTGTGCTTTCCGCTGCATATATCTCCACTTTCTTGACTTCGCTTACTCCTAAGATATCAATATTCATTCTTGTCGTCTCTTGTTTCAAGTTTTCTAATTTTGCACATTGTTTCAGCGATCGAACGTTCCATTTTCCAATTTTATTTTTATTTTTTGTTATTTTTGCTATGTTCGGACCATGTATGTTACCTTCTGCAGAGTGCTGCACCAACGAGGGTACAGGGGAACTCGAATTAATCTGTACTGCTGCAGGTGACCGTTCATTTTATGGTGTATCCCATGGGTACAGCATTTATACGTTTCACTTTACATGCCATGTTAATACTAAGAAGAATAAATACAGGTTTGCTTCCACCGGATTTTCTGTTAGGGTTTACTCCCTTAGTCGAGATGGTCCAGTTATAGGCCGCCGGATACTCGCCTACTCGTTATAGATTGACATTTATTAATCCGACTAGGGCACAACGTCATGATCGACTTGCTGATAGTCTGCTGTTGTAATTGCAGTACAATGCTTTAACGGTATTTACTACTGGCAGGAACACCTTAGACAAGTGAACCGTACTCCGTTTTCCTATCAACGATATAGTGTGAGTTCTAATTTAGCTTTTCTAATTAGCGCTAAGCCCGCCGAATAGAAAATTACCACCGTGCACGACGTGGACGTACAGAACTCAATTGGCTGTTGTTTCGTTTCTCTGTCGGTGGGACTAGCACCATATGACGGTCGAGTGACTACGAATAAGATATACATTTATCCAATTTGAAATTTTGCGGATGATTTCCCGTGAAATTCTGTATTTTTTTTTTATTATTTTATTTTATTAATTCGCAGAGTTATAGTATTATTATACCCATTTACCAACCGCATATTTATGTAATACGTGCGTACGAAGGACAAAAACTCTGTGTAAACCATAATGAAATGTAAGATAATTAATAACACTATTTTCGTAGCAAAATTCCGAATTTCGGTACGACTTCTGCGGAAGGTGAAGATGTAAAATAAAATTTCGCTTATTAAGGTCCGGGGATAATTTTTGAAAGCGTTTATATAATAAATACTTTTAGAATTTAAACATTCTACGTCAACTAAATGCCTGTTATTAGGAAAATAGATTTTTTTTTTAATTTTTTTCTAACATTAAAAATTTATATACTGTATAGAGGATACTATGACTGAAGATTGGGAACGGTTAAGTCCGAATACGAAGTGTTTAATTCGAGACATATATTTCGGAGCGGATTACGCGAATATTTTTAGTCGCCTGCTGTCGTTATCAAAAGTTTGAACTCTGGACGGAGTACGTGTAGCAAGTTGAGTACTCCGAGTGAGAGCTACCTGTGTTCCCGTTATCAAAAATTTCAAATCTAGGCTGATTACAGGCAGCAATAGTCGTGTAAAGAATAAAATTATTCCGAGTAAGTACAATTACGCAAGTCGTCTCGTCTTTTACGAATCTTATCGGTATAATTTACGATTATTACGATGCGTAACCTCGCTATTCGCACGAACACGTACACACAAAATAGAAAAACAGAAATTTAAAAATATCTACACGTGTAGCGATTAAATAGACGCAATATATTAAATATGTTTCGTAGTATTACGTCGAATCAGATAAACTTTCAAGTGGAACCGATAACAGCGGGGTATCTATCTTGTTAATTTTAAAGAGTTGGGTAAGAAAATCGATTAGGAATACTGCCTGCTTTTATCTTACGTATTTACCAGAAGAACATACTAATATATCCAAGAAGGTGAATTATGACGTTCGCATACGAGATAAAATCAAACCGAATCAAACGATATATATATATATATATGACACATGCACACACACGCATATATATATATATATAAAATTAAAACTGACCCTACTTATTACGAACACCCAAACAAGCACCGCCGTTTGCTATTATTCTACATATCTTTCTAGTCGTGTAGACGATGTCAAACAATTTTAGGGGAATTCTTTTTTTAATCATTTGAATACATATAAAAGGTTCGAATGAGATAAATATTTTGTGTATATATATATATTACATGAAAAGAATACCATTTACAGGATAATTTTTTCGTTTTTCCAAAATGACAGTTCGAATAGGATATATATATATATATATATATATATACAGAGTAGCCGCATAAACTTGGAGACGTACCGAGACAAAAAAAGATTAGTGTCCTTTAAAATGAGAAAAAAGTATTTTCCTAAAAAATAAAAAAAATAATAATTTTATTATACTAAATATAATACAAATGTACTACTACTATAATTAAACGAAGCTTATCGTGCGCATCTGAGAGATGAATTAACCTATGTGATTAAAATGATCAGTTTCTTTTTCTCCATTAAGACGATGTAGTCGATGGATTATCTTCATCGCGATTTTCCTGACGATCGAATTATTTAGAAGCGTAGTTTAAAGGTATGTATATGAAAATAGCGTACTTCCATTTGGAACTCTGAAACAAAGACGTTATAGGATTTTTAATTTTTAGGTTTTTGTGGGGCCCACTTTGGGGCGACACGGGACAATTTATCCCAGTTATCCCTCCCTCGTATGACGGGTCAGTATATACGCTATGCATGTACGTATATATATATATATATTACTCATTATATATCGCCATAATATGTTCTTGCGTTTCACTGCATCGTACGTATAAAATAAAAATTTTATATAAAAAGTATATCAGGTATATATACATAATATATACACTATTGATGGACATAACCGACTACTTCACAAAAACGACTAATTAGTATCGAGTTAGATAATTCTTTATTAATATAATGTAAACAGGACGACGTTACAAATGAAAATATCCCTAAATGTGATAATAAGTAATATAATAAAATAACACGTATAAATCAAAATAAACTAAATGTATATTTAAAATAAAGTTTTTTTTTGTTTTTTTTTTTTAATGGAGATGCCTTTACAGCTTACCCAGCGTGGAGCCGTAATAATCACTAACTCATATTCTTATGAACTCCGACAACTTCTCGAGAAAAGTCGCTATGTCCGGAACAAATCTAGATTCTCAACATGCAGAAGGGACATTACGTTATAAGGAGGACCACCACGAGATGCGTACAGTAATTTGAGATACAGTTCAGAACGTAATGCTGTTAACGAAGGACATTCGAAGAACACGTGATCAGGGTTGCAGACTACACGACCAGCATGTAGAGGACAATACGGATTATTTCTAAGCTGCATGATATACTTCAGTTGAAGAGTAACCAACAGATAATCTAGAATATTCGATTTTAGAACTCCGTTGATAAATCTAATATATATATATATATATATATATATATATATATATATATATATATATATATATATATATATATACATATATATATATATATATATATATATATATATATATATATATATATATATATATATATATTCCCACAACTTAGATTAGAGGCACCTATTTTAATACAACACCGGTATATGTAATCGGTGTTTTACAAAGTCGATAATTTATTCTAATAGAAATATAACTAATATAACTGAGAATCGCATGTATAATCCGTCTAATTTTCAAACATTTCTAGCGAAATCTACTAATATCGATATGCAACCGGAGTTTCTAGTCGGTTTAATAAAATCTACTAATATAAAAATCGACAAGTCGAATACATTCTAATACGATATAAAACATTAAATTTACTTATACGGTCAAAATATAACATCGTTACAGGTTTTATAAATATACGTAAACATCGTGTATATAAAAAAAAAAGAATATTTAATTAATCGCTTATACATTAATAAATAAATTTAAAAAAAAAATATTTTCGGAAAACGACTGATTTATTCGGTTATTTTGGGAAAAAGGCCGAATTAGTCGGTTATTTAACAAAAAATCCGGATTAGTCGTTAGTCACAAGTCAGTTTATGCCTATCGCTAATGTACGCGGTGAAATATGTTTAACGCGAAAACCCTAGACAGGCGTCTTCGTTAATTGTCAAAAATCGCTTAACGCGAACAAATTTCCCATTTTAGAAACAGTTTTACAACCATTTCATCGAGGTATACATTAAAAATTTATTACCCGATTGTGTTCATTTTTTCGATTATTATTCATGTAAAGTAGAACCTAGCATTAGGAGACCAAAAATGTGCAACAATTGCCTTAGATTCGGCCATATTAGTAAACTTTGCCGTAGCAAAACTATTTGCGGGTTTTGCTCTGGTAGTCATAAATCATCGGATTGCCAAATTAATCGTGAAACCTCGTCATCAGCTCTGTTTTGTTCCAGATGTAGGGGTAACCACTCCGCTTTCGATCGCGGCTGTCCAGTTTATCAGGAACAACTCAAGCTACAGAAAGTTATGGCAGTAGAAAATGTTTCGTTCTCTGAAGCTAAGTTGATTTGTAAGGGGGCTGTGGTCACTCCTGCATTTTCATTTGCTGAAGTGACAAATAACAAAAATTTCCCAGAGTTGCGTACAAGGACCAGTTCCTTTAAACGTAGAAGAAATAGCAGTGGCTCAGGTTCTTCCAGTCGCCACTACAATAATGGTAACAGTAGTAATAATAATAATAATAATAATAATATCAGCAATTATAATGGTAATAGTAATAGTAATAATAATAGGAATAAGAAAAATAACAAGAATATTGTTGATAGAAGTCAAATTTGGGGTAATCATTATTACTCTAATTTAGCCTTAAACGTTAAGTCAAGATCAGTGTATCCACCAGAAGGGGATGACGCTGTTATCTCATTAGCCGAGCCTATAATTAATAATGTATCCTTGTCTTCAAATCCTAAAGTTCCTCAACCTATTGATAACCAAAATAAATCATCTTTCGTTCTAACCCATCCTCCTTCCGATCTCTTGGTGCCCGCACTTTTGTCCACGCTACAAAAATTCCAGATTCCTCACTTGGAGAATAAGCTCGAATCAATAATTCAAATGCTTCGTTCTCCTTAGACATGTGTGTAAATATGTGTATAAGTATGTATGTGTATATGTATGCGTGGGTATCTCTGTGTGTATGTGTATGTTTGTATGATTGTAAATATGTATACGTACGCTTACGTGTATATAATCTTTCTTTCGCTGGTCAGCCATATTTTGCTCCGTTATCTCATAATCAGTATAATAATTTGTATATGCGAAAAGACCTATCCCTTATAACTACGGATGGTCGAGCATACAATTATGCGAATAGACCTATTCCTGTCATCCAGGGACGGTCGAGCATAAAATGAAACTTAATATTTTACAGTGGAACTGTCGCAGTGTGAAAAATAACTGTGACAGCCTTGATAGATTAATTGATGAATACGAAGCTGACGTAGTGTTATTATCGGAGACATGGCTTGAACCCATTGAACAATTCGAGTATAAAAATTTTACTACTTATAGAAACGATAGACAGGATGGATATGGTGGCGTGGCAATTTTAGTGCGGGACCACATCACGTCCTTTCCTATTCCTTGCAGTTTATCGCAGGATAGCTCGAATTTCATACAATTGATAGGCACCAAGATCAATATAAATTCGTCTTTTTATATTCATATTTATAGTATATATGTTAAACCTTCCTCTCGTCCAAATATTTCTATTTTCTCAGATATTTTTAATTCATTGAAAACTCCATTCATTATCGGTGGCGACTGGAATGCGAATAATGTAGCCTGGGGTAGTTCCACAAATAATTATTTAGGGAATGTGTTATATGAAGCCTTTTTGAATGTTGACTGCTGCAACTTGAACGATGGCAGTCCAACTCATTTTGGTAGGCCCGGAACTGTTGCCAACCCGTTAGATTTGACATTTTGCTCGCCTACATTTGGTCTAATAGCTAGCTGGAAAATTATCCCAGACACTTCAGGGAGTGACCACTGCCCTATATTAATAGAAATAGGTATAAATGAGGTACAGGATAGTTACAGATTTTTTGATCAGTCCCTAGGAAAAAGGTGGAACTATATTCGTACGAATTGGCAATGGTTTTCTGCTCAGCTTCAGAAACATGATTTAAATATATGCAATGAGACTGACCCTAGGATCCAGTTCCAGTTGTTATATGAAGCTATCAGCGAAGCCCTATCAAAATCGTCACCAACTATAAAGGAGCGTGAATATAAGAAAACAAGGAAAAGTAACTCAAGCCTTTGGTGGTCAGTTTCCTGCCATCGCGCAGCTTGTGATAGAAGGAGAGCTTTTTTACAATATAAGGAAAATAGTTCTGTTGAAAATTATCTGCACTGGAGGAAAATTAATGCTTTAGCTAAGCGGGAATTTAAACTTACAAAAAGGAAGAAGTGGCAACATTTTTGCATGCAATTCAATCGACAAACATCTATCTCTAAGGTATGGGAATTATCTAAATCGTTCAGGAGTTCTTCTTATAATAAAGTTAGACAGTTGTCAGAGGACAATTGTTATTCATTTGTTGAGTCACTGGCTCCACCTCATGTACCTGAACTAGAAGAAGTTATAATACCTGAAAGTAGCCCCTCGGATCACTTTTTAGATGCTCCTTTTACTGAAAAGGAGGTAGCTTACATTTTATCAACGAAGGATTCAACATCGCCAGGATACGATGGTGTTTCTTTCGAAGTATTAAAAAAGCTGCCGGAAAATTTTTTTACTATCTTCGTTCACATTTTAAATAAAGTTTGGCAAACTAAATCGATTCCAAGTTCTTGGATGATTTTTGTTATCGTCCCTGTGCCTAAGAAAAATGGATCACTTAGACCAATTGCATTAGCCTCTTGTTTTAGAAAAATTTGTGAATCCGTTATAGCTTCGCGTCTCAACTGGTGGTTAGAGCATAATGAAATCCTTCCAACTAATATGTATGGTTTTCGAAATAACACCAGTACATTGGACTGCGTGGGTGATTTAGTTGGTAATATATATAACAGTATCATTAATAAAGAATACAATATTACTGTTTTCCTCGATATAATGAACGCCTTTAACAACGTACATTTGCCCACTTTACAGCAGAAACTGTTGTCCCTAGGCATTCCAGAGCATTGCTGCCACTTCATTAGTAGACTATTTTCGCAACGCCACATTTTAATAAGTTCATCGTCCACCAGATACCATCGAGTGGTATATAGGGGAATTCCTCAGGGTTCTTCCCTCAGTCCGTTGCTTTTTAATTTATATATTTCAGAACTGGCACACGTGCCTTTGTATTCCAAAACTCTCCTTTATGCCGATGACATTGCGGTATTTAGTTCCAATACATCATTTTCCGACGCCGTATGTAATATTAATATGGATATTGATTTAATCGAACGCGTTCTTTATAAGTTGGGGTTAACCTTAAGTCCCCAGAAAAGTGCGGCAGTGGTTTTTACTTACAGACATCTCACAGTCAATAACTTCTCTATCACAGCAGAAAATGGAGTTATTCCCTTTTGTAAGTCAATACGGTATTTGGGTATTACGTTGGATACGCGTTTAACATGGAGGCCACATATTGAACATCTTATAAAAACTATTAACCGCGCCGTTAACATTCTACGTAATTTATACAATACTCGTTGGGGTGGTGATCCTTTCATACTGTTGACTCTTTATAAGTCGCTAATTCGTTCTAAAATGGAGTATGGTTGTGTTTTTTATGGATCTGCAGCTGAATCATTGTTAAATAAGCTTGATCGTGTGCAAAATGAGTGTGTGAGGCTCTGTATTGGTGCAGTTAGAAGTACTCCGATACCGGCATTGTTGGCAGAGTGTAAGATTCCTCCGTTACAGCTGAGACGGAGTTATTTAGCATTAAAGCTCTTGATCGGTAGAATGTACATAGATCGCTTTCCGCTATACAATTTATTCTACCACATTTATTCCAACTGGCGGTTTTCAAACAGCAAAATGCCTCTGCTGGCTTCGGTTTTACCTAGGTTGGATGAATTTCAGGTGCAGACTATGCGAATTCATATACCCATCCAATTTATGTTACCTTATTCATACAATTTTGCCAATAAAATAACATTTTTCTTTCCAGAGAACTACGTCCATTGGCCTCCCCCACTGATCCGGGCTACATTTAATAATATTATCGCTGAAAATTTTCCTACGCATATCCTTGTTTATACAGATGGATCGAAGTCATCTCAGGGAACTGGTGCAGCAGTTTATATCCCTTCTCTTAATATTAGCAGTGCATACAAATTATCTGATCTCTGTTCCTCATTTACAGCTGAGTGTGTGGCAGTATTTCTTTCTTTGTCGTCCTTAATTGATGCGAATCTTCCAGGTAATTATCTCGTTGTTACCGACTCACAGAGTATTTTAAAGGCTATTGAATGCAAAGGGAAGGTGTCAGATTCATTGATTTCAGTCATCTTGTTGAAACTTAATCAGCTCGAAAACCTCAGTATATTTGTGTCATTCTTGTGGGTACCGGGACATCGAGGAGTCCCCGACAATGAAATGGTAGATGCAATAGCCAAAAGGGGTTCTTCTAGTGGTGTTTTATTCTCTTCAGTTTCTTCTCGTGACGTCATTCACTTTACACAGTCTGTTCATAAAAAGCACTGGGATCAGACATATATGGAGTGCATACAGCGGTCGCCTCTTACTGCGTATTATCAGCTGCAGCCGTCTCTCCCTAGGTTCCCATGGTTCTACGTTTTCAAAAACATCAAGCGGAGAGGAATTGTGCTTATCAGCAGATTGCGGTTTGGGCATTGCTTGTTGCCTGACCGCCTGTTCGTTATGCAGCTTAGAGATAATCCGTATTGTCCTCTACATGCTGGTCGTGTAGTCTGCAACCCCGATCACGTGTTCTTCGAATGTCCTTCATTAACAGCACTACGTTCTGAACTGTATCTCAAATTACTTTACGCATCTCGTGGTGGTCCTCCTTATAATGTAATGTCCCTTCTACATGTTGAGAATCTAGATTTATTCCCGGACATAGCGACTTTTCTCGAGAAGTTGTCCGAGTTCATAAGAATATGAGTTAGTGATTATTACGGCTCCACGTTGGGTAAGCTGTAAAGGCATCCCCATTAAAAAAAAAAAAAAAAAAAAAAAAATCAATTGCTTCGAAAATATTTACTGGCAACCGAAACGAAAGAAGATTTCTCTATTAATTTAACACGTTACACTCTGCACAGAATTTGGTATGACTCCAGAGACGATTAAAGGTTTCGTCATGCAGCAAACAAAATTGATTTATAAGGTAGATAATTGAGCCGACATTTAATGAAATGTTTGGGAATGTCTCTGTATTAATTATATTGATATAATATCGTCCGAGGAATTTATTGCGGCGAATGATGATAATTTGTCTAAAGGCCCATATATATATATATATATATATTATATAGAGTTTAGAGATTGTTCAAAGTTCAAAAAATATCGTTGATAGAGATGTTCCAAAAAAATCGATAAATGTTTTTAATTCATTTAAAAAAGAAAAAAAAATGAAAATTATGTATTTGTCA
This sequence comes from Coronaproctus castanopsis, assembly GCA_032883995.1. Classification (NCBI taxonomy): domain Eukaryota; kingdom Metazoa; phylum Arthropoda; class Insecta; order Hemiptera; family Monophlebidae; genus Coronaproctus; species Coronaproctus castanopsis. Next base: position 266,097,603 of record CM065052.1, on the reverse strand, counting down.
ATAATGTTGTTGATTTATTGACACGCATATCTATTGTATATAAAATATAACTCTAATAAATGTAATGGTGATTAGCGTTTTTAATATCGTTTAACACAAAATTCTTTTGACAGAAAAAAATATTTCAGTCTCCTCCATTTCGTGTTAAACGGATACTTTCTTTAAATATGCAAAAATCGACGTACGTGCATCAATGTATTATCGATAATTATTATATGTATTTTCGATTACACAATATATTCGGCATAGTTGTAAGATAATTTTTTTTTTTTAATTATTTTCCTTCGACATACGACTTATAACGCAGAAATGATATATATTCGATTAGCCGAATCGATTAGGATACGTCCAAGTGTTGCGTCGGTGCGGGCCGTCAAAAATAACGATAAATCAATACTTATTTAATATTTAAAAATAAATGTTAGCGATAATTATTTAACAAGCTATAGTAAATTACGCTCGAGTCTGCGATGCTTATAGTATATTTTGTTCTTAACTGCTTGGAACTGTAACTTCCAATCACCGGTAATTAGGTCATTATCATTGCGTATCACATTGTTTAAAAAAGGTAGTAGACATTTTCAATACATGATCTTTTAACAAAGGTAGTTCAAATTGTTCATGCATTTTCATTATATTACTATAAATCGGAGTATTGAGTATATATCTAATGCATCTATTCTGAACCAACTGAAGCCTCTTGTAGCTAGAATTGCTAATCGAACTCCACATTGGACAGAGTTGTTTTTACCGGCTAGCTTTGACCGCAATTACTATTTCCCCTCGCCACCTACCGTCTAAAATGACGACGATCCGGATGAGAGAAAACGTATAAGAATAAAAGCAATAATTTACAACTGCGATAATAATAGCAGTAATAATAATCACGAATAAAATATAAATAGACGAAAACGAATTGTTTGAAAAAAACTCTAAAAAATAGAATCTAACGCAAGGATCGACCAGTATGTTATAAGTGGAATATTGAAAATAATACTGCGGGGAAAAACCCATTAATGGAAAAATTTAAATCCCGGATGAGAGATGAAACTACATATAAAAAAAACAATAACAAACAAACCAGTAAATAGACCATAGGGTTCGCAGCAGGGATAGATCCATTCCTAGGTAGTTTCAAAACCGGGTTTTCCTTCTCCTATCTCTTTCCCGTTGTCCAATCACGTTTCCTCCAATGACTGTTCGCAGTAAGTCATACCTTCTACATCTGAGGACATGACCGAGGTTAGGCTACTTTCCGTCTATTTATAATAGTCGCCGGTTTTCTGGAGATTTTTATTTAATCGCTGCGAAATCTTCGTATTCGAAAAAACCTTATCCGTCCAATATACATCGCATCTCGAAGGCATTCGGTTTATTTATTTTTAATTACTTTAATTAGAAAAATCAGTTATAATCACTAAAACTTTATTTTCTTGAAATTCATAAAGCTTTTCGGCAACTACGCCATTATATCAAGCGATATTTAAATTTAGACAAAAATAAAGATCTAAAATTAAAAACACAAAATATAAATTTAAATATAAGTTCGCAATTTTATACATGAAGCTTTTCAACGACTACGCCATTATCAAGCGATATTTAAATTTAGATAGAAATAAAGATATAAAAATAGAAACACAACAAAATATAAATTTAAATATAAGTTCGCAATTTTTTATATTTCGTTGTTTTTATTTTTAAATCTTTATTTTTATCTAAATTTAAATATCGCTCGATAATGGCGTAATTGCCGAAAAGCTTTGTGAATTTTATTAAAATAAAGTTTTAGTGATTTTAACTGATTTTTCTAATTAAAGTAATAAAAAATCACTACATTCCACAATCTAAACTTTATTTTTAATTATACCGGTTTCTATTCCATATAACAGTATACGAACCGTACATATTACATTTAACCGGGCTCCATTTTGTTGCCCATTTAAACGTTTTATTTTGTAAATACGTTTACCATTTTCAACAATATAGTCTTACTCGTTCGATCGTGGTCCTTATTTTATAATCCGGGTCCGGTCCTGCATAATATTAATGATCTAAGTATTTAAATGTATTAGTTCGATGAATAATTTTATCGCGCAATTTTCATCGATACACTCTAATCTACAGCCTGTTTGCTAACTTTCGTTTAATCAATATGCCCATTTGGCTGATTCCACACTAGCCCCCTATATTCGTCATCCGTTGAAATATATATATATATATATATATTCAGGTAGTGCCATCCGGAATATCTTTTCAGAGAACGGGTTAAAATATTAATATACGGAGAAATAATAAGTTCAATAAGCTGCGCGAATGAGATTAAAGTGATAATCAGGAAAACAGAAACGCGGGTATAACGACGAAATAGTAAATATAGGAAAACAGGAACAATAGCGATGAGAAGAAAAGAAAGAAGAACTAAAGCGGGTACTCATCAAAAAATGAGTATAAAACTCCGGAAAAGGATACTACGTACGGACGCAGTATTAAAAAAAAAGCTCATACGAAACACGAGCTACGAGCGTTCAATCTGGAAGGAAGATATCTGCATTCGAATTTCGCCGTTATCGAAAACTGTTAAAGTATAACGGACGGATTGAAATGCGACGGTTCGCGCTAAAATAGGAGAAAAAGAAACTGTTTTAGTCGAAGATATCCAGAAAAGAGATGAAAACACGAGAAAACGGAATAACCGATCGTAGGAAGAAAAACATTGCAATTAATAACGACCAAGATGATACCATCGACGAACTCAGATTATTAGGTGTACGCGCAATTAACTCGAAAGAAGCGACTATGATGATAATTTATGTATGCATGTTAGTAATATTAATAACAATGTTATGGCGCTGATGATGACATGATAATAGTAAGAATAATTATGATAATAATACAAATCAGATCAATAAATATAACTCATAAACTCGGTACTTCCAGCCATACACAGTGGAAGATTATTGTGTGTTTTATTCTAATGCGTAAATTGGTATACTTCGAAGCAGTCACCCTTTTTTCTGCGAAACGTTAGTTCAGTTCTACACACTGCACCTTCGTATATATGCACTACTCTAAAACGCTGATAGCAGTCGAACATACGTAAAGTAAAAAAAAAAAAATGGTCAACATTTACAGGCAGTACACGACTGAGTTGTATAAAGAAGAGGAGATAATAATTTTATTTATATATATATATATATATATATATATATATATATATATAAATATATATATATATAATCAACATAAAGCTTCTTAGTATCGATGACAAATTACGAAACCGACCGAGTAGCTTATTCGATTTATTCTAACAGCAGCAGCAGTCAGTAGTAATCACGGACAGAATACTACAACCCCGCGGTAAGCTCATCAGAATACCATTCAGCCCTGCGTTGTTGTCCAACAACCCTCTTTAATACTGCGTCATATATGCCGTCGTTTAGTCTTGCGAACTACGTCTTAATATATAAAGTGTGGAATTGCCGCATCTCTAAAGTTGTAGTCGACGATTAGGTTAAAAATTAAAGATGAAACATCGATTTCGATACAACGTCCGACTTAACGATGCGGGCACGTTACTTTAAGACGCATAAAATAAAAACACTTACCGACTCATATTTGGAGATCCGTAGAACAAAAATTACCAAATCTGAGTAAACGACGCTCATTTCAACATCTATAGTACAGACGAATGACCTCTAATCGGCTTCCTCTCGGAACATGCGCAGCTACTCGAACTACTATTACGAAGCTTACACAGATAAATATAGGATCTTATTCTGATAAGTTCGATAATATATAGAAATACAGTTAAAAATCGATTAAGGAAAACAAATTCGCTTATGGATACCTGACGACAGTAGCAGAGAATGGTGAATTGTCAAGCTAGGAAGTTGCAAATTGCAGCGAATGACATTTACGTAAAAAATGGAATATTTTAAAACGATACTAAATCAGCGCGTGCAAACGTCACTAATAAGCGCAATTACATTGTATTCCGGTATATTATACCGTTATAACATAAGCCGGTACAGCTAAATATCTACATGTATGCCATTAGATGTTAAACTGCGTTGAAAAGTTCGTGTAAAAAATAGAAAAGAGAGCAGTTGGAAATAACATATAGTAAAAATATATCGGATGATTGGTATGTATAATCGGTTATCAATTTACAATAAAACGTTAATATACAAATAAATGTTCAAACTCGTTCGATGACCTACAGTATTACGGGGATGCGCTAAACGAAACGATAGAAATATTTCCAAAAATAAACTTTTAATAAACATCGTTATTATATGAAAAATATAGAACTCCCAAAAACGTCTATATATCGAGCCGTCGATAAAGTAATTAAAAATTTTGCAAAATGTCGCCAAATAAGACATTTAAACATCGTGTAAATACCGAAACGCGTCGGCAAAAACCTGCATAAACTAAGATTAATTTAAAAATGCATAAGGTTTATAATTTATTACTTTCAGTTAATATAACCGACATAAAAAGCAATTTACAATCGCTCAAGAAACCTTTTGAAACGAGCAATGAGTCAATATAAACAACACTTATTTCAACGAGAGATTCGCATCTTAAATACTGCAGATAATTCCCTCTGGCGCACCGCGAAAAAGATCTTAAAAAATATGTAATTTCACCGATTATAACGAAAGAAGTCAACTGGTTAAAATCCAGCTCAGATACGGCACAATATTTCGCTAATCACGCGGCCAATGTCTTCTCACCACATACAGACATTTACGAACGTAAATTTTGTGAAAAAATAGATAAAGCACTTTCTGCCCCACTTCAATTATCAGTCCCATTAAGTACTTTCTTTTTCACCAAAAGCAGTACAATACGAAATAAAGCACCTACCATTAAGATGTAGACAGAATAACTGGTGAATTACTTCGACATATTCTAAATGGCACGATATTTTACATACATATTTAATGCGATCGTTAGAGTATCATACTTTCCCGATAAATGAAAAAAATCCATACTTATCGTGGTTTTAAAACCTAACAAAGCAGAAAGTCATGACACGTCATACAATTAGTCCTTATTTAAACTTCTAGACAAGTTAATACTAAGAAGAATTACACCCATAATCGAACAGAGGAAAATAATTCCGAATCATCAGGTTCGGTTTTAGGAGGAACCACTCTACGATGTGTCATCGATTAATCGATGCCGTAACATCTTGCTTACAAAGAGGTATGCACTGTTCTGCAGTGTTCCTCGATGTAAGTCAAGCATTTGACAAAGTCTGGCATTCAGGACTAAAATACAAAATAAAGTCATTTTTGCCGTCTGAATACTACCTGCTGTTATCGTTTTAGAGACAATCGCAAATTTAAAGTGCGACATAACAATGAGTTCTTAGAATGGTATAAAATCACACCCGAGTTCCCCAAGAAAGTATCTCGGGTCCTGCGTTATATTCAATATATACAGCTGACATCACAACATCTGGATATTCAAGCATATCGACATACGCAGATGATATAGCAATCATCGCCCGACACACAAACCCTAGATTGGCATCGCAGCTAACAAAATTTCATTTACGAATTCTCGGCAAATGGTCTACAAAATGGCGGATTAAAATCAATCCCAAAGTAAATCGGTGCATTTACATTAAACAAACAAATCTGCCCAGTATTATGGTTCAAAGGGAATGTCATAAAACAGCAGCGGACTGTGAAATACCTAGGCATAATGACCAAAGGCTAACCTGGTCATCTATTACAAATGTTAAAAAGAAGTTAAATACTCAATTAAATAAACTATATTGCCTAATTGGTAGAAACTGTATAAAATTTCACCCCAAAAAAAAAGCTCTTCATTTACAACGCAATAATAGCACCGATTTGGACATATGGCATAGAACTATGATGTTCATCTGCGAAAAGTAATATCCAGAAAATCTGACAATTCCAATCGAAGGCACTTCCAATTGTATGTACCGTACTACGTAAGTAACATTATCCAAGAATTTGCATGTACAAACTGTTGAAGAATCTCACAAAATGAGATACAGCAGATTTAACAACAAATGTAAAGATCGCTGTACAATCTCATTCTATCGGATAATCCACCAAAACGCCTTATGCGTAGACAGCACAGGGATGCACTTCAATCATGCCATAGTAGGTTACTCATTGGAGTAAATGCTCTTCTTTACCCATATTAATGCATTTCACGAACAGCCAACCTGCTTATTGTTTTTTAAAAAAAAACAGGTGCATGTAAAAAAAAAGTTAATATGTAAAATCTTAAATTTCATCGAGTAAATTTTGGTATTAATGTTAATTATTATTATTCCTTAAAGTTAACTTGTTTATTAGTCTATCTAGACTAGATTACAAGAATATATATATATATATATATATATATATATATATATATATATATATATATAAAACACTACAGAAAACGGCTGGACTAGATTGCGAAGTCTTTACATACAAACCCATATATAAGAAGTGTTGATTCCAATATATCTGGGCTAGGCACTACTATGCGAAACGAATACCGTACGGAGAACTGCTTCAAGGTGAAAGGGGCACCACGCGTAAACAAATATTGAAACTAATTATATCAACAGAAATTTACGAGGGTAAGCGGCGACAGAGTGGAATTGGAATTTCATCATTGAAAATCGACAATATTCGTCCCTTGTAGTTTGCGAACAGTCATTTGTTAATCGACAAGTGGACTGATCTTATACCTGCTGTACGCTCACAATTTAATTAATGCTTTTATACATGTCATTCGCTACATTTTACGCGGCTTAAATTATCGAACGATCCAAAATATGAAATAAGTTAATAAAATGTGTAGAAAGAAACACACACACAGACCGACAAAGAGACAAAGACAGAAACATAATGAAGAGTGAAAAGTTAACGGGCTGCTAATATGTGATATATCCGTTTAAACGAGGTAACGAATTCCACCTTTATACACGTATATATATATATTATATATATATATATATATATATATATATATGTTGATATTTGTTTTATACATATATATATATATATTATATACAAGCCGATACATGTATGTTATACATCAGCCGCTATTTGTTACATATATATAATATATATTAGCAGCTATTTGTTATAATAGCGTACGACTTTGACTATTTACTTGGTAATTTCAAAGCAAATATTTTTCGTCCTTACCACAGTCCTTCATGAGGAGGAAACATTTTGATAGTCCACTTTAATTTAATACTTCCAATTCGTTACAAATATAAATAATTAATATATCATCATAAGTTTATTTTTACATATAAAATGGGCTACTAGCATTCGAGGCACTATATAGATTGTTAAACGAATTAGGGTGCCACTACCTTCATTAATATATATATATATATATATCATCATCATCATCATGTTGCGTCTCCTTCAAAGGAGGTTGCGCATCAAGGATGTTGGTATTTTCATATTTTCCTGAATCTTGCTGCAGCTACTACTTCCCTGACTTTGTTGAATCCAGTGTTTGATGTTATATATTCGAATCTTTTCCTTCCTCTTGATCTTTGTCCAAGTATTTTTCCTTGTGCTACCAACATAAACAGCCCCTCTTCTCGAAGTTTATGACCTATATATTTCAATTTTCTTTTCATGATATCTTGTACTATCATCAGCCTGTCTATGTTGCATTTCTTTAACACGTTTTTGTTGGAAATTAAGTCCTTCCATGATATCCTTAACAATCGTCGATAAGTCCACATTTCGAACGCGTCCAACATCATTCTGCACTTTGCGTTAATAATCCAAGTTTCGGCCGCATATATATATATATATATATATATATATATATATATATATATATAATGTTGATGTATTGGAGCGTAGTGATTTTATGAATTTAACAAAACAAAATAATAAAATCGAAGTTAATCACTAAAAAATTTCTTATTACATAAACACGAAGCTTTTCGACTATGAAGTCATTTTCAAGCTATTGTTAAAAATGTTACAAAAATAAAATCTTTTGTAATATTTTTAACAATAGCTTGAAAATGACTTCATAGTCGAAAAGCTTCGTGTTTATCTAATAAAAAATTTTTTAGTGATTAACTTGGATTTTATTTTGTTTTGTTAAATATATATATATATATATTTTATTACTACGTGGTCCGTCGCCGTGTTACGTTCATTTATCTTCACTCCGAATATTTTACATCGTTTCGATCTTGTCTACTTACTAACAGATGATTTGAGCACTGGGAACTTTGTTTTTGTTTTTTTTTATATTATTTATCGAAAGCGATAATAAAGTCGATATCGTAGTTTGTAGCGAAGCACGGCCAAAATGACACGACGCAACACATCTCTCGGTGAAGCGTTATTATACGAACGCATGCTATATGCGATCGTCTTTATAATCTGTCCGTCGTTATATTCTCGTATTGTCCGGATTAATAGCGATGCGATAACATCTCTCCACGACTCGTTATGTATGACTAAAATGGTATGTACTGAAACATTGGACTCAACCGCTCCCATCAATCTCGTACATCGTCTACGCTTTTCTCTAGTTCGTTTTTTCTTTATATATATATATATATATATATATAAACGTTCGTCTTGTCATGTACTTTTCAACTGTTACATAAAATTCAGTGACAGGCGAAGAATAGTTTATACGATAAATAATGATAATGTACAGATGTGAGAATGTTGAAGCCACTCCGACTAAAAACGACCATCATAATTACGGCACAATTAGAAAAACGCGCTTAATTTATCGGAAAGACTATCTCATTTATGGAAAAGAACAATCAAGCCATAATGGTATAGATGTAAAGATCGAAATAATTTATGCCTAATATGTGTATCGCATTCGATGTCTATTTATTTAAAAATAATCGTAATAACAAAAGTAATTACCGCAGTAATATTACACAAACACATTTGTATATGGGTGTGTGGGTAGATGGTGTACAGTAAAGGTAAAAGTTAAAACTACATCTATTTATTTACACGTACGAAATAATAATATTAATAATAATTATTATTATTATTATTATTATATATATATATATATATACGTGTATGTATTATTATTATTATTTTTAAATGTTCGCTGAAGAACTCTGACATCAGCTCATCCTTTTTCAAATATCATCTTTTTGATCGTTTTTTTTTTTTATTTCTTGTTCAGTCCATAATTTTCAGTCGTTTTTTTTTTCGCGAAACTTCTATAATCCCCATAATTTCTTCTTGAATATAAATCAGCTCCCTCGTGTCATTTTTCATCCATGTGAACTACGTGCCCTTCGTCTTTAATTTTACATGTAATCTCTTCTCTCTTCCATTCAATTCCATATGGCCGCAGAATCCAAATATTTCTTTCTTCTTTATCTCGATGCAATGCATTCAACTTATCCATATATATCTCTTTTATAATCTCGTTGATTCGCTGATTCTAAATATTCTGCTGGATATTTTTAAAATTAACCAAAATCAACCTTCTCGGATCCGGTACTCTCGCAATTTTAAAGGATTTTCGTCCACTTTTCTTCATTGTACATCTATGTCGACCGATTTATCTTCAATTAAGGGCGCTGTATATCAACGCGATCGCATTATTCGTTCTCGATCAAAGATCAATTTACTAAATTCCCCGTTGTCCGGGAATAACTTGCTCGAATTCGGTTCGAAGTTCTCCATTTTGGCCAGTTAAATATTTCTTCCAATCGCAAGATTAACGACTAAATATAGGTTAACTTCTTTCGAGTTTATTTGTCTTTTTAAAACTATATTCATCTACTTTACACGGGTCGACTGCGCGGTCACTTTAGCCGTGCATATTCTGCATCCGTAAAATGCAATACAAACGCTTATGTACGGTGTAACTTGACATTCCGTGCTTATTCAACCGACTTTCCAATTATTATATTACTTTTTTGAACTTTATTTCTAGTTTTTTTTTTTCATAATTTACGCTATATGTCCGTTAAAACTGCCGGGTACATATTTTCCTCGTATTCCGGCCCTGTTCCGTTCTAGCCTATTTCCGCTGTTCTTGAGATGAAAAGTATTTACTTTGGGTTTTTGTGCGATTTTCGAAAGTGTAATATATGCTTATCGTACGTTAATGTACACTCCATCGACTAGAACCGTTTAGCTTAGAACGCTACTACAAGGTCACCCGCGTAAATGAAGTGATAGATTTTTTCATCAAATGATTGGTTATCGGTGCGAATATTGAAGTATATTTTCTTGTAGGAGATCGCGAAATATTTACTGAAGTAACTTGAAACCCCCTCAACAATTTATCATTATAAATGTAAAATCTTTTGTTACTTTATATATTTTCTATACCGATGAATTCCGATTAGCAGCTTCATACGCTTTCTTCAGATGGACGAAGGTAACACTATAACAATTATTTAAAACCAAATTCAATATACCGCGTTAAATTTTCTACTCGAAAGCAACACGAATAACTTAAACAGAGCCGGTTGATTTATAATGCTTTTGTCAATTCCTAGTACAACTCTTTCAAATAGTGCTGGCCCTATAAAAGGCCATTTCTAAATTTTAGTCCCCACCTCTTTCTGTTTTGTTTTTTTTTTACTCGGATTCGGCAAATTCTGGCCGTGTATGTAATTAACACTAACTAGATGCTCGTTGTAGCTCTGGCATTATTTCCAGGTACATCGTGTGCCGTGCTCGTATTAAATGAAATAATATAGAAAAAAATAAATTCGATTTGCAATTGCACAACCAAAGGTGTATTACAAAACTCGCAGAAGCGAAGCCAACTTAGATTTCTTTTCGACGATATTACTCCCGTCTGATTTTTCAACTCGTGATTCAGACAGCTATCGACAAAGACATCAGTTGCGGAGTTTTACAAAATAGAAATTAAACTTCCCCTACACTCTTCTGGAATGAAATTTAAGCCAAATGAAAATATAGTTGTAATTGAAATTTTCATTAGCAAATATTTCGATATTCATCGAAAATAATGTATGATTTTCCTTGGTAATATATTTTCGTTAAAATATTTTCTTTTTCATTGAGTGATGGGGTATATTTTATTATTATTATCCGCAATCTTCACAGCCATGCTGGTTTGAGTTTGTAATACGGCTTTTAATTAGCAAGCATTACAAACTTCCTCCATCTTGGTGGTTAAAGAAGGTCCTCATATTGGAATTCAATAATACTGATTTTTGAATTTGTTCCGTTATATACGGTGACAGTCCTACGTTCTTCATGCTCTTACTTAAAACTGGTCGATATTATTCCATTGTTTCCAATTACTCATGATGGTACAATATTTACAACATCGAGTTTCATAATTCGTTTCATTTGTTCTGTAAGTTTATCCTACTTATTTATTTTTTCTGCATATACTTTATCAATACTTCGACTATCTGGGACATCTATTAAAATACTTAATTTATCTTATCTATTAAAGCGATACCAGGTCTATTATGTTCTACTGTTTTATCAGTCGTTTTGTCCCAGTATAACTTAAAATGTTCGTTTTCTAAGGGTTTTTTGTGTATATTTATAATATGGCTGTTTATCTTTAATTAATCCATATTTTATTCCTATTTCTCGATGTACGATAGCTGCCACATCATTATGTCTTTTAACATAAAATCTTGATGTTAATTGTTCACAACCATTTAAAATGTGCTTAATTGTTTCATTAGCTTTACCACATTTTCGACATTTATCGGAGATATTTGGTTCCTTAATGATATATTTCCTATAATTTCTGGTTGTTATCGCTTGGTCCTGAACCGCTGTCAAAAATCCTTCCGTTTCCGGGAATAATTCTCCACGTACCAGTCATTTATTTGATAGATAAGAGTCCACATTTTTATTTTGTAGTTCTTGCGGAAACTTTCCATGTAGCGCTTTAGATTTTCATGTTTCTCTTTTAAGGTCTATTCTATTATTAATGAAAGTTTCACTACTTATAGTGGAGTGTAATTTTTATCTGATTGTTTTATTACTGCATGTAAGACTGAATCGATACTTCTATCGATAAAGTATTTTCTCATTTTCTGTATTTGATTATTTTTCTCCGAGTGTATTTGTCCTCTTTCTCCTTCTTTTCTTTTGATTTCAACTGACGCTTTCGGATGATGCATCTATTGGTTAAACATTTGCGCGTTACGATATTTATTTTGTCAATGTCAGTTTTATTCCACTCTATCTCACACCAAACGAATATGTTAGAATTGAGACAGCATATGTATTTGAAATAACGACCTACTTTTTAATTGTGTTTTCGTCAGCTTCTTTATTCTATTTATATAGTTGGTACTTAATTGTTCCGTCATAGTTTTATGATCGATTCGTTTACTTTGTACTATTCCAAGATATTTGTACAAATCGGTCTCATTCATTGATCTTATTTATTATTATTATTATTATTATTAAAGCGCGTCTTCCTCGTTTTAACAAGTCCCATACGCGAGCGCAGTGTATGTACGCTGGAGCCGTTGCTTACAATTCTCTCCCAGAAAGTGTGAAATTATTGCTTAAGAATTATAAAAGGCGACGAAAGCGTTTGGTTCTTTATGTATGTAATAAGTAGTATAATAAAGAACAGTGAAAAATATTGATGTTTTGGCTTTAAATGAGGACATTTTGTGTAACTTTTCAGATGGGTGCTCTTGCAGGTTTTGATTCTGGTACTGGAAGGAATAGTATAATTGTATGATCATATGTATATAACTGTATATATGTATATGTATGTATGTAGGAGTATATGTGTGTGTATATTTCTTCTTTATAATTTGGTTCACCGAAATTTATTTTATTTTCCTTAGTTCAGTCATTCTATTATAATTTGGTTTGCTTATGTAAATACTCGGTGTATTTGGTATTAATTTTCATGTGAAACTGATTAATAAAGGAGATTGTGTATATTTTTTATTTTTTATTTTTTTATTTTTTATTTTTTATTTTTTATTTTTTTATGTTTCTATGTATGTTAGTATACATCAGTACTTAGTTAAAATGTAATGATAGTGGATTTTATATAAGATAATGAACTTATAATTGTTTAAAATGTGTGAGCAGATGTACACTGTTTATGGCTGGCAGCGTAGAATGGTATTTAACGATTAAGCTATTTTAATATATTCAAATTCTAAGTGTAACTCAGTGTTAGCGCATTCGTGCGTATAACTGAGACTATAAATATGATTAATATAATACTTTATTCAATTTAATTTACTATTACTAATTTGTTCATACATGATTTTGGAAATTTTGTAAAATATATTGATTGATTGATTGATTGATTGATTATTATTATTATTATTATTATTATTATTATTATTATTATTATTATTATTATTATTATTATTATTATTATTATTATTATTAGGGATGATTAAATATTTTCTCTTTTAACTAGCGATAAATTATTTTCATTTTCATCGGCGATAAAATATTTTTAAATTCGTATATAAGCTTTAAATCTTGCGTTTAGGAACAATTTAATTTAGAGTAGAAAATTTTTCAAACGAAATTATCGTAAGTCGGCTGGCACTTAATTGCTGTACAATATTTTGATTACTTATTTAACCTTTTTTTGACTTTTATTAGTCATATATGACGTACGAATAATAATAATAATAATGATAATGATAATAATAATAACACGCACAGATATTATAATCTACGCATCCTATAGTCGAATGAATTTTTCAAAGCGTTTATTTAGGCAATTTTTACACTACAGACGATGGCCAATTTCTTCATCCTCCGTATTAAAACGAAAATTTAACTAATCTCCGAAGGGTGGGGGGATTTGACTCCCGCGAATAGCCTACGGCACTTTTAAACTTTCGATCACGTATACAGCCGCTACACTTGGAGAAATCCGATTGTTTTCATCCTCTAGATGGTGGTAGTAATTTGGAACGTGCAAACTGTTAAAACGGCGCCTTCTAGACAGACGCCTTAGACGATATTTCTTATTTTATTCGGCCAGCTTCGCGTTGTTTGATTAAAGTTTCCCTTCTACTAGGCTGCTGTTCGGAGGATAACAACGTGATAAATTTAGGGAGTACAATAATAAACTAAATTCCCTTCCAACGAACCCGTTTCTACTTCAGCTAATATGGCTGTATATATATATATATGAAAGAAGCGATTAAATATTTCAGTTTTTATATTTAAAAAACAAAGAAAAAAACCCGTATCATCTATTTAACCGTTTCATATAGACCAACAATGTTCGGGAGTTTTAGGAGATCTATAGTGTTCCAATTAAAATATTTTTGAGGCTTTTTTTAAATCGACTTAATAAGTAAAAATTCAATTACGGTGTATATCTAAAATATGTGACCGGTAAATTATTGAAGAAATTATTTATAAATTATGTATTTCATATATAAAGAAGGATTTAGCAATTTGACATTCAAAAATCGAGGTTGGAAACAGCTGTTAACGGAATATATATTGGCCATACATACATACACACGCTGCGTATCTACTGAATGTTCAATTACCGACAATATGTAAAGTTTACTGTTCAGTCTATCATATTGTTGTAATCCGCTATAAATATACTCAATACCGTTGCAATCATCTGAAAACAAGCATCCCGGATGTAAACAATCTCCACCTTCTCACTAACTTTATAATAAACGCTAAAAATTATCTCTAAGTAATTGATAATTCGAGTAATTATAGACAATAGCCACTCGTAAAAAAAAATTCTATTTTTGCATTTTATATTTCTTAGATATTACCTACAGTTTTAAATTTTATTTTACGTCTACTTGCCAATGGAGCTGAAAGAGTTTATAATTTTTATAAAACGTTTAGTGATTTTAACGACTTTCCCGTTGGTTAATTAAACGACATTCCATTTACTTCCGGACTGTGGTTTATGATGTTATAGTTAGTGATATAGTTAAAATATAATATGGATCATCGAATTCAGACCACATTGTCCAAGCCTTACTGACGTCAATAGGTCTCTCCCAAATTTTTCCAACGATGTCTGTTCTCAGCCTCGCGATTTCACGCATGTTTTTGTTACGTCGTCGATATTCCTACTTTCCGTTTTCTCGTATATGGTTGTCAGACCACTACTCGTTTTGTCCATCTATCGTCT
Organism: Coronaproctus castanopsis; assembly: GCA_032883995.1. NCBI lineage: Eukaryota > Metazoa > Arthropoda > Insecta > Hemiptera > Monophlebidae > Coronaproctus > Coronaproctus castanopsis. The sequence continues at coordinate 266,082,477 of CM065052.1, read as the reverse complement.
GTTAATCGTCCTACATACCCAACTCACAAATTTGTTCATTGTGATTACAGACTTTTTTTATCATCTCATTTGCGCCAAAAACCTACAGAGAACGCCGACAGAAGTAAAACGGTATAAATGGCGGATGAAGATTAGTGCGGTTGATAAAAATCTACAAGAGTAACTACCCAAACGGAGCAGAACCCTCACGGGAAATATGGAAAACTCTTAACAGAATCAGAACAAACATGGGTAGATGTAATGCTAACGGAAATACGGCTACTCGGATGTCACTGATAAATGTGAACGTGGAGACATACAGAGCATTAATCACCTTCGGAACTGTCCTGTCTTAAGATAGATGTACGTTTAAGCAAATGAAAAGGCTCAAGTATTGGTATGGGAAAATATGATTGCATCCGACACGACAAAGAAAATCACCACATTTGCAGCAAGATACGTTCAATTCGTCTTTTCGATCTTATCCATTAATTGCTGCGATCATTTAAGTAATTTCAGCCAGTTTTACTAGACTGACATTATACTTTTTGTGCAATATCTATCATTCTGCATCTACATCCCAGTTATAACTTTTACATTTGAATATTTTTTCCCGATGTAAATGTCTTCGCTGATTGCACGAAGTGTTAACTGTTTTCGTGGGAGCCTTGTTTCAAATTTATATTTATACCGTATATATATATATATATATATATATATATATATATATATATATATATATATATAAGTATACGTACATCTACATTAATCTATATAATATATATTATACTAATATATAAAACTGTAGTGCCTGTTTCTGATTTGCGAATATTTTTACTATAATCACTGCATTAGGCTATTTTTGTCACACATAAACAGAAAATATATTTTTTCGAATTTTTATCTGTCTGCTCCGATTTAACTCAAAAACTGCTTTAAACAATAGGACAGAAATTATTAAAGTTTTGAAATATCGCTGTCTCTTTTGTTTAACAGTTTTATATATTAATATAGTATGCGTATATATATATATATATATATATATATATATATATATATATATATATATATATATATATATATATCATCATCATATTCGTTGGCTCGGTCCGAGCATCGTGAAATTATGAGTTCCAATTCCTTTCAAACTTGTTCGCCATATGTCCCTATTTTCCGCGAGTCTTATAACTTGCTGGAGCGATGAGGCCGCAGTTAATTGTTTAATCCTATCTGTGTACCTGGTTTCTGTCCTTCCGCGTATCCTTTTGCCTGCTACCATCCCTTCAAGAATTAATTTTTCTATTCCATTCCGACGTACCACATGTCCGAAATACCTCATTATGCGCTGTATTACTATGTCTCGTAAACGTAGATCCGATCCTATATCGTTCAAAACAGAGAGGTTGGTTCGCTTTTCTGTCCACGAGATTCGCAACATTCGTCGCCAGCAGAACATCTCAAAAGCATCAATGCGCCGAATATTAGCTGCTTTTAGTGTCCAGCATTCCGCAGCATATAGAAAAACAGAGAAGACTAGAGTATTCATTATGCGAATTTTCGTACTCATTGAGATGTCGTGACTTTTCCATATTTTTTGTAGTTGTCCCAATGCCAATTTAGCTGTTGATATTCGATTTTTAATTTCATCGGTAGATGCACCATGTTTAGTGATTAGTGATCCCAAATATACAAATTTATCAACTACTTGTATCGTATCCAGTTTTTGTATATGATGCCGACTGCAGTTATTCTTGTCGATAATCATTATTTTAGTTTTTTCTCGGTTTATTTTCAATCCAGCTTGTTTACTTACATATATATATATCCGTCCATTATTTCGGCCACGATCGCTGATTACTACTTTTTAAAACTTTAAATTTTATTAATTTCTGTCCTATTTGCGATATCAATGCAAAAGAAAGCTTTTAAAAAAGTAATTATACAATTACTACGGTCACATCCGTCGAAATTGAAAAATATCATCCTTAACAATTGGTACTACATGCTGAAATTGTCGGCAAAAGAAGTGTAAGCAGAAGGAAACTTCAGTGACGGTCGAATCTCTAACGATGGTGTCGACATACACGAGCGGAATTAAACAATGCGGCCATGGATAATGTGAAAAATGTCATTACTGATCGCCAAACTCCGATCGTGGGACGGGGTAGATAAGATGTCTGGGACTGAATAAAACGTATTATCGGTGAACTTTAATAAACTATTCAAATATTTATTTTAAAAGAACGATTAAGATTAATACGTAAAAATATACGAATATTTTTCTTACCGCCGTAAGGCTCGAAAATCGCCGTTAATATAGGACAAAAGTTTCGTTTAATTTATGACTTATAGAATAGTTAAAACTAAATTTTTAATAAGATTCGTTCGGATTCTAATTAAAAATTTATATTTCTTAAAGAACACGAATTTAACCATCGTCGAGCTTTAGTCGTTTCTTAATAAAATGATCAGCGCATTTCCCGAAGCCTAAAATAACGCTAACATTAACGAAGTTAGCTTTCTTTTATTTGTCCGAAATTGGACATATTTTGGGGGGTTGGATAGTCATTCTAAAAGTTCGCGCAGTCACGAAAAATGTCCCATTAATTTACAGCTAGTAGTACATCATCTATGTTTACTACATGAATTTAAACTAGTTAAGACTGAAGCTGTACTGCTAAAAAGAACATTTACAAAATCGGTACCTAATGTTGTTCTTAATGGCGCTTGTATTCAGACGCTCAAGTAACCTTAGCCTTATAACCCGGGCAGTAGATAGTGCAAAAGCATCCGGATACTTTGCCACATATTTCATTCATTTCGTAATAGTGACGAATAAAAACTTTATTTACACTATATAGGTTAACACACGCGTGTCCAGTTCAGGTTTCAATCTCTGGTCAGTAGTTACAGAAGGCTGCAACCGTTACTAAATTCGCATTGCAGAATTATATCGAACGCTCCTACGTACAAAAAAAAATCAAAATCTACCCACGCGTACACGATTAAACTTTCCGGATGACTCACGACCGTTCGTTGGCATCGTCTGGATGAAGTTTTATTGTAAATTTCTTTACGACATGTCGTTATTAGAAAAATCACCGTGCTAAACAGTTATCGTATATTATTCTTATTTAATTAATAATTTCGCATTATTATTTATAATTGTTATTTAATACTAACCACGCTGCATAAGAAAAAACATCGAGAATCGACGTATCTACATGAAGTGTAGATACTTTTAACTTCTTTAGTTTTAAAGTGGAACTTCTATTGGCGCGTTTTACATGGAGAATTAACACGTAAAACGAGTGAGCGGCCCTATACTACACATAGGCACATGCAGAGCGAAAATTTGAACGAAATAACGGATAGCCGTGCGCGCGCATGTCCAAGCGAAAGAATAAAAAAAAAATTATATATATATATATATAGTCACGACGTTCGATAGCAAACAATACGACGATAATGATGATGATGATGACGATATATATATCGTGTAAAAAAATTTTGTGTCGTATTATTTCTCTTGCGTATGCGCACCACGGCTATCCGTTATTTCCTTCAAATCTTCGTGTATGTGTGACGTAACACTTGAGTCATCGCCGCGTCAAGTTAAGCATAGGGAACGTTCCTTTTCTTGGTGAAATTTACACGAAGTCGTGATTTTATTAAATGTCTTTTTGGGAAAACCTCTTTGGACGGAGTTTTTTTTGTTTTTGTTTTAAAATAAATAAATAGTTGATTTTATAAATAAATAGTTGATTTTGTTATTTCTCGTCAGATATTTAATCAAATCTCGACGTCAATAAAATCTGGTTAGTGCAAAGCGCGTGTTTTAATTTTCCGGCGGCATTTGTTAAATCTAGTGTCCGGCCGAGAAAGATTAAATTAAATTAAATTTAATTTAATCAACCGCGCCGACGGTTATTATAGGAACGTTATTCGCTACGAGGTTTAACGTCTAATCCATCGTCTACAAGCCCTCCGCGATGTTAACCAGAATAAATTATACATCGTATAAAATATAATTACCGAACGACGTTTTCATTATAAACGTTTATTTTGATCGAGTATCAAATTTAAATCCGATTCCCCCGCATGCAATTCGTTAATCAATAACGACGGGCAGTTGTGAAACCTGAAACCGAGGATAAAATTTCTGAAGGAACACAGCCCCTGATATTAGTAAGTTCAGAAGCGCTCCGAGAACAAAATCTGTTGCGTTAAAAATGGTGGTTGTTAATTATAGCCGATAAAACACCGTTTCTTTGTTATTTCGTTCGGAATTTTAATTATTTGTGATTACGAATTTTCGAAATAACCGAATTTACGTTATTTCGGTATTATTTACAGCTGCAGCTTATCGGGCAATAAAGAAAAATCCCTGAAGAAAATGGCAAACCATCCCATATTGATTTTCCCAAGAATGTACACGGTACGTGAAATTCGAACGCTAACGAAATTTTTTATAAATATATGAATTTTTAGAATATTTATTATATGAGTATGTCGAAAATTTTCCGCATTTCACCAAAGAAACGGTAATTGTATAATAAATTTTTTTTTGTCGATATTTTACCACTGAAAATATATTGTCTAGTTCCGCTTTACGGATTTAATAAATTTATATTAACATAAATTTCACCCACGCTAAAGGGAAATCTCGGGGGCGGGCTGACTAAATAAATTACCAACTAATAAAGAAGATATTAATGACGAACGAAAAAGCCGAAGTATTCTCCAATAGTCGATCGTACGACTGAACAACAATATTTTCTAGTACGTGTGTCATCTCAAAAATTAAACTCGTGTGATGAAAACTCGCAAAAAATAACAGGAAATGGTAAAACTGTTATCGGCGAACTAACATTATGGAAATCGAGGAAAACTGTCGGTAAATGTTGCATTCGTGTAATCGACCGAAATTTAACAGCTGGAAAATTTTTAAAACCCCTTTAATCATGATTTTGAAATCAATCGAAAATTCTGCAAAATTTTTCTATCAAGTACTTCCTACAAATTTTTTGATAAGCGGACTTTCCAATCGAATAGTCACAGCTGCGTAGATTTTCGATGAAATTACGAGATGTAGATAATTTTTGAAACTTTACTGATTATTATTATTATTTTTAAAAATCTTTGAAATTAATCAATCTGTCCAAGAAGAAAAATAAACATTATAAAGTAATTTTACATTCTAAAATAAATATAAATAAAAGATAATGTACATACGGATCGTCCGAGCAATAATAATGAACTAGAGATATAAGGAAGCCAATGGGCTAAGGATATAAAATAAACAGCAGAAAATAAATTAAAATCACTACATTTTTTTTTTTACAAAACTTTTCCACTGTTAAGCCATTATCAAGTGAATATAAAAAATATAAATTATAAAAATATATATAATTTTATAAAAATACGTCGGAATAACCGAGTCGCTAAGAGCACGGACAAGTGATTACAGTCAGTTCTCCTGGGTGTGTGTATGTGTGTTTTAATTGCGCTAGCGCCACATTATAATTGCTTTGTACACTACTTACACTATAGAACAAAATATGTAATATGCAAGTAGTCGTATATATTGCCCAAACAACCTAGCGTGTTTTTTTTTTAATATATATATATATAAATTACAATCTGGCTGATGTAGCCAATAAGCAACTTGGATGTGAGTAATGACAGGATGAGAGATGTCATTCAACAATGACATTCCGAACTGCCTCTGCAATCATTCAAACCCGGAAGGGAAGATCTAGAGGTGTGCCGTAGTTTAATCTGCGATGTTCATTGACACGATCTGATAAACTTACCGCTAGATGGTTAGGGTGACCCTGTAACATGCGCACGTAACCTTTACTGCTATCTCGAACTACTTCATGCACATTTGGTTAGGACTTTATGCAAATTTTTGTTTCGTATATACCAGAGTGCATCGGCTAATTATCCTTAGTATTTTTGATTGGGATCGCTGCACCATTTTGATATTTGATATTTATGCTGTCTTGCAGAGTAATATGCCATATGTGTCCACACCGGCTTAATAGCTGCCCTGTAAAGCAATAATTTCGATTTTAGAAGTAATTCGGAAGTTTTGACCAGGAGCCAGTACATGTTCCGCATAAGTGTTATTTCGTTAACTTTGATTCTGATGTGTTCATTCCAGGTCAAGCAGCGCAAGCCACATACCCAGGTATCGAACTTTATTTTCCTGCGGAATCGGATCATTAAGATCAATAGGTGGACATGTGTTCCGCCTAGTTGTAAATGCAATATGTACTGACTTGAATGAGTTAATTTTAACCCATGTCCAAGTTATTCAAACCGCCCTGTAATTTTCCCTACGCCGCTACCGGATCATTATCTCTCGCGAATAATGCGGTATCATCGGCAAATGCCGCCATCTCCACATTTGTATTCGCGGGAAAGTCGAACATATTTATGAGAAAAAGGATTAGCCCCAAAACTGAACCCTGTAGAACACCAGCCATGAGGGGATAAAATTTTGATATATAAAAATCTATATGAGGGTATGAGGACAGTAGCGTATAATAAGAATGTGGCAGAGTGTGTTTTATTTTTGAAAGTAACCCTTCATGGATCGAAGGCCTGACTGACATCCAGAAAGGCTGCTGAACAATACTGCTTCTTTTCAGAACCATTACCAATGCATTGTCTCTATGTACTTGTTCTATCGTAGAATGCCCAGGACGAAACCCAAACTGGTAGTATGATATCGTTGAATATTGTTGTTAATAGTACTATACTCTTTCGCGGTAGGAATTTAAGCATGTTTCCAGTGATTAGATTATATTCTGGAGTTTTTAAATTACCCATAATCACTCTCTTAATCTGGGACGGAGAAAATGGTTTTATTGGAAGAGATATTTGGAAATGGGAAGTTAGGTCGAAATCAATTTCATTATAGAAATACTCCGATCCGTTATCGGGTGGATGTGGTTTAAACACATCCCTTAGATGTAACCCAAAAACTTCCACCTTTCCAAGATCGTTACCTATTCGCCATTATGTTTCCGCAGGGGTGGAATCACTTTCTGTGTGGCCTGTTAAGAGCTTTAGTGGCCTTCCACAATGAATGGTCGTCATTTTTAGTGCCCATGTTGGAAAGAATTGTTCTTAAAGTGTCATTTTTATGCATTTTCAGTAATGTGCTTATATAATTCTTTGATTATTTTATTATGATCACTTTTGCGATATCTGCCACAGTTTTATAATTTTTCTTTTGGCATTGATTTTTTCTCTAATAATATGCCGGTAGTTAATATCGAGGGTTGCAGTCTCCCTTGGAGTACTTAATGCCGATTTTTATGATTAAAATAGTCAATCGCTTCATCAACATCGTCGCCTGTTTTTAATGGAATTTTGAGAACAAGATTCTCTCTTCAATCCAACAATCAGTCAGTTTTATTATTATAAAGTTTAAAGTTAGTTTTCTTAATTATTACTAACTGACTTATTTCTAGTATTATAGAAGAGTGATCCGGTGAAGAGTTAAATGACGTTTCGACATTAGAGTATAATGTACTAATACCCTCACAAATGAAGAAATCAAGTAAATTTGATATTTTATTCCTGTCTGAGCGCTAGTATGTAGGATGACCACTAGAGAGAGCACTGTCAATTTTGACTTTGATACACACTGAAATAATTGCCGTCCTTTTGTTAGTCTTGAGCCAAAGAATATGTGCTTAAGCATTGTAATCTCCGCCTACGATGAATTTATTGCCTAATGAGTTGAAAAAATGATGAAATTGTCCTCACGGACAATATATGGATGAGACTGTTAAGTTTTTACCTGTCTTATCAATTAATTTTATAGTTATTGCTTGAAGGTGAATTGAAAACAGCTGAAATCATAGTGTTTCATATTACTACGTATTAGAATTTCTGTGCCCCCGTAAGGTTTACCACATTTAAGTGATCAGCCCGATAAAAATTGTAATTCCTCAAAGCATAATAATTTTTTTACGTAAAGTGTGTCTCTGAAATTAGCGCTACATCTAATTTTTGACTAAGAATAAACACTTCAAACTCGGATTGACGTTTTATCAACCCGTTTTTATTCCATGTAGCTATTCGTATTTAGCTGATGATAAAATGTAAAAAATGTTATACCTAGATAAGCAATTTGCAAAAATTATCAAGGTGATAAAACAGTATTCTAAAATTTATACATAAACAACAATATAAAATTTATGCACAAAGAATAATACAATAACAAGCAAAATAAAAACATCCAACTAAATAAAATTTTATAGGCAAATAAAAACACAATAGCCAGTGAAATAAAAATGATAAAAATAATTTTAAAATAGTTGCCCAATATAAAAATGAAATCTATAATATACTTCTTAGAACTAAAACAGCTGCAAAACGGTGTCCAACAAGGTTCAATGCTAAGTCCGACATTATTTATTATAGCGGTTAACGATTTAACAACATCTGTACCTGCGTCTATATCTTCTACTCTGTTCGCGCATGATTTTACAATCAGTATCGGTTGTATAAATCTACAATCGAGTACTCGGAGATTATAAAATGCAATCAATAAAACGTACGAGTGACAACACAAAACGGTTTAAAATTTTCAGTATCAAAAACCAAATGCATCCACTTCTGCAAATGAACGAGCTGTGTTAAAACCCTAGTCGTTACACTAAATAATATAAGACAGAAACAGTTAGATATCTCGATCTAACATTCGACGACACACTTTCCTGGAGGCAACACACAAAAACGAATTAAAACAATCGTCTCTAAAGAAATTAAATTTAATTAAAAAACTGAGCCGACAGAGCCGTCTTACTCAAAATTTATGGAACAATAATACGTCCCTGTTTATATTATGGTGCTACAATTTATGGAACGGCAAAATCGTGGATTCTGCGTACTTTAAATCCGATTTCAGCTCTTCGATTGGCTCTTGGAGTTCTTTGCACTGGTCCTATAATTATTCTATTAATTGAAACCGATGAATGGACGCTAAAATTTCGTCGAGAATACTTAATGATGAAGCTTGGTATACCAAAATCAAATTACATACAACGAACGTACAAAAAAAACAAAAATGTTACGCTATCTCCCCCACTCAACAGGATTATTTCAAACTCATATTACAAATATCATCAAGTCCTTGAACCTCAACCTTTCAGAACAAATAGATCATCGTATAATAATATCGCTTCCACGGAACAAAAGAACAAATTTAAAGATCGACGTATCATTTTCATTACACAACAAAAATATGATGTGAAAACAAAGAGCCTATGACAGACTAATGGCATCGTTTTTGATTCATATGAAAAATTCCATACAGATGCATCGAAGACAACCCAACCTACGGAATAATAGTCATAATATTTTTCAATTCGCCTCCTGAAAGGAATGTCCGCTTTATTTCTGAAATCTTAGATCTAAACTAAATAAGTAGTACTCATAAATAGCGTAATATGCGCAGAAGAATAGCCCAATGACTAAACTGTGCTAATTATATTAATTAGTAGCGATCAGTTGATGATGTTTGATGCGTTTTAGCTATCTGAGATCCAGATGAGTAGACAAAAGAAAGTCGTTTCTGATGCTGTCGAGCATAATCTTATATCACTTCGTTGACCCGTTTGAACTGTAGATCTGCATGGATCGCGTCATTTCGTTCAAAACAAAGAGCATTAGTGATCGGCCGAATAAATTTATTTTGAGCTGTTTGCATTACTTTTTGATTCGATGCTTTATCCGCATATTTGTATTCCGTAAGTTCATATTGGACGTATGTTTTATATATTAGGAGCTCGTAGCTTCATTTTAGAACGATAATGAGCTAGTACATTTGACGTATTTTACTTCGTATTTGGGCAGCTTTACGATCGATATGTGTTCTCCGTGTCAATTTTGAATAAAACACGCGTACCTGAGTATTTCGCAGAATTTATAACTGAAACTCGCTGGTTATTAATGTGGATAACATAACACGAGTCTCGCTTGTGTAAAGCAAAAGTGACATGAACTGATATTTCCGTTTATTTAACTAAATTTTCCAATCCATCATCCATTCTGCTATAGATAATCATTCGCTACAACTTATAATGATTGACTGCTAAGATGGCTGTGTCATCAGCAAACATTGCAGTTGTATGTATCATATGTCCGTTGTATACAATAAGTACGAGATAGATCCTAAAACACTACCTTCGGGAACTCGTGCTTGTATCGGACGAAGAGTTGATATAGCCTCTTCATATAATATGTAAAATCCAAATCATAATAATAATAATAATAATCAAATCAAATCAAATTTTATTTGGTTATAGCAACCGGAAATTATAGGAAATATATCATTAAGGCATCAAATATCTCCGATAAATGTCGAAAATGTAGCAAAGCGAGTGAAACAATTAAACAGATTTTAAGTGTGAGTGTGAACAATTAACACCAAGATTTTATGTTAAAAGACACGATGATGTGGCAGCTATCGTACAACGAAAAATAGGAATAAAATATGGATTAATTAAAGATAAACAACTATATTATGAATCTTAAAACACGAACAGTATAAATTATACTGGGACAGAACTATATCGACTGATAAAACAATAGAATATAACAGACCTGATATCGTTTTAATAGATAAGATAAAGAAATTATGTTAATTGATATAGCTGTACCAGCTAGTCTGAATTAAAGTGTATGTAGAAAAAAAAAAAAAATATGAAAAACTTACAGAGAAAATGAAACGAATGATGAAACTGGATGTTGTAAAGATTGTACCATTGGTAGTTGAAAACAATGGAATAATATCGAGCAGTTTAGGTAATAGCGTAAAGAATCTAATCACCATATACGATGGAACAAATTCAAAAATCAATATTATTGAATTCCAATATGAGAACCTTCTTTAACCATCAAGATGAAGGAAATTTGTAATTACAAATTCAAACCAGCATGGCTGTGATGATTTCGGATAATAATCATAATAGTAATGACGTAACAATCAAATAATATAGAACACATTATTCACCATGAATTCTGATAAATCCGAGGCCTTTGTATAAACAAACACGTACATGATCCTCCTAGACGAATAATTAATCATAACCCTTGCAGGGAACTGAACAGTGTGTGAATTTATCTCTACTACAAAATAGTCTAAGTATTGACGAACGCTAAGTTTCATTTTATAATGATAATAATTACAATAATAATGACGATTTCGTTATATTCATTACGAGGTTAATTTGTTCTGGTGTAAGATTTCATTGTCCTATATTACGTGTAACTTTCTGTACGAATATAATTTTAGAGAGTGGAGATGACGTTCATTTTACAGGATCGCCTTGTGTGTAAAAGTTGACAATAGCATCCGGGAAGTAAATACTTATTTTGTGAAAATTGAAAAAACATATACAGAACCTCGACTAATTAGAGATGTCGGTGATCATCATCACTGTCATCATAATATATATATATATATATATATATATATATATATATATATATATATATATAGGTATACAAAAAAAAACAGCAGTCAAATGTGGCGTGGGATAACAGGAAGTGAATAATCTGGACACAACCAATGAGGTAATGCAGGAGACAAACCGAATCAAAGTTAGATTACATATATATATATATATATATATATATATATATATATTTACACACACGAGTATCAACATTGAAACTAACTGACGTTACGTTAAGAAGATGGAACAACGTTGTTATTAATTTAAATTTATTAAATCGAAGACCGGAGCGACTGTCTGGGAGGTCGTTTCACATTGTTGATAGTTTATTAGGCGTACTATCGGAATGGTAACAATTTCCAGAATATACACGGACGAGCAGTAAGACGCCTTGATTACGTTTAATAATGGCTGCCTTATGTCTTCAATCGTGTAACCAACTGTCTATCATATTCACGTAGCGATGACTAGTTTTTAAATTGTTCGTTTCATTTCACGAGTGACCTGTGCTCCTTGTCACGTGTACAACTTAATTCCCAATCGTTCTAATTTTGGAAATTTGCGATTTCCCGAAATTACCGTTTAAAATTTTAGCGTTCTGCTTGCACGATCTAAATTCTGTTAGAAAAACGAACATTTTTTACGGTTAAACGGAGGTCTCTAGCCAAGATTAAAGAGTACTTTTTTAAAAAATAAAAAAAAAAAATAAAACCAAGTACTGGGGGAAAGATAAATTAGCCGCGTATTAGCTCCCGCGAAATTAGTCGCTTCGATATCGATATTTCATCAATTTTAAAGGGGTCGATATGGAACGTTCTCGTATAATATTTATATCGTTTTTACCGACTGATTACTTACTTTTTAAATCATAACACGAATTTTAATTCATTCGAAAAAATTATATAGAAAATTCCTTCGGTAGGACAAATTATTATAGTAACGATTTCTTCTAAGAAATAACCGAGTATCATCTTTCAAATATGCAGCAGTAAAGTTAACGAAAGTTATATACCGGGAGAAAAGTTCGATGGAGAATTGAACGGAAATGAGCTTTCATCGTAATTACCGATATAATTCTGTTTATGTTATATCCGGTCTTAATGCGCTAGACTTCGACTTTAAAGCATTTGGGATGAAATTTCCAAATATACCCGTATAAAAGAATGCAAAGGATACTCTTTGGAAGATAGGTGCGTCGAATTGGTAGAAAAAAAACAGCTTGACTGCTATAAGCTATCTAGCACACGTCATGAGAGGGAAGAAATGGGGATTATTGAAATTAGCTTTTGAAGGAAATATTTTTCTAAAGCGATCACCAGGTAAGAGACAGATATCACGGATGGAGGATTTAGATTGTCGACTGCAGCGTCGCTCTGAGTAGATTTTCAAGATTGCGACGTATAGATTACGCATCTGATCTTCTTTCGAAAACGACATAAAAAGAATTATTGTCGACCATATTCGATGATAATATTAATTTATCACGTTTGTTAATCGAAATTGGATATCGAGAAAATAAGTATATTTAAAACGGTTATTTTTACAATTTTAAAGCATATTCCGACAAAAGCGTTAAAACGAAGTATATATAAATTTTTGATCAAACTAAATATGTATATTCAAAATTATAAATAGCTCTCATCAGCGTGTTTCTAAGGACATGCACGCGCGTGTAAGTACACACATATTTGCATGTCCATGTAGACCTGCATAAAAGAAGGATGTATATTTATACAAATACATATATATATATATATTTATTCTTGTCGATAACGGATCGTTAAATTTTACGTATAATTTAGTCGAATTTCAATTTAACGATTAAATCAGCATTTTTTACCAGTCATTCATTTTGTTCCTTTTTGAATTGTTTAATATGTAATTCCTATATCAACTACTGTAACCTCTTCTATCTTGTTGGATTCAAATGCAGTTGATTTCTGTACACTTCATAATATCGTACCATCACTTCAATATATACGTTTGATCGATTTACTGCACTTTTGTAATATGCCTGCCAAACTTCACTTTAAATTAACCATTTGTTCCGCTGTCTATAAAACGTTACAGGATTCATTGGTGAAAAATTGACGCAAAAAACTATAATTATTAATATCCGATTGATTTAAATATCACCCGTTATTTCTATTGTGTTTTTCATCCTGTAGTTCGCTACAATCGTACTGGACGTTGTCAAATCCTCAATTATAGTTTCATCAATATTTGGAATGATTCTTAGTCTTTGTTTTCATGATCCTCTAAGAAACTACGGCGATATTTCAGATCTATAATAATACGAATACTTCCATTTTTACTGCTACTGTACTTCTGACATCTGCAAGTACTATGATACTCGGTTCTTTTAATCACCTAGTCAATGTTGATTAAGACAAGATTGGTTTACACGCTTCATTAAGAGCAGTGTCTATATGCGAACAGATCGACTCCAGACCGATATTGTTGCAGAACAGAGTTGTTAATGTGTATGGCTTTGCTCCCCAACTACGATTATTTATTTGTTCTTGACATAATTTTCACTTTTTTAAATTCGTAATGACGTTTTGTTCGACATAACAACACCTAGATATTTCTCATTCCGATTTCTACGATGAAAGATGGCTGTTTCCATCCTAACTGGGTTTAGTTTTAGGCTGATTAGCGAGATAGTACAAGTTCATACGTGCGATTAGTTTGTTTAATCTGTTTCGTTAGTTTTTTTCGAAAGGTCTCGCTCTGCTACTGCGAGATGATCGTATGTATATTAATAATTATGATATAGTCAAAAATTAAAAATCAATTTCTATAATTAATCGATAATTTATCGACAAATGTTCCGAATTTATTCGAAATTTTAATAAAAGTTAAGTTCCGTTGTCCAATCGATCGCGTATTTGTATATTTTACTTGGAGAATTTAAATTTCCAAAGTTTATGCGGAACTGTCGTCAAATTAAATACTTAGGCGTAATAATAGATAACAATATAAAATTTTATTCCCACTTTCGATACGTTACTAGCGAAATAAATAAATTTTTAATTATATTTAATAAAAATTATATAATAATAATAATAATAATCGTTTCCAAAAAAGGGAATAACATTACATAAAAGTGTAGTGTTATCCGACATTCTTTATGACAGTGTCATATATAAAGATATTCTAAAAATACCGATATTTCAGAAAACCTTCAAAGAACTATAGCGATAAAATTGATTAAATCCTACAGAATTACTAGCTATTTAGCAAGCATTGTCATTGCAAGAATCAAACCATTAAGTTTAGATATAAAGATATTAACATATTTTTCATAAAAAATAATATAAATTCAGATCACCAATTCGGTAGTGTAAAATATCGACAAGCTTATTTCATTCGTGAACAAAAACTTTTAAGGGTTAAACAGTTTTTATATCTATCAGATAAACATTATAATTTCAATCACAGTGGAATGAATATAACGGTATAGCTAAAAAAAATTCTTAGGCATTGAAAAAGGATTCAGTAGTACATCATTTACACCCAATTTTTATTAACCTCGGGCCACGGCTTATTTAAAGATTATTTATACAAATATCGCACACTTCGACAACTGTGTATAACTTTACTGATACTGTTGAGCACACTCTTTCCGGCTGTAATTATTGTAATAACGATTTTAGCGATAACAGATCAATTAGTAACTAAAATGTTTAAAATGTTTAATACTTTCACCATTGCAGAAATAGATCGTCGTAAAATAAATGCGCTATAATGCGTACAAAGTTTAATCTTATAATATTGTAAAACAGTTTATTTTCCATAAACTTCATCGAACGGGTTCTGAACAATCTCTAATTTTTGTACTTCTTTTACACAATATACTTACCCCATCGTTTTTAGCAACTCGGGTCCAAAGAAGAAAAAAAAACTTAACGGATTTTTATTAAATTGTACTTCGACTCACCAATGATGGCTCCATATTTAATGATTTTAATTTAACGAAGTAATAATTGTAATTTTATTTCAGTATTTTGTGGTTTCGGTAGACCGATAGACAAATAACAATTCCGTCGTTAGCGCTGACAGTTCACTACGAATTATTCAAGGAAAAAAATTTGGTTATCAATATTTCGAAGCCATGTCGTGCTAAGAATTTTTACCACGGCGATCGAACCTTACGAATATTACTTTATTCGCTATTAGTAAATACATACTGAATTAATAACTACACCGTTCACTGTTAGACAATTGTAATGGATTTGACTTAGCTAAATTTTAGTAATTTTATATAATTTTACTCCGCCCTGTTGTGACGATTATCTCGAAAATTTAGGTTTTCGTATAAATATTCATTCCGTCAAGACCCTCGTTCCAATGGTATATTGAGATTTATTTAAAATTAATTTGTAACAAAAAAAAACGCGACTTCAAAGGTTTATAAAATTGTTAGACTACACGAACAATATATATATTATATATATATATATATATATATATATATATATATATATATCATCACAATGGTTGTACGATTTTGTGCGAGGGAGCTAAATGTAATAGAAACGAATATTTTTTGTCTGGAACAATATTAACATTGAGAAACTTTCAGAAAATACGAAACAGTATAGGAAAGACCTGCCAGATAAACTTACTTTTTACACTAAGTTAATCTCGTTTGAATAATTAACGAGCTCTTTCCGTCTTCAACGCATTCAATACTACGATGAACGGAGATAGAAAATATGACATATATATATATATATATATATATATATATATATATATATATATGGCACATATGAAATCACTGGCCACGGCTGCATTAATTTCAAAATAAAATAATCGAATTAAATTAAATTGTTACTAAAGAACACCGTCAGCGTCAATAACTAATCGTAACGAGGACACGTAGAACGCTGTAAGTCGTACGCACATTGACGCAACAAATCGGACTTAGTAACGAGCTTACGTGTTAAAGTAAAAGCGCAATAAAATAAAACGTTTAAAAGCCGTTCAAGATTTAACGATGGCCGATTTTAATACCTGAAGAAGAAGCCTTATATTGCACTTGCGTTATTCGTCTCGATACCTACATTTTATTCAAAGAGTAACCTTCAGATATGCCGAGTATTCTATATACCGGTAATAAATATATTAAGCATTAACCCCGTTCGAATGTTCATAGTGTATATATATATATATATATATATATATATATATATATATATATATATATATATATATATATATATAGATAAATGGGGAGCACATCGAACAGGTACACCGGTATATTTATTTAGGACAAGAAATAACTACAGACAGAGGAGTAAATATGCAAAGAGAGATACAAAGGAGAAGATCTCTCGCATGGGCCGCATTTGGGAAGTTATCCAACATATTCAGGAACAAAGATATACCGAACAGTTTGAAGTGCAAACTTTATAACCAGTGTGTCTTACCGGTATTAACATACGGAGCGGAAACGTGGAGCTTCACAAAGGGAATAATTATGAAAATCAGGAAAACTCAAACAGCTCACGAAAGGATAATATTAAACGTGAAGTTAAAAGACAGAAAAACCATTACTTGGATCAGGGAGCGCACAAAATTGGCCGACGCGGTGGAACAAATTTCAAAATTAAAATGGACATGGGCTGGACACGTGGCGCGTAGACATGATGGCAGATGGACAAAACATATCCTTCAATGGTGTCCATTGTATTCGAAAAGGCAAAGGGGCAGACCAACAACACGGTGGCGAGACGACATTGCCAAACATGCAGGAATCAATTGGATCCGAGTGGCACAGAACCGAAGTCGTTGGAAACGTCTGGGACATGCCTACACCCAGCAGTGGGTCGATATGGGCATAACGTGATAACGTGATATATATATATATATATATATATATATATATATATATATATATAATATATATATAAACGCGACAATAAAGTTACTAAAGTAAAAATCTCTTATTGCGGAATTAAGAAAACTATTTGGCAGTATCGCCATTGATAACTTAACTATCGATTAAAAAAAAAATAGATTATTTCAGTATCAATTTATTTCAGTATTAAACTTAGTGTATAATAGCGTATTAAACATTCCCCACCACGTATTCATTTTGATAGTAAATTCATATATAAGAAATTTTTATTTAAAACTTTATTTTTTTTTTTAATATATTACTTATCATTTCAGTTCTTACTTTTCAGCAAGTTCATTTTATCTGATAAAACACATTTTAGTCGTACAAAGTCCCGTTTGTCGCCATTGTGAATTTGTTATACCATCTCATTACGCGTGACTCCAGGTAGTGACTTCCTCGTTTGGTAATATATATATATATATATATATATATATATATATATATATATATATATATATATATATATACATACATATATTTTTTAAATTATTAATTAATTACTACGGCCCAAAAGGCCACAATTAATCTTGTTAATATTTATTTACGTAAAAAATTTTGCGAGATGGACCTAATATGGTTCATCCTGCCTGCTAATCTAATATGTCACATCTAAGACATGTTTTCTCAATAATCTTCTTGCTGTTTGGCTGTTAATTGCTTCGACGTTCGTACGTTGTTCGAGTCGCTGTACATGTATGGATTTGAGTGTGTCCATGATTTTATATCCACGTATTCTATTTCACAGTGAGAACGGATATCTTCATTCGTTGCTACCGGTGAAGCGACCGCTCTCGGGGAACTTTATTTTGACATCTTCATATTACAATTAGAAATGCTCTAGACGTGCACCATATTACAGCGGCGTACATATAAATCGGTTTTATTATCGAATTCTATAGTACTAGTTTGTTATCGAATGTTTGGAGCTCCTCATCATCCAATAGACTTTTTTATATATTCAAGTTCCATTTCCTTTCGTTTGATTTTAATATGATTTTTCCACGTTAACACTTTGTCAAAATTTAATCCTAAGTATTTAACTACATTTTTTAACGTAATGACCTTTAGCATCACCCGGAGGATTAGTTCGAACGTTTTAGAGAGTGAAATTGATATTTGTAGATTTATTTACGTTTACAATTTATTCTCCAGTGATTTATTTCACTTGAAAAGCCTTCCCCGAGCCGGCGTACCTCAACTTGGGACGAACAAATTTTCTATATCGTTCGGGTGTTTTTCTAATTTACGCGTCTATCCTTATACCGCTCTAGAACTGCCGCGTCATCAGTGAGCGTGTAATTTGTATTCGGTCCCGCGTTTTTTTTTTCGGCATTTGCGAGTTATTTGTACGTGTTCATGCGCGTGTCTAAGCTTATTTACGTAGAAAAATGTATGATTGATATTTCTATTTAATTTTTTCCTTTCTATTTGATACGTTCTTGTTTATTATTATATATATATATATATATATATATATGTATATATATATATATATATATATATATATATATATATATATATATATATATATATATATTCGTTCTTTAATACGATTCATATTAATTAGCGTGTTGCGCGAGTGTGAGTATTATTTTTGTTGGTATTTGTTTTCAATAATTATTTCCTATGAAGTGCATACGCCGTAATTGACGTTTGGCCGTGTGAATATTCTGTTAATAAAAAAAATAATGACGATATAAAGGAAGAAAGAAAGAAAAGAAAATTTATAACGCCGAAATAAATATAAAATCTCATTAAATTACTTGATAAGCAACCACATTGTAAACGTTAAATAATATAAATAATTTAAATATATAAGTAAATAACGAGATAAACTAACGTGTACATTAGTAACTACACTATATGCCAGTCGTGATATAATTAACATACATATATATATATATATATATATATATATATATAAATTACTTTGTTAAAATATATATAATCACGAAAAAAAGCAATAATATATAATATAAAAATATACAATAAATAAACGAAATAGCGAACACTCCGTAGTTTGTTCACGATGTACTACAAACAAATCTTATTTGGATAAAGGAAATAAAAGAGCGTCAATTATATCCAATACGCTTTCTGTGGATCACCATTTGGATGCACGGTAGCGATAAAGTAGACCTTGAAGATCGATCTATGGTACCTTTCACCAATACCACAATATTCATCACCTGCACCAACATTAGCGCAGATATTAATGAACAACAGTAGAACAGAAATGTACTACCAACTGGAACGAACAACTTTCCTGAGGAACATAAAATCAACCGTAGAACCTTGGCGGCCTCCAGATGGCGCAAGCAGAAAAGAATACGGTTACACTGTAAACCGTCTACGTGTGAATCAAACAACCGTATCGCACAATTATCTATATACCAACATCCCTCCATCAACAAACTGCCTCCTATGCGGACATTTAACAGAACCGACAGTCATACACTTAATCTACTACTAGCAAACACACCGCACAGGTTAAAATACAGACAAACCTCGATCAATAGTTAGAATCCTGGCTTCTGCCAGAGAAAGCAAGATCATAGCGTACGTATAAATTAGACATACTGTAATAAACCTGGTAGTTACAAACGTCGTATGGAGATTTACATAATGCAATAAAAATAATAATAATAATAATAATAATAATTTTGGGCATGTTTACACCAGTTGAACCACTTTCATTATAATGTACATAAATTTCGGATATATTTAGAATAACGTACTAGTAAACAAGTTTTCCTACGTACTTGAATTAAGGAAATATAGAACACGTGTTTCAATTTTTTTTTCTCTCGATATAAATCAACTACGTAATTTATCGACTAACCTCAAAAATGCGCAATAATCCTTCGAAATACCGAAGTCTTTGAATTCGCTCGCAATAAATGATATCCATATTTTCCTCCGGCGACGTTTATATAAATCGATTTTTAGTTCCTTATGCAATCGGTTATATATTTTGGCGCTACCCTGACTGCGTTATTATTAATAATAATAAAATAAATACCCCGTTTGAGCGTGTATCCTGTATTACGAACTGCCTGCAGAATAAACTGTGTCGAGGTAGTTAGATCTAATACGTTAAACCACCATTTAGCGTTAGAAAAACTTTTTAATTGCGCATTTAGGGTTACAGATTAGTTTAAGGAGCTATTTAGAAAGCGGAATCAAACTTAATCATGAATATATAGCGTAGTCTCTTCTGATATACCACAGGGCAGCGTATGGGGACCTTACCTTTTCCTGATTTACGTATAAATGATTTACGCGGTTCTACATGAAAAATTATCTATTCCGTACTGCGTTGACGGTGGATTCTAGATATCCGGAATTATTACGACGCTGACGTGAACAAAATATTCGGGTGGTTAAATAACAATAAATTCATAGTAAATTCATAGTAAATTCATAGTAAATTCATAGTAAATTCATAGTAAATTCATAGTAAATTCATAGTAAATTCATAGTAAATTCATAGTAAATTCATAGTAAATTCATAGTAAATTCATAGTAAATTCATAGTAAATTCATAGTAAATTCATAGTAAATTCATAGTAAATTCATAGTAAATTCATAGTAAATTCATAGTAAACAATGACAAAACGAAATACGTAATCTATACGAAGCAACACTCGGTAGATCAATTGCATATAAAATTGAATAACACAATATCGACTAGGACTAATGAAATTAAATATACCTCGGAGTATTACTGGATAAAATATTAATCTGGAACGTGCATTCGTTTTATTTATCTAAAAAAAAGTTTTAAAAAAAAACGATTTATTTTATTACCTAAAGCGGGTTTTCATTTTAGACGATTCGTCCCCGCCAGTTTTATCCCCTACGGTATATTCAGGGTGGTATGGCTAGACATCAAGATGTGTTGCACAAATCTGTTACATATAATAGATTGCGTTTGCTGCAACTTTCGTATTAAATATATCTATCGATGTAGGAAAGACTAGATCAGCGGAAGAATCTCAAGCAGTCATTGCATGTCTCAATACAATTCAAAGCTAGTTAACAATGAGCTGCAGTATTCAATAATTTACCCGGAGAGAACTAAAAATCGAAACTATAAACGACTATGTCGTCTGAAACTATTAACAATAGTTCATAATTTTAAGTTAATCATTACGTACACATTTGAATGTCCTCTGGTATTACTACTTGAACGTCTATTACGTTTGGTAGTCGCCAAGAAACGTAATTTCAGCTATTATAATGATTAATATTACATCCGAGGCGTATTAAACATTTTGAATTTTTATCCAATTTTAAAATTATTAGTTACTTTTTTAGTATAAGTATTTTATTCTACTTCTTACGTCCGATATTTGATATTCAATGAATTACATATATGAGATTTTTTCCTATTCGACCGCGTTTATCAATCAATAGGCGTTGTATAAATGTATATCATATAAATAAATTGGCGCTCACGATGCGCGCAGCTGATGTTAATAAATTTAATAATTTCGTATGTAACTATTATTCGAGAAGAAATAAAATGATTTAATTACTATTATAATAAGAAATATACTAATTCATTATAATAAGAAATATACTAATTCTTAACCAAATAACAACCAATCTGTAGCGCATCTAGTTCCAAACTGAGATACTCGTCAACAAGCGCTTGCAAAACAACGTACAATTTCTTCACACTTTTAAATACTCATCGTCAATAGGTGCCGACTCCGTATCGGAGGTAGGCGACTACTTACGTATTTTATTGTACAGTGTAAATAGCGTACGAAGCAATCATGCGTTAGCGTACATAGATACACACACACAAACCAGGAAGAACTGAAAATGATTTTTTTAAGTACTACGAAATGTAAATATATTTATAAGTTAGCCTTCGAAATATTAATTGGTCGTCAAATGTTACTACGAATTATTTTCATCGCTTAATTTTATTATTTATAATAATTTTAATAATTTTCTTGCAGTTTTTTAATTTAAATTTTCTTTTTCTATACTTAATAAAATACTACGATTGCTATTATTAATTCCACGACGAATGTACGTTTATTATCATCATTATTCTTATAAGAAATTAAAATCGACGTTTAAACTCGTTTTTCGCCTGTAAACCCTTTTTCCTATATCGGCAGTTATTTAATTTGTAAACGATTAAATTTTCTAATATATTTCGATAATGTATCGTCCGATTGATTAATATATACCTAAACAGCTGCATCTATATCCGATGTATTTTTTAATATATATATATATATATATATATATATATATATATATATAATTTGAACTCGTGCGGAATGTAGCGATTTAAAAAATAAAATAAAATTAATAACGAAAAACTAGTTCAAATCAGTAAAATATTATATATAAAAAAACTACACACTACAAAAAACTTTTCGATTTCAAGCCAATATTTAAAAAAAATATATAATATATAAAAATATACGCAAATAATAAAAAAATGTTGAAAGAAAAAAATAAAATGTAAGAAAATACTTAATTTATATGTACAATATTAAAAAAAAAAAAAACACGAAAATTGAAAAAAACAGAGATAATTTTTTATCTGCTAGCGAATGTAGTAAACCAAAGACTCTATAAATCCAACAATATGAAATTTATGCATAAACAATTACCGTTAAATAGCCAAAGGAATACAAACTTCTTGTTTAATATAAAAATTGACTAAATTATACTAATTAAAACTAATTCTTCGCCAAAATCTACAGGAAGTATGTAAAATTTTATAATTTTTTGGTTATTATTGATTTGTTAAATACCTAAAAAAAACAGTGATCCTTTAAAAATGAACTATGATAATTGGACTACAACTAAAGCTGAACTATTTTCCATACATTTTGTCGAAACTTTACAATCGAATAAAAATCGATCAAAAGTTTAAAACGTAGTTTGTGACTACTTAAATCAATCTTCAAGAACAATAGTAATCAAGTTTTTCTCTCCTGCGGAAGTTAAATCCCTAGTTACGATTTAATTACCAGTTGAATTCTAAAAGAACTACAGAGAATATCAATAATAAAACTAACATATATATTCAACACAATCATGAGATTACAACTATTATTGAAATTCGCAAATTGATTCAGAAACCTGGAAAACCTCCTGAACAAATGACTTCCTAACGACCAATTTCTTTACTTCCAATTCTCTCTAAAGTATTGGGAAATTTAAAAAAAAAAACTGATACAAAAGATAATTGAGAAAGATAAAATAATTCAAAATCAGAAACTTGGTTTTCGAACTGGGTGATTCGCAGAGTGGTTCAGTGAAGAGACCTTCGAAAAGAACATGCAGTATTTTTGGATATTCAGCAAGCGTTCGATCGCGTATCCAGGGCTACTCTACGAATGTAAGAAGACCAAGTCTGCTCAATATTATAACATTATCAAATACTATTTGGACGAACGATATTTTCGAGTTGTGATAAATGATAAACAATCATCTTTCGCAAGATACAAGCAGGTGTACCGCAGGAGAGCGTACTGGGGCCTCTCCTTTACTCGTTGTTCACCAATCGTATACCCATAAATGAAAACATACTTGTAGCTACATTTGCATATCAAACGGTAGTGATTCTCATCGACGTCCAAAAAGTTGCACTCAGTATGTTCAAAATGCTGTTAACAACATAGTTGAATGGTCGCATAAATGGACAATCGTAATCAATGAGCAAAAATGCAATCACATCATCTCTACCGAACGATATGTTACGCGCGATAAACATAAAGTTACGATAAATTCTAAATCATTAATACAAAGCGAGACTATTAAATATCTCGGTGTTTATTCGAATTCAAACGTTAACCCGGCTGAAACTTATAAAAGCTAAGAATATCGAGCTAGAGCTTAAGATGCAACACTTGTATTTGCTAATAGACTCGAGCTCGCAATTGAATATCGATAATAAATTAATAATGTATAAAACAATATTGAAGCCTATATGGTTTAAATGCAGCAGACTAACTTAGAACTAATTCAGCGCAGGTAGAATAAAATATTGCGGTTGATAATGTCCCAATGTACGTCTTTAACAGAACATTACACACCGACCTACTTGTGAGATATGTTCGCTGAAGAGATTAAAACGACAGTTCATAAACACTTATCAAGACTTCAACACCATCCAAATCCATTGGCAGCTAACCTACTTAATGAAGAAATAACTAAAAGATTAAAAAATCATGGATCTGGTTTACAATCTAATAATACTCTACTAAGGCGATTGGATTTGCTAATAGGCAAACCTCCATCTCATGATATATACCTACATAAAATCGAGTAGATGATTTAAATCAGTTCTGGATTAGAGGGGGAATGTAAAATGAATATGCGCAGCAGCGAAAAGCGACATCATCCTGTATAAATTGTTTCCGGAGACAGACGCTAGTACATTAGTCCGGCGAGAACTACATAACGGAAGGCTACTGTATATACAAACTGCAACGAAAGACTTGAAATTGCTACATTTATCCTTAAAATTGTAGATTTTGATCCATCACAGGTTAAAACATAACGACGTTAGTGCGTCATCGCTATATATTTAATTTTATTTCATCCAGTCTACCTATTAATTAAATACTAAACGGATTCTTAAATTCGATATTTTTATTTATTTATTTTTAGAATTTTATAATCCGATGTGTTTGTACCGTTTACTACCGACAAGAATAGGTTCATTACCGGCAGAATAAAACTTTAGATATTCGGAAATTGTTCTCGTCTGGATAATACACTTTTTCTTGAATATCCTATGAAGTCGACGATTTTATAGAAACTATCAAAAAAATTTACTCGTTGTATAACATGCACTTTTTCGGGTGCACGGCATTAGCTATTCTTCCCATGACTAAGAAATAGACGAGGCTTATAAAATATTTAATTTACAGGCTAATATGTTATAATTGAATATCGAGTCAATAGATTGCCTACATCTGTATTTTCCGGATATCTGGCTGGCCGTGTAACTTCTTTTCGGTTTAGGTTACACGCTAAGTTAGCCAGCCGCGGTAATGTCCTCCAACATGAAACGGCCTTACGGATTGTTATTGATAAAGTAATTCTGCGGGCAGATAAATGGAAAATAGTTATAAATGAAACTAAAAACAGTCGCGTCATTTATTCGCAAAAAATATATAGTAAATATAAATAAAAATAATATAGCAATACAATAGACACTTCCTTCGTGTGTACACATCGATCGTTCGTTAATATTAAAGCCGAGAAAATGGAGCTGGATGAAGGTAAAAAATAATTTGCTTCTCGATCTCGAATCCGGTACGACTTTATATTATTGAGTTGGTACTTCAAACAGTAACGTAAAAAGAATCCGCATGAAGACAAAGTACGACGAACGATAATTGAAGCTTCCTGGTATGCCGGAAATTAAGCTAAAAAATTATAATAATCCGCTGACAACTAGAATTCTTCGAAAACAGATAATAAAGCATCATCAACTTTATATAAATTTATAAACAATTGCTGAGGAGACCTCAGATTTTCAAGTCTTTCATCCTTTTCACACCATCTAGTTGATGATAAATATCTTATCCTGGACTTGAAGCAAAAGATAAAAACAACTTTGAACATTTTTTCCATAGAACATCTTAAAGCAAAATATCAAAATATTTATTTGTCCAAAAATTCGATCGTAGAACAACGCGAAAATTTTTAAAACGAGCAAAGACTCCTCTACACTTATGCATATATATATATATATATATATATATATATATATATATATATATATATATATATACGAACATCCAAGGGAACTCGACTTATCCAACCACCGTCTTTTAGGGCGGCGCATAACGTCTCCCTTACCTAAGGGAAAAACCAAAAAACAAAATTGAGCGAGAATGATTAATAGTGACAACACGAAAGGGACGAAGAACACGATTTAACAAAAACCGAATACGGAATGATCGTCGAGTAGTAAATCCTGTTACGGAGTACAATAGGTTAGGCGCGACGATGTGGCACTTTAAAGGCGTCCCACGAAACACCCTAGTCTGATGTCGATGAGGATCCACGTATATGGATGAATAAGAGAATTATATAATACATATATATATATATATATATATATATTTGTTTATTTCGTTTCGGGGGCTAAATAAGAATTATACGCCTTCGGTTGGATCGGTATATTTTTTCTCCGTAATATCGTTTTCCCCGATCAACGTTTGCCGATGATAACTCCGCTGCCGAAGATATGGTTGGATAGTAACCGGATAAATGGCTGCTGAAAATACGGCCTAGTAAATCCTGACGATTGTCAATTGTACAAATGGAAAAATGGATTTCGATTTGTCGGCACACACATACATACATACACACATACATATATATATATATATTTAATCGTAGACATCATTACTTATATCTCGTATTGTCCGATTATTTTTAGTATCTCTCTCCGGTTTGTTTTTTTTCAATCGTCCTCATCCTTACCATTACGATTATCAAGGGTGCGTCAAAAACTAAAACAGATGTTTAGATATTACCAAATTTCGGAGTTTCGATAGGGTAAGATGATATATATAGAAGACATACGAATTCGGCATCGAATTCACAAAAAAGGAATAGAGATCGGACAGACACGTCCTCGTACAAATTATCTAAATCATCATCACCATCACCGTTATTGTTCGCTATTATACGTATGTGCAAACTAATACACTTCAGTGCCGGTAATAAGTTCATATATATTTGTGCTTGGCAGATTCTTTTGTAATCACGACTCTCGGTACATTTCCTCGATTTATCTATTAGTTATATACGTTCATATATATGTATATAAAATATTTATTTATTTATTTGTACATAATCGTGTGTGTGTGTGTTACAACAAACGATTGGGCTTAAGAGAATCCACTCAGTCGTAATCGTGATAGTAGCGCCGGATACAATCCACGTTGCACAAATATATTTTTACAAACATTTCACATTTATATTGTCGGACTTAGGACTACGTAATATAACAAAAAATTCTCCCGTAACTATCTTTTTATATTTCTTCAATCTAAACGGACGATCGATTTTAGAAAAATTGATAGTGGTGTATTTCGTTTAGAAACATCAAACGTGCAGCATGTCTTAATTTCCTAAGTGTATATATATATATATATATATATATATATATATATATATATATATATATATATATATATATATATATATATGTATACATCATGTTGATATATCGGAGAATAGTGATTTTATGATTTATAAATAAAACGAGATAATAACACATTTGAATCACTCTGGAATTACTTTATTTGCGCAAAGCTTTTCGATAGTTTACGTAATTATCAAACGTGCACAATAAACGATACGTATAAATTAACTCTAATATTTATATAATACCAACAACAGCAGCTTGTAATTTGATGTACATACTTCACTAGCCAGAGGTAATTTCGCTCTAAGATTTATTTTTACAATAAATTATTTTATTTATAAAACAGATTTTTAAAAATTAATTCTTCGTCAAATTTGATATAAATCTCCACAGCTAATTCAGGTTCGATTAGATTTGTCGATATATCGCAGAGCAGTGATTTTATGAATTATAAATAAAAATGTATTATTTTATTTTACTTATATATATATATATATATATATATATATATATATGTGTGTGTGTGTGTGTGTGTGTGTATATTCATATATATTACGATGATCGTCGTATGTATCCTACCTATAAATTAATTAATTTAAAAACATATTAATTCAGATTTTTAATACGATGATTAATCCGGTTTAATTTTAATACAAAATAATTTAAGAAGATATATAAATGCGTGTATTACACAAGAATATATACGACAATCGAATAGATATTGCGTTATAATCACGGTAGTAGTGTGACAGAATAATGAGAGTACTTGAAAAACTGCGAGAATACGATATTAAGCTCGAGAAAAAATTGCGCAAAAAAGGCTGGAATGGTTTGATTGTGAAAATGTATTTAGTTCTAGTAGTGCTGGTTAAAGAGAAAAAAACTGAAAATTAATTAAAGCGGTAACATTTGCAGTAAAGTATTAATATATATATATAGCAAATCCAAGAAAAACTCTGAAAAGACAATTAACGTATAACAAAGATTATAATTTGCACCATATTGCATTTTCTATTCGATCATTAAGCAAATAATTTTTATCTTTATTTTTATTTTCTTATTAAAATTATCATATTTCGGTATGTATAATTGAATGCGTACTCATACGTAACGATGCATTAAATAGAAAACGATTTTTAATTAATCGTTAAATTTAAATTTATTTAAATTAAATAGTTTGAATATAATGTACGTTAGATAATTATAATACAAACAATTTAATTTATACGATTCTTATAAACGGAACATCCGACTATCTAGTCTTATGCGTAGTTATATATATATATTATTTGATGTTTACCGTACTTTAACCTATTGTCTATAATGAAACAACTAAATATTTAATATGGTGACCGTACGATTATTAATCTTAATATTATCGTATAAAATTTGGTCGAAATTTTTGTCATGAGCAGATATCACCGTGATTTGGAATTTGTTAATCTGGAATTGTAAGTTTAAATAGTTTACTATTGTTTTAAGCTTATTAATAATCTCATTACAGTGATATTAGATGACAAAGTCAAAATACCACATAAATACACAATATGGACTAAGAGTAAACACCAAGCTGTATAAATGTGGACCAGTATAAATATTTTTTTTAAATAAAGATTTTATCGGGACTGTAAAACTAATTATATTTACCATAACTAATTATAGGAAGATTTCACTGGTAGTTAAATTATTTTATAAAAAATAATAAAATTAAATATTATTAAGATCCAGCTGTTTTCTTTTCAGCCGTCGGGTGTCATTAGAATCATCTAATAGTAACACTGCTTCAACATTCGGATGGAGGTGAAGACGATTAATGTAGCTGTTTGACTTCTGGTGAATGATAACAGGAACTGGATCGATTTCGAGATCGATGCGAAATTGGGCGTTCGAGACAAACCAAGATGCTCTTGAAATCATGCGCATAAACTTGTTTTGAAATTTTTCAAGAATTTCGAGATTGGATTTGGCTGCGGCTCCTCAGGCCTCTGCACAAGAGCTCCATGCTGGTCGGAAAATTGAAGTATAGATGAGCCTCTTGCTTTCGATAGTAAGCTCAGAATGAGGCTGAAGGAGCCACCGAAAGTTGGAGAGCAGAAGGTCCAACATTTTACGTTTTCTTCTAATATGCTCGTACCAATTGAGCTTACAATCAAGATGCAGAGACCTAAGTAGCGAGCAGAGTTAGAAATTGGAACCGGTTTACCATCTAAATAATTTGGAATGTAGCCACGGTGTCGGAGAGAAAAGTCTACTCCTACTGACTTGCTGTCATTTAGTTTAATTTTCCAGGTATGTGCCCAAGTTGAAATATTGTCTACAGCTGTTTGAAGGATACATGCAGCTGTATCATAACTGCGACTATGTGAAATTATTGCAGTGTTGTCGGCAAAAAGACTTGTTGTTGTTTGAGGAATATCCATAGTATAAAGTAGGAAGAGGATAGGACCAAGTACGGAGCTTTGTGGAACACGAACGCGAATGCTAATGTAGTGCGTAGTAGCTGATCCAAATGTATATAGAACTGTCGATCAGTTATGTATGACATGAGTAGTCTGCAGAAGCCCGGTGAAAAATAGCTTTTAATTTTGTGAATTAAGCCACGGTGTCAAACTTTATCAAAAGCAGCACTGGCATCTAGAAAAACTGCTGTAGCAAATTCTTTGTTCTCAAGTGCTTCAGTTGCAGTATGTATAACACGGTGAATTTGCTCAACGGTTGCATGCTTTTCACGAAATCCGAACTTAACATCTGGTATCAAATGTTTGTTTACAATAACTGTCCGAAGTCGCTGTGAAATAATGTTTTCAAAGATTTTCGCAATGATAAGTAGTAGGGAAATGGGCCGGTAAGATCCAGGATCCTCGACTGGTAATCATGATCATTTTCGCAATCTTCCAAGTGCGACGTACATACCGTAGACGAATACAATCATTTGTCATCGTTGACAGATAGACAATCCCTTTCTTTGACAATTCTTTGAACACAACAGGAGAAAGCCTATCATGACCCGGTGATTTGTTAGACTTTACGCTATCAATATGGCTACTTCGAGGGGAGAAGTTGGTTTAATTCTTCCATTTAGGAGAGGAAGGAGCTATTGAGGATTGAATGCTATTATCCTCAAAAACATGCTCAAAATGTTTTATCAAAATCACTCCGAGCCCTTGAGTTATCTTCCTTCCTCAAAGGAAAACAAGGCCGAGTAGGACGGCGAATTCGCCTAGCGGTAGTCCATAATGAGTAGTTAGCTTCTTTAGTGGAGCCAAGGGACAATAGGTAATTAGAAAACGAATTGTTCCTCCACTGACAAATGGCACGTGTAGTATCTTTAGACAATTTATTGAAAACAGATTTATTTTCAATAGTACGATGTCTTTGCCAGGATTTTCTATTTAACTTCGTGGTTACATTATAATATAAAATATTTCACAAGACCGGACCAAAAATCGACCCTTGTGGAACACCGAAGTCACTCATAAATATTATAATATCCTATGATATGACCACATTACTGTCCTATTTATTAAGTAGTCACGTATCAAACTAATTACGTTGAAGCTAAATCCATTGAAAACTAATTCATCAATTATTACTCGTCGGTCACAATTCTTAATACCCCTTCGATGTCAAAGGAGACGAGTGACAAATTATTACGTTGTTTATTTTGTACTAAATTATCCATCACATCTGCAATGGCAAATTCTTTTGATGAATATATATATAGAGCATGAGAGAAAAGTTAGAAAATCTCAGATAGCATACGGAAGAATTATTCTTAATATCAGACTCAAATACCCCAAGACGACCCACGGATAAGACAACAAACAAAATTACCGGATACGTTGGAACGAATAGTCAAGCTAAGACGGAGTTGGGCAAGACACATCGCAAGACAAGACGACAACAGTTAGATTGATCAAACATTTGATTATGCAGTGGATTAATAGTTTCGTTGTACGCGAGAAAGGCTCACGACTAGATGGAGAAATATTATTGGGAAGTGGACAGGAGTTAATCGAATTCGATCGCGCAAGATAGAAAACGTTGAAAATATTTTTGAAGAATGTCTATACCCAACAGTCAGTTGATATAGACATGTCGTGATATATATATATATATATATATATATATATATATATATATATATATATATATATATATAACAATATTTTCAAATTCCGAATGCGTGAATAAAAGATAAATACATTCATGTAGACAACGCGGTAGGGCTACATACAGCACACATACGCATGTCCTAGATATATACGTAATATTATAATTTATATATATATATATATATATATTTCAAAAGTACACCAATATAACTGTATAAAACGTCACTAGCACAACTCGGTCCTTAATAGATCCTCTTCTGTATGTCCAAATTATAGACACGAAAGCAAAGTCGCACTTTCTATAACTAATAATAGCCTACGTAAAGTTTTCACGACAATTTTTTTATTTTTTTTATACGATTTTTAGCCGTTCGTCACCAACAACAAAGAAATTGTAAATAAATAAATGTAAAATTGCGATAATCATAATTCGATATTTCTCAACTATATACCTATATATATATATATATATATATATATATATATATATATATATATATATATACATATATATATATATATATATATAGATAATTTAAAATTATCGACAACGTAGCTTATTACGGTAGAAAATTTACGATTTTTTAAAAGTTCGGTGTAAAACCTTAACATTCTATTCGAATAAATTATAACTGTTATTTTTCGATATTTTCAACTTTAGAAATTATGCATCGATTATCTTTAACCGCAACTTTTCATCACTCCGGATACTTCGATAGATTCTTAAAGTCGCAAGTTTCAGACGGAACTCTCGAGGTTTAAATGGAGAATACATTAGTCGCGAATCTCGTAGTAAATCCGGTGACACATTAAGCGAGATCATTCTACAACAAATCTGTAAATAGGAGCACCGTAACAATACTTAATATGACACAGTATATCGAAAATGAAAAATAACCGGAATTGTTTTTTCGTGGACGGCAGCGTATGATGCAGTAAACTACCGATTATCAGCAAAAAAAAAAATGTACATCAGCTGTTAAAAATAGTGGAAATAATGCTACAGAACCGACGATTTTTTCTAACGTTACAAGAGAAAAAAGGCGATGAGGTTTCAGAAAAAAAGACAGCAAGTGTAATGGCACCTATCAACTATAATTAAAGAAGTAGAAACGCGATTGCAGACTGCGCTGAATGTTAAGGGGAAGTATTATGAAGATAGCGAGCTCAGATCTAATCTGAATAAAACGCAAGTTTGCTCGTCCCCGAAACAGAAATGTAAAAAGGAAACTGAATTAAGAGAAGAATCCGGGCTGAACATTGTGAGACACCAAACTACCTATGTTCTTGGATCGGTTAACATTCGAACAACGATGAACATCGAAGGACAAACGTGACTCCTAAATAATTATTTAATGATTACAATTTCCGACGAAGGTAAAGATTGACTTCTCGAAAGAAGGAATTAATATTTTTTTCTCATCCGAAAGTCAAAAAAATGAAGTAATTAAAATTAATAATTTCGATATATACGCCCCGAAAACGAATTAACAATTTAAATATCGTTCGAACGAGTCATTTAGACCTCACCACCACGGTCTGGAAGTTTTATTTCAGCTGGTAAAAGTTCGTCTGTAAGGTAGAGGAGATTAGGATTAACGCGTTACTGGAAGGGCAAATTCTTACATTCGCTCGTCCTTAATGACTTTATCTACTCGTACCTCTACGTTCCTTTTTCAATTTAACAATCCCGTTTCTATCCATTTCCCTCGACTATAACGAAAGACAAGAACGCTATGTTCAACTAACGAAACCCTTTTCTTATCAAAATTTTAGGTTCGTACGTAGGTTGGAATTCAAGCGTTTTTATCGCTAAACGGAGCGTACGGTCGACGATAGAAACCTTGCAACTGACACGTCCTACCATTTCGTAGAATAGAAAAGTATCATGTATAAGTACACGTTCGCATTCGTAGACCTCATTTCGGCCAGATAACGACAACAACAACATGACCCTCTCTCTCTCATTGTAGAGCTTACATTCTGTCGATGGCCGGTGTTGGTGAAGTAAATCATCTTTCTGCGATGGTCGTCTTGTGTTACATATGCCTGTGAGTGTATATCGTTACGTAATGAAAACGTGTTTGCTTAGGAAAATTCTCTATATGCCTACGTACCGAACGAGAATACACCTAGGATAGAGAGAGAGAGAGTGAGAGTACGAAAAATTACGTCTGTAAAATACACACTCGGAAACAGAGTTGCTGCTATAGCAGCTTTCAGTTGTTACTTCAAGATGTCCGTCTCTATATTTCTTCTTTCTCAGCAAGAACAACGAATATCATAACCGTCCAAGCGGAAAGCTGCAAAAGTTATTTATTTGTATACGTATACACGTAGTGAAACGCTGTATTCTGGGTTGATTCGTTTTGAACAAAGTTCAGTAATATATCAAAGAACGGAAGTATATTTATATACGCGCACGAACACACTCGCACACACACACACATATCTATATATATATATATGGCTTTCGTAAGGAGAACATTTCTCTATCCCTTTGTACGTTGCACCTAATAATTTCTTTTTAACATTACACATATGGATATTGGGGGTGTACAAATGTGTCCATGTGCATACACTATTAAGTCAACTTACTATCTTTCTTTTATATATATATATATATATATATATATATATATATATATATATATATATATATATATATATATATAAAAAGATAGTTAAATAGTCTTGTCCTTCTTAGATGGCTATTCTGGTTAGCGATTACATTAGAAGACAGCTATGCCCGATGACTTATACACATATTACGGAAGCAAAGACATATCCGACATCATCGCATAGGCCACCCTCTGTATATTCGTTCCTAAAGGGGCTGTATCGATTTTTTTTTCTTTTATTTTTTTTTATATCGTATATAATGCTGTATACACTCTTCTTTATGACCATCGTCTGCTCATATTAGGCCGAGTAGAAATGTATACATGCGGAATATATATATATATATATTGTCGAACCATTTCGCAATTTATTTCTGCTCGATATTTTCCTGGCTGAAGAAACGATGTTGATGAACTTTCAGCCGGTGGTATCGTAAGTAATCAAATTGAAAGGATAACGTAACGCGTTGGTAATAATTAAATAATTTCGTTAATTATCGTCAATTCGCTCTAGACGAATTTCTCGCATTAGAATTCCCCTAATCCGAATTGATTTCTTCGCTCATTCCTACAATACTTGTACACCTCATAATTGATCGAGAATGGTTTGGAAAAATCGATGCTTCTCTAAACACGATAAAAAAAATTTTAAAATGCGGAAAAAATTTTTAATATAAATTACAACCCTTTAAAAATTTACTTACTTATAAGTGTACGTTTGCATACATGAAATAGGTTAAAGTTTCTCCGTTATGGAGCGATAGTGTCGATTTTAGGTTATTATAATTTAAAAAATTATTTAAATATAATAATAATTAAAGAAAATCTTGTACTTTAAAAGAGCCCAGCTGTTTCGTTTAGTTAGGTTAGGATTTTTTTTTAATGGTTCCAAATCCGCACTTACGTTTTTTGGTTTTTTTTTTATAACTTCTTTTGATCCTGACGTGTCTAACCCGTCATCTACCAGATGTAATGAATGCGAAAACCAGCGACAGAACTCCCAAGTTATGAATGATGACAGCCAGAAAGCATTATCTGAAGTCAGTAATACGTTTTCTCTTCAGCCTTCTTATCGCCGATTGAACTTGCAAACTTATTGCCAGCGAATTTTCATGAGTTTCCAATCTCGCCAGGTAATCGCGAGCAGCAGGTTGGGTTCCACATATTGTATCTGAAGATCTTTATGCAATGTGTAGTTAGTGACATACCATGGAGCGCCAGCTGTCCTTCGTAGTATCTTATTCTGGTACCGCTGTGTTTTTTTAATGTTGCTCTTAGAGGAACAACCCCATAGTTCACAGCCATATAGCCCAGATTGGTTTAAGTATCGCATTGTACAATAAAAGTTTATTTTTTAATATCTAATTGCGATCTGGATTCTAATAACCACTTTAAATTTGCTGTTTTGTTATTTAATTCAGTCCTTTTTGCCGTTATATGTGATGACTATGTTAAAGACTGATCAAGATGGATTCCTAGGTATCTAACAGAAGAGTCTTAAGGTATTGTTGTTCCATTTAACGAAAGTTGATATTTTTGCGTTCAATTTTTCTTTTTAGTGAATAATAAATGTTTACATTTAGCTTCGTTGATTGCTATTTTCCAAATGCTGAACCATTCAGCGATCTGGTCTAGCGCAACCTGAAGATGCCGAGTACTAGGACACTCGTGCGAAGCTAATATTGCCGTATCATCAGCGAAGGTTTCTATAAATATATTTTCTGGAATATCACTCGTAAATACCGAGTATAAGAGTGGCCCCAGGACACTGCCCTGAGGTACTCCAGCCGGAATCATACGGGGAGATGATTGACAATTATTAATTATTACTTGAAAATAGCGATTCTACAAGTATGATTTCAAAATATTACAATATTCCGGTGGAAAGATTTGTTTGCATTTATGGAAAAGGCCTGGATGCCAAACTCTATAGGCTTGTTTCACATCGAGAAATACGGCGGAGCAAACCTTTTTTCCTCCAAGACACTGTTCAATTTGGCTTACAACTCGATGAACCTGTTGTACAATCGCGTGTCCAATGCGGAATCCGAGTTGATGATTATTGCTTTCTCTCGATCAATAATTTTCTTGAGCCTTTTTTGTATTAATTTTTCAAAGACTTTAGAAAACATCGGAAGGAGAGAGATGCGTCGATAAGATGTAATATTTTCTGTGGGTTTACCTGGTTTTAATAGCATTTTAATATTAGCACACTTCCTTAGTATCGGAACATGTTGAAGTCTTAGCATTGCATTATACACAAATGTCAGAAATACTAGAGATTTTCTTGGAAGTTGCTTGAGAATGTTTGTAGTAATTAGATCACACCCCGGTGCTTTTTTATTATGGCTCCTATCTCCGTTGGAGAAAATGGTTTTAAGTCGTATTAGACAGATCGTGAACATTCAGAGACACTGCGAAATAACAAAAATGAAGATAGCGACGAGAAATAGCATTATCCGAAGATCAACTACCACCAAATGGGGAGCTCACATATTGTGCGCACATTATCACTGCTGCTATTCAACAGCAGAATACGGGTGCCGAGTTTGGAGCCGTTATACACACGCAAGTATGATAGACTTTGCACTAAATGAAACATCACTGGCTGTCTCTAAGCTACGGCCCTAAGTGAGCTGTATGCTCTCAGTTGAATTGCATCGCCGCATATTAGACGCAGCGCGGCAGCCGAGAAAGAAAGATGGAAAATAGTGGCGACCGCCATCCACTCCACAACTACGGAGGACTACCCGAGAGGGGATTAAAATTTAGACGTAGCTTACTCCGAACAGTTGATGAACTGAAAGGCTCGGCCAAGTCTGCAACTCTTTCAGCTGGCTTTCATTTAGATTACATCCTGTGGCGAAACCTTAATAGAATAAGAAGCGGTACAACATGAAGTAAATATAACTCGAAGAAAAGAGGTTAGTGGAAGACGATAAATGCGAACGCGAACTAATACAAAATGACGAACACATATTTAAGTGCGAATTATTCCGACGAAAATAAATAATTTTGTGGGAATTCTAAGATTTCTAACCTATTGCTTAAAGAAGCGCTTGTAAGTTAAGAGAACGTTCGACTAGACACGATATAATAATCTGAACAGACTTATTTAATTCAGATTTCGAGTAAATTCTCGTTCCTGAATACTAAATCGAACATACATCGAGTTGATGACTTTAAAAAGTGTAAGATAAATTCAACTTTTAAAAAAATATGACAAATAATTGGACATTTTTTAATTCTTTTACGAGATAACCCGAATTAAAATTGACAAACGAACCAGAACATATATATATATATATATATAAACATTATTTCTGAAAATAAGATAAACAAGTCTCGGTGGTGTAACTACTCAGAATTTTTGATATGGTCGCGGAAGTTTCCAGCTGCGAATTATCTTCGATTAAAATTAGCCTTAACAACGCGTCGTCCACATTTTTTCACGTTAAATATCGGATGACGAAGATAAATAATTCGGAAAGATGGAAAAAGTAAATAGTGTCGCTTTTAATTAGTAGTAAAACATTAGCGCGGTGGAATGAAACGACTAGTTAAAAGTCGATGGCGTGTGCATAACTAAAGCTGCGGGTGACGCAATATCTTTTTTTCTTATTTTCACATTGATATCCGTTTTAATTCGTTAAATGTCACCGCGCAGGTAACGAGCGCTAATTCGGTTTTTTTTTTTTAGTCCAATCGTACTGCCAGAAGATTTCGAAATTTGTACACGGAGTAGTAAGGAGAATTCGTTTTAAGTAGCTTCGTCTCGTCTGTCAAAGAGTTAGGAGATGCCGACTACTTAGACTTACTATGGCCCGGTTTTGAAATCTCTTTAAATTGTTAGGACAGCGACGCGTATCTATATATTGTAGAGAGAAGATTATACATACGTACGTATCCGGACTATATAGACACATTCTAAGTGAAGCAAACGAGGATTATCCGAAAGGCTATGTGACAATAGAATAGTAGTGAGGTTATTCCAAAGAGACGTGTTTTATATATCCTGTATATATACCGCACGTAGAAACGTATATAAGCTATCCAGGTGGCGCCTCTAGTCTTCTTTAATAAATGCTGGCCGTCTTCGTAGCCGTCTGGAGTTCTCTCACATTCGAGATCCTTCGATGATACATTCTCAAGCTTCGAACTACATTCAACGTGTTCGTATACATATATATATATATATATATATATATATATATATATATATATATTCGCGTTATGTTCTTTTTTCAACTAATATGTTCCATTTGAAGATGCGAAATATAGTTCCTAGTTTCCTTTAGCAATCCCGGAATTGTCTCCTGTCCGTACCTCGACTTCATTATAAAACAAAAGACAATAATAATTGCGAAGAATTGAACAAGGCGGCAGTCCATCCAACAAGTTGGCGGTGTTTTTTGCTTTCTATCTATAACATCTCCACCTTTGTCGTTTGTACATTATCATCTTAACAATATCATCACCATCAGCGTCCTAGTCATTATTAACATCAGCCTGTATCGTCCGGCAGTAGATCAACTTTATCGATAACATTCCGTTTATCCCCGTTAGTTCGCCATCGACGCGATGACAATGATTTCGATGCTTTTCCTATCTTAGCAGATTCTTCCATCCTGTTTACTACCTTTATTATTACTATTATATTATTATTATTATTATTATTATTTATACCTTTTTTGTCGCTTGCGCGCGACCTCTAGCGGTGGATAACGTATTACATTTTATAATACTACTAAAATTACTACTACAATCATCGAAATCCTCCTAGCAGCTTTATTTCGACTAACTCTTCATTTTTCCGAGAATTTATCGTTTTCCGAAACTCCCGGTTCTGCAACGACCTCCTATTATTATTACCGAATTAATTATTATTATTATTTACTGTAATCTCTATTCGAAAAATAATTTGATGACAATGATGGTAAAAAGTCAGATAAAAAATAACAATAATTCGATTTTTTTTTCAGATTGTGTGAACGTCATGTATAACGTTCGAAACCGAAATTATACGAAAATTCCAGCTTTATTCTTAGAATTATATACATATATATATATATATATATATATATATATATATATATATATATATATATATATAATATATAAATATATATATATATATAGATATATACATAGAGTAATAGAGAGAAGAGCGAGTGATAGGTAGTCAAGTAAGGGAAGGACGTAAAACGAACGTTGTCTTCATATTTCGCGAGAACAACCAATTAAATTCCGTTGCAATACTGTCGTTGTTCATGTCCTTTTGATCTATGTATTTGGAAAAACAATTTAAAATGCACATACACACAAACATATGTATATATATATGTACAGAATTTTTTGTTCTTCCGAAATCGAGTCGTTTGTCAGCTACGGAACGAGACTGACAGATTTTTTCAACATTTGATTACAATTCCGGGTACTCGACCTTGAAGCTGTCCGAAGTTGAAGACGCGTTTTCTTCACGTCAATCGAATAATTCATTTTCAAATTAATTTGGTTGTTTAGAAATATTTCCGAATGTTCGTTTTTATTCTTGTTTCTGTTGATGTTCGAGTAAACCGAATTTTAAAAACGGGTAAAATTTATGTGACCACGGAAGCAGGCAGAAAATATTTCTTGCCGACAAGTACCTGAAAAACCTCCATAGATTTCTTTTCCATAACACAACTATTACATTAAAAATTAAATGAAATAAAAGTAATTTTATACTATGTCAGTTTTTTTATCTGTATATATATATATATATATATATGTGTGTGTGTGTATATATATCAAAACAGTCTACTAGTTTCGCACTGGTCGCAGTATCAAAGTCTCTACTGCCACAACTACTAACTCTGAAAACTTACCAGTCTGGAGTTTTATTTGTTTCAGTTTAAATTTTGTTATTTACCTACTCTTCTTAAATTTTAAGATTAACTAATACTTATTTAAATTTAATATATTTGTTTGGTATTAATCTTTAATTGGTTAAATTTGTTTTTCTTTTAATATATATATATATATATTATCATCAAGTTGCATCTGCTTCAAAGGAGGTTGCGTATCAAGGGCGTTGGCCTTTTCACATTTTCCTAACTTTGGCTGCAGCTCCACTTGCTTGGCTCTGTTGAATTATATATTTGATGCTACATGTTCCAATGTTTCCCTTCTTATAACGTAGAACAATCTTTTCTCGTCACTAAGTTTAGGAACTTTTTCTGTAATCGTTCAACATGGATTGTATAAGATTCCTTTACTCCAACCTACTACTATTATTGAACATCAGCCTTATAGTGGCTTCTCTTAAATCGATAGATTTCGTATATCTATATTTAGCGATGCCCGACCTATACTAAAATCTCTTTTAACTTCTAACACGTTATGTTGGTCGCTATATAAGACGTTAATAGTTGGTAAAATCCGTTTCTTCTTCTGATTCTTATTTTACTCCTCTCCGCCGGCATGACTGTTCCGCTTCTCGTATTTTAGGCGATAAATGTTCCTTCGAGTAAAACTGTTTCGGACTCATTTTTTTATTTACAAGTGTACTCTGTTCAAGTTAGTAAACGCTTTCTTTACCATGTCAATTCTTGTTCTTATTTCTTTTAAGTTCTCGTCATTCTTACTTATTAGACTCCTAGAATATCTATGCTCATTTACCTCTTCCAGTTTCGTTGTTTCTAAATTAAGTTGTAGGCTTTTCTTAAATTATTGGAATTTGGAGTCGGTAAACTAGGTTCATGCGTGTTCATTGAAGAAATGAAGTATACAAACAAAAAAAAAAAAGGGGGGGTCTTTCAATGTTATAGCGACCGCTAACTTTAGAGAAAGATCCAAAAATGGCCGTTCAACTTCTGGTGTTTTCATCAGTTATGCAAAAGGAGCTATTTCTCGGATGAGTTAACGACAACAATCAGTTACACAGAGTCAACAACTATAATTTGGCTCAGTCGACTACTGAGTAAAATGAATAGCCTGATGGCCAAAGCACGGAATTCTATACAGGTACCGAAGTTCGAATACGATCTAGGACGCAAAAATTATCATCAAAAAATAAAAATATAAATAATCCTATTAGTATTATCGCCTGGAAAGCAATAGGCAATGGCAAGCCATCATGCGCAACACCGTATGCGGGCTAGTACCAATATAGTACATTAAAAAAAAACACGCGGGACTGCATTGTGACATGACAATAAAGCGATTACAAACAGTTTCCCCGGGTGTGTGTACGTCTACCTGTGCTAACGGCGTATTATGTCTGCCTTGTACGCTACTTAGACTGCACAACGAAATATGCATCGGTAAGTAGTTGCCTACCTCCGATACGGAGAAATGATTATGATTTCACATCGTCGATTCTACATTTCGTTTATTTATCAACTATTCGGTCGTACTGTATTTGTAACTGGAAAGAGATTAAAAATACTCTATCGTTATTTAATTTTATTATCGAGCGTAGATTATATATATATATATATATATATATATATATATATATATATATATATATATATATATATATATAATAATTATTTACCCGTTATAACTTTCTTATAGGAATGAAAAGTAGTGACATGTCCTGGGTCGACACCGAGTAGTGTTCATGGAACGAATTTTAATTAATTTACATTACATATAGCCTTCAGTTGAAGTCTTCTTACTTTCTGGTATTTTCTAACAGATTTATCACTAGTTTATTGTCGTGGCTCATCAGCCTGTTTACATAACTTTGTATTCGATTGGTGACTTCATTCCTGATATAGGTTATTTTGAAGTATCCGTGCAAGGTATCTTATTGGTCACATACCAAGATGGAGCCCCACGATTAGTCTTACTACCTTATTTCGGAATTTCTGTACTTTATTTACACGGGGCTTTACGATGGCTTTATAAATTAATAATTCATTTTCAACGGTTAAGGCTGAAAGAACAGACTACAGTAGTTAATATAAACACGTGATTTGAGAGCATTTGGTGTCGTTCACACTAACACGCCAACGTTTTAATCAAATTTCAATTTTAATTAACGACATTTAAAGTTTAACACCTTAATATTGTCTTTATCTAGCGTTATATTATCAAACATAGCAGTGCTGACACTACCCCATCCGGAAAATCTTTAGTGAACAATACGTAAAGTATCAAAAATACACTATTTGGTCGTACATCAGCGGATGTGGAATAAATATCAGAGCGTACACTATGAAATTTTACACGAAACGCACATTGCTCGAGATAGTAAGATGTGACTTTAATATGAGGTACAGCGGATGAAGAGTAACTTTTTTAAATTTATACAAAAGACCTGAATGCCAGAATTTATCGAATGCCTGTTTCACATCCGAGAACACACCAGTGCGCACTTCTTTAGGCTATTTTGAATAATCTGCATAATTCGGCCTACCGGTCGAATGTTTTTTCCGAAAGCCAAACTGAAATTCAGGAATTTCATTTACAAAGATAGGATATAATCTTTTCTGGATCAGTAATAGCTTGGATAAATTCTGTAGTAATGATACGGATCGATAAGAGTCTACATTCTCAGGTACTTTACCCGGTGATAGGAACACTCATCTGCGAGGGAACGTCCAAAAATTCAACTATGTCAGCAAAATCTGAACATTCGTGGTATAGTTTAAATAATTCTGTATAATGCTAGGCAAGTAACTCAATTTTTTCTTCAAGGCACTCGCCATCTGGTTTTCTCAGTGATGGGATGTGTTGTAATTTTTTATAGTAGGGATTCTTAGTTTGTTATCATTTGCTCCGCACTTTTCATTTCTCTTTCACCAGTAGAGCGACACGCTGTGGGACGTTGTTAATTGTAGAGAACGATTTCACTTCCGAGTTGCAGGCTGCAAAGTGAATAGTTTCTGTGAAATATTTTACCGCCGTATCAACTTAAAAATCAGTTTTTAACGGTACTTTTGAGTGCAGCTTGTTATTTAATCTTTTTCGAAAAACATCCCGATCTGCGCGCTTATTACATAGAAATGGTACGCTTTCCTTGACTACCGGTACTGTACTTATAGTGAGAATTATATCGCTGTGATTTGAACTTAAATCTAAACATGAATTGGACTGCATATTCGGGAAT
Source organism: Coronaproctus castanopsis (assembly GCA_032883995.1). Classification (NCBI taxonomy): domain Eukaryota; kingdom Metazoa; phylum Arthropoda; class Insecta; order Hemiptera; family Monophlebidae; genus Coronaproctus; species Coronaproctus castanopsis. Next base: position 266,039,118 of record CM065052.1, on the reverse strand, counting down.
GCGATTCCCTTCGTTATAAAGAAATCTGAAGTATCTGGTAATTTATTTACATCCGTAGGCCAGTATGTAGGTTCTTCGATAGCGTAAACTCGTCGCTTGCACAACTGCGTTTAGAAGATTCCTCTAGAATTAATAAAACGCGATCTTGTGTTTTCGGCATTCCAGGTGGCTCCAGAGATGAATCCATCGCCCAGTAAAATAAAGTATTTAGTTCCGGTTGATGAAACTTGTAACGAGGATGGGAAATACATCGCAGAAATTTCCGCCAATTAGTGACTTAAGTAACATAAATAATAAAGAGATAAGTAATTTTTTTATTAATTATTTTTTTTTATTAAGATTATTATAACGATGATGAAGTCGAAAGCAAGTGTGGATCCAATTAAGTGAATCCGACTTAACTCATTACTTCGATAAATCGCACGGTTTTCAACGTTTAAATCGTCTTAAATCTTCAGAGTTGTCTAGGATGCACCTATAGGGATGCGCATCGATTCTCGTCTAAATTGGAAGCACCATGTCCGGCATAAATGTTTGGAAATAAAAGCAAAAATGAAAAGTATTTATTATTGGCTAATAGGAAAGAACTCGAGCATATCTATTGAAAATAAACGACTTTTGTATATATATATATATGGACATATTGTTAAACCTATCCTTTTTTGTGGAATACAATTGTACGGTTGCACTAGAATTTCCAATATAGATTCCATACAAAGACGCCAAAATGTTGCACTTCGTGTACGATCATCCGCGCATATCGATTTGAAAGCGATAATGACATACACCGAGAAATTCCAATGATCATCGATGAAATTACCAGGTAGTATTTGAGAACGCAATTAAATGAACCATACGTAATAGTAATTAAAAGTAAATTCAAATGAAAAAGATCGATTTAGAACTTGACTAATTATGACCACCCCATTCGGAAAAAAAAAAAACAAATGTCGTACCGTCAGTTTGATCTTCACGAAATTGTTATAAATTCACACAACAACCGTAAAGAGACCGAAATAAAGCTGGGAAAGTAATTTTTACAACTAGTTCTATGAAACTGACCGAAATCTATATGCAGTTTAGGTTAAATTATCGCAACTGCTCATCCGGCAAAATAACGTCAAAATAAACTAAATATTCATATGCGAGGTATCTAATGTATGTGTACATACTCTTTACATTGCAACATGATCACTCAAACTATACACACTAATATATTATATGTGTATATACACACACACACATATTCATATATACATATATACATCGAGAAAAAATAAACATACTAATGTAAACCGCTCTATATATATATAACTTAACGAAACTTATCAGCAATTCGTATTATTAAAATAATTTCAATAATAGTAATACTTCGGAAAAAACTTAACTATATCGCACTGAATTTATACATTACTGTTGAATATTATTATTAATTTGAAGAATTATAAATGTAGCGAGTATTTATTCAAATAAACAACAGAAAATAAGTTAAAATCAATAAAAATTTTCTATATGAAAAATTGCCAAGCTTTTCGCCTGTTAGGCCATTATTAAGTGAATATTTAAAAAATATGGAATGAAAAAATATCAATTTAAGATTACAATTCACAAGAATCGATAAAAGTAGGAAGCGGTATTAATAAAAACAATCTGACTGTGAATGTGGTAAACAACAGTAGTACAGGAAAAGTCGTCAAAACTCAGAGGATGAACATTCGAACTTTGAAACGATGTGGAAAGTTAGAAAATATGAAAGGATATGAACGAAAATAGATATACTAGGGATAAGCGAAATACGATGGCCTAAACAAGGGGATTTCTGGAGTCACGAATATGGAATCATACATACGGATTCAGTAAATGGAATAGCGGGTGTAGGAATAGTTCTTAGAAAAAGTTTTGGAAGTAAAGTTATAAGTCATCTGCAACATAATGAAAGAATAATTATGGTTGCAACGCGGCCAACAAATACTATTATCCCACAGGTTTATGACGACGAAATATAATGATGATGATAATAGAAGAAATATATGGAAACATTGAAGAAGTAATTAAGCATGTGAAATCGGAAGAAAATCTAATAAATTATCGATTGGAATGCCACAGTAGGTCAGGAAAAGGAAGGAAAAATTATAGAAACATATGTCCTAGGAAGCAGAAATGGAAGGGAAAGGTTAATAGGATTCTGTGTGAAGCGTAATTTAATTATTTCGAATACTATGTATAAAAATCACAAGAGAAGAATTTACACGTGAAAAATCCCAGGAGATAAAAACAGATATCAAATATACTATGTACTGGTGAATCTTTAGGAACCAAGTTAAAGACTAAAAATTATCCTGGGACTGACATAGAAAGTGATCATAATCCAGTAGTTATGAAATGCTGTTTAATAAAATGACATTGAATATACTAAACGATAATGATATAAACAAAACAAAAAAAACTATCAGTCAGTACCCAGCGAATACCATATGAGGAACAAGAGATCATAAGAAAAAAAACGGATGAATAATGAAATTTTAGATTTAATGGAGAAACGAAGAACAGACAAAGGGGAAAGCCGAAACCCAGCACAAATACTTGAGGAATGAAATCAATCGGAAATGTAAAAAGGCAAAAACGGATACAAAATAATTGTGCGCAGGTTGAACAAAAAATTAACGTATGAAAAACTGGAGAAGCATACAAACTAATAAGGAAGATTTTTTTCAAACTATAAAACAAAAAGTAGACATGTAGAAAATAAATGTGAAAATATGCTAATTGAAGATAGAGACAAAGCAGATAGATGGAAAGAATATTAGGACGAATTATACATATGGGATATGATAAAGAAATTATTGAAAAACAAGATATGGTAAATGTCGAAGATAAAGGCGATACAATAGAGCCGAATTTGACAGAGCGTTACAAGAGTAAATAAAGCGCTTAGGATAGATGAAATAGAATTATGGCAAAATATTGGAGAAATTACACATATAATATCATCTATGAAATATATGAGACCGGGAATAGACCAGTCGATTTTAAAAAGAATATAATAGTCGCAATACCGAAAAAAGAAAAGGCTGATACATGTGAAAAACATAGAACTATCGGTAATTAACAAAAAAAATTATATATAGAAGTGCAGAACAAATGATGAAAAGATAATTTAGTTTTAGAAAGAAGGAAGAATCAGAGAAGCAATATTGGCGATTAATCATTACAGGAAGAATAAGGAAAGGAAAAAACACATTTACAGGATTTATAGATATAGAAAAGGAAAAAGATGTTTATAATATTAAAAATCACGGGATTAAAATATAAGGAAAGAAAGATTATATACAATCTATATAATAATCAACGGATGATTATAAAAATTAGAAATGAAGAAAGAGAAGCAAAAATTGGAAAAGGTGTACGACAAGGATATGTCTTGTCACCCGTGTTATCCAATGTTTACATAGAAGAAACGATGAAAAAAAAACAACTAAAGAAAAAGTTAAAGGAATACCAATACATTGGGAAAATATTAGTATGTTTAGATTTGCCGAATTAATCAGAAAAAGAACTGAATAAAAGTGTATGAACGTAATGGAAAACATGCTGCAGGAATATGAAAATAAACAAAAGGAAGACCCCAAATATTAGTACGCAATAAATATAATAATATAAGTAATCAATTTAATATCTGAGAAAAAGTAGAACAAGTAAACGAATTTTGTTATTTGAGAAGCGTAATAACCGAAGATGGTAGGAGTAAACGGGATATAAAAAACAGAATTGCCCGAAACAACGTTTTATAATAAGAAAATCTTATTGACATCGAAAAACACAGATTTAGCCGTTAGGAAAAGACTGCTGCATGTATATGTGTTCAGCATTGCCCTACATGGATGCGAAACTTGGATAATGACGAAAGATAAGAAGCGAAGACGTTAGAACTCTGGTGTTACAGAAGATTATTAAAAATAAAATGATAAGGTAATCAACGAGGAAGTTTTGAGAAGAATTGATGAAAACTCGACGTTGTTACAAATAATAGTAAAAAGAAGAACCCAAATGATATGCGATACGAAGGGCTAATCTAATAGAAGGAATGCATCCGGGAAAGAAATTGGAAGGCGGCGAATAGAGAACTGAAACGGATGGCATAGAATCGACAGATATGATCAATGACAAACCAATCTTAGGATTGATGATGATGATGAATTGAACAAATTATAATTTATTCTTTCACATTGATGATGATCAACTCGTTTGAAATTATAAACAAGTTTATCGCAGCACGTGATTATTAATTAGATCGTTTAAATAATTTTATTTATTTCAACAATCAAAAGGTAGCGTGATTGTTGAAAAACGAAAATTAATCAAATATTGTTAAAGACAAATCACCACCATATATATAAATTCATTTGTATAAACATATATATATATATATATATATATATATATATATATATATATATATATATATATATATATATATATATGAGAAACAGGTTGATAGAGACAGAGGGGGTAAAGTAAAGGTCCCACCAACTTTAACGTAAGTAAGGGATGCCGATAAATGATTAGATATGATTCTTTGACAAGCCAATATAGGATGGATTTCATTGCTTTCCTCATTTATATATAATATAAATAAATATATATGTGTATATAAATATATATATATATGTGTAATATAAAAGTTTCAATTCATTTTCTCCATTCGAAATTTCTTTTTTTATAATTTAAAATCTATGCTGTAAAATTTTATGTCCATCATTATCTAATTAAAATATAGGAAAATTAATTACTCGACCAAACAAAAGCTAAAGCACTAAAATTTTTTTTTTTCTAAAAATCGTATATTTGATTGAAATTATATTAATACGCGCGCATTTATATAGTAAAGCAAAGTTTTACAATTGTTAAGCATTTGCTTTTAGACGGATTTATTTATAAAATAAAATTACGGTTGATTTCTTAATATCTAATGTACTTATTATTCATAGTTTAAAACACAATTACTTACATTCGTTCGCAAATGTTTTCGCAACTCCCACATTTTATTTTATATTTACTGTAGTATCCATGTTTGTAGCATTCCGTAGTGTATCTCCCCTGCATATATCTAATTTATATTTATAATTACAATGACGCTCGATTTTAGTTTTATTATCGTTATTTATTTTTATTTTCACTGTTTTTATAGATTTAATTAGCTGAAGATATTTTTTTTAAACTAGTTTCTGATTTCATTCGGCATTTCGGCTATTTATCTATCCATGCTTAGTTCTTGTGGTATGTTATATTTTATTTGTTTCTTCAATAAGAATTTTATTATCGTGTTTTCAACTGGTTTTCTGTCATCTTTTTCATTTATAAAATAGTTCCATATTTTCACTAATAAATAAAGTGCACTCGCAGCTGATATATTAACTTCCTTTTTTAATTCATTCTTTACCCCCCTAATTAACCCTTAAACGTATGTTTTGTAGCCTTTCAATTTTCTTGAAATAGGTCTTCCCGGTTAATCCCCATGCTCGAATGTCGTATCCGAGAGTCTGGATTCTATTATTATAGCAAAATATACCATCTTCGGTGTATGTTTTTTACTACAACTACTAGTAAGAAAAGACATCCGGTTAAAATTTCTCTAATATGCAACGGTTTGCAGCTAATTATCACTTTAAATATTTCGGTGTACTAGTTGATAATAATTTTTAGAAACACGTTGATTAATTCACCAGTCTAACCGTATCATCTTTCTGTATAACGTTGAAAACAAAGACAGTTATTAACGGGCGATAGTTTTACTTAAAAGCTTGATTACGTCACGATATACTGTTCTACGGTTTTGTTTTTTTTTTATAAAAGATTCGAGCACTTTTTAAATAAACTTCAAAAGCGCTATCACTATTATACATTCTCTCGGATTAATTAAAAGTTACAGGACAGTTATGGTCAACTTCCATGTAATGCTTTATAATATTGCAAAACCTACTTATCAATATTAAAACAAAAATTCGCGTGTTGAGTATAACATCATATGGCGAAGTTTTAACAAAATAACTTTTATATAAAAATAATTCCTAAAAAATTGCGAACGTAAATGCTTTCGCCCTAATTTTTGTATTACACAAATCCTTAGTACTTATTGCAAATTTAACGAGTACCTCTATGGTTTTAATATATCCGGATCTAATTTACGTCCTTACTGCGGTCATACCATTTATATGATTTAACCGGTACAATACTGAAAAAATAGCGAACTTGGTCATATTATTCGTGGCAAAGAAAATTCGCGCTATTATGTAAAATCACAATCCGAAGTATATTTGCCGCTAGTGGTTTATTCTAAAATTAATCTTCTAAAATCAATTTCTAGTACGTATTCAAGTCTTATCTTACATAAAAAGCTACTTTATTTTTTATCCTGTAACATGTAGTTGTAATATTACAAACTCTGAAAACTGAATTAGTCCAGATTTTTTTTTTAATTATAAATTACGAAAATTAATCGATTAAGATTTAATTAATCGCAATTTTGTAAGATAATCAACTATTAACAAATTACAACGTAAAGCTCAATATTAGGCTACCCGAGATCAGTCTATATTAACCTATATTTCCCCGATATAATCTCAAAATGTCCCGGTGAGATAGCAATTAACTACCGACTATTTTAAAATTATTCAAAATATCGTTTAGATTATAATAATAATAATTACCTTATTAACACCGGCAGGACTCTTTATAACTTCGCAGCACGTCGTGTGGAAAAGTGTCATTCGAAGGAGACAGAAATTATTTATTACCGAACGATTTGAAATATTTTCAACGCTAAAAACTTCCATATTTATACCTCTCGAGCGCTAGTATCGATACTACGCTTTTGTTAGACTTACATTTGTCTATATTTACATAGGGGAAAAAAAGCACCCGTTAATTTATAATAAATTTGTTTCGACATAATATATACACATTAATATACATATTTACATACACACACATCATTTACACGTATCTTGTATGTGTGGTTTAATGCGAGGTTTTTTTTTTTTTTAGGTTTGCCGAAAAACGAGTTCTGCGATCCGAGCAAAATTCCGTATCTAGAGATTCTGCATCGTCTCAATGTGACAAGTGCTATACGTCGTTCGAGTATTAATAATTTGTTTTCAATCTGGAAATGGCCGTCTGTTCACCGATTGAGAACAAGCCACGCCTTACTTATATCGTCCGCTAATCTTTCATACGTTTTCATTATTTTCTCATTACCAAAGCGAAGAAAAACAAAATACAGGGACAAGTTCTACTAACACAATAACACATCAACAGCCTTATTATTTATTATTATTATTATTATTAAGGTTACACTTTCGAGAGCTAATTTCATATCGAACACATTAAAACCGGGTAACTATGAAAATTTAAAATTCGCTCGTATCGATCGTTTGTTGTGTAAATAAAATACGTCTAACGTGCGCAGGTGTGCGTCGTCGGTCTTCTTATATTTCTAAATCACACTTACCTACGTGTGCACGTCGCTATATGATTTCTCCGCTCTTCATCGTTTTTATTATTTCTATTATAATCATCATTATTTTATTACTAGTATTATTATTATGTTTATTATTAGTGGCCGTGTTATAATTATTATTTTATTAGCCGTATATTAGAAGTGGTAATGGGAATATGGTGTGGTGCACGGAATGCTTATGTATCGTACGCGGCAATATTTAAAACGAAGCCACGCCTTTTTCACACCCTCGATTGCATCCTATACGCTCCGATGCACTCATTAACTCTGATGGCTGTTCCCTTCGCTTCAGACCTACCGACTGAGAAACGTAAAAACTTCCAAATAAGACTACGATCAGAATATTAAACTGGAATATCGTTTTAATATTTTAAAATTTTTAACAATCAAAATTCTCCGACCCGACACCCACAGTGTAAATGTACAAAGCAGATTAATTCGCTATTTTACGTGTAAATATTTTTTTCTTCGTTAATATTGGTGTTATATATATATATATATAGATGTGTGCGTGTGTGTTTTTCAAGAAGATTAGATCGTACCAGTGGTAAAGTTCTAAGCTTCCCGGATAATATTTCAGGCGACAAATTGCGATTAATCGAAATATCTAATACTTCTGATATACGCGTATTGTGAACGAACTTCGAATATAATCGTGAACTATATTAACGTCCAGAAACGGCTTACTTTTAATTCAATCAATCTCGCTAGTTAGATAATTATTACAGATCGTTCGAAAAAAAAATATATATATATATCTTTACTACCTTTTTAATACTCGTATTATTAAAAACCGGATAATCTAATAAATCATCAGCATCGTTAAACGCCGTCTCCGTATCGGAGGTAGGCGACTACTTACCTATATACAGATTTTGTTGTACAGTGCAAGTAGCGTACAATCCTAATATGGCGTTAGCGTTGATGGACACACTGACACCCGGGGATAATTGATTTTAATCGCTTTGTCGACGTGTTTTTGTAGTGTATACTATATTATTAGTAGGTGCTCGTTCGCCATTGCCTTCCACGCGGTAATAATATTGAGATTATTTTTCCGATGATAATTTTTGCAGATCGTATTCGAACTTTCGGTACCTTCTATAAAGAAGTTTGCCCTTTAGCCGCTAGCAATATAAAATAAAGCGCGCCCGAAATTAGCCGCATATTATTCGAATTCGGTAGTCTAGTGGAATTTGAGAATGTCCACTGGGCAAAAGCTTCGATGAATGTGTTCATATAAAGACGGATGACCTTAAATTGCCTAATAAATGACGACAGCCTTTCTGCATCACGATATTCAAAGTAGCAGAGATTCTACTATGATTTAATTCGTGGGCTTGTCTTTCGAAAAAAATAATTTTTTCGCCTTTTTATACGCGATAATCAAACATCGCCGTCTAAAACTTATATGTCTTATTTAATCATTTTATATTTTATAAATACTACTTAGTTATTCTCGGTACTGTTATCATTAGCGAGATGCTACTTGAAATTTACTTGTGTACACGGGTTTTTTTTCATTATTTTTCGTGAATAATTTAATATTTCGCGTCAACTTTTTGCAATTTAATCGTTTGAGCATTAACGTCACTCTAAGCTACGAACGGCTATACGTCCTTCTATGTACGAAATCGTCAATCATCCGTTTCGTATCCGCTGGTGATATCGTGACCCGTTATTTTCTCTCGTTTGAAATACTAGTCTCAACGAAAGCATTTTCGACCCCGTTGTTTTTACGGACCATATCGGTACATCTGGTAGGGCCTCGTTTTCAACTTCCACGATGCAATAACTGTTTCCTGTTCTGATACGGTGTCCAAAATATTTCATTATATCTGTTCGTCGTTCTTTTCTCGATGGTCCGTATAATTAATGAATAACTTCTAATCTGCCGATGAAAAATTTCGACCAATTTATTTCTGTCCGAGTATCTATGAAGAAACTACGTAGTTAAACCTATCGAAAAAACATCTCGTTGTTTATATATGCGAGATAACGAGTTAAAACTAAATAACTTATTAGGTAGTTTGCAATTTTTACGACCGGTGCTGTAGAAAATTTCATTTCTAGAAATAGAATAGAAATAATATATATTTTTCATTTGATTTTACATAATATAAAAATTTATACAGTGGAGTACATATATAACAACCTCGACCGCATTACAAATAATAAATAGTTACTTAATCTATAATAATAAATAGCTAAAAATTAATAACACAGGAAAAGTGGGAAAAACCTGCACAAAAGAAAAGAAAAAAGATTAAAACTGGAAAAAATAAAGTATTAAGTAAGTAATAGTTAGTAGAAAAGTTATTATAAATTAAAATTATCTTAAGAGTAATCTATCTTTAATACGACGATGTTTATAACGAGTATAGCGCATGCGGAGCAGCGCCATGTCGTAGTCTCCTACCACTGTGATCAGTTTGTTAGTGTGCGCCTGACAGTTATTTCATTTCCAACGTTATACATTTTCATATAAACATCTCGATCGAAAGAATGATGAAAATATGCGGCAAAACGCGCATTTATCAAAATAGACACGAGTTGCTTTTTCGAACTTTCGTTTTTAAACACAGAAGACGCTTTATCGAAAAATTTTGTATATACATCTTCAAAGGCTCGATTCTCCCGATAACTTTCCTGTTTCGGAAATTTCCTATTTATCCCGCGCAATATGACATCGGTGGTCCTTCTTCATCCAAAGTGACATAACAAAACTATAAACAAATATAGAGGATGTAACAACAAAATCTATACCGACGCGTCCAAATGTAACGAGAACTTTGAGACTAGTTGAGAGGTTCTTTCAAGAAAAAATTATTATTATTATTATTATTATTATTATTAAAATAAACAATAGAAAAGAAGTAACAATTTCTAAAAGTTTTTTCTTTATGAAAAATCACAAAAAGCTTTTCGGCTGTTAGGTCACTGTCAGTTTTATGAATACTGTTCTTCATTTTGCTCAGTTTTTGCTAATTGTAATCTTAAATTAATATTTTTTCATTTTATATTTTTGATTATTTTAAATATTCACTCGATCCTAACGGCCGAAAAGCTTTGCGAATTTTCATGAAGAAAATTTTTAGTGATTTAAACTTCTTTTTTCGTGGTTTATTTTAATAAATTATCACTGCATTCCACATTCAACAAATTATTATTATTATTATTATTATTATTAAGTATTAGACTTATATTTATTATTAATTGTAATTTTTTTTATTATTTGTTTTACTTTATCATTATCTGTTAAAATTGTTTTCGCTCTGTCGATCCATCTGCGAGCAGTAAATCATTTTTGCTGTGGAATCTCTGTTGCGAGCCATCCGGATGCATTCTGCGAAACTCCTACCGCTATTCTTACCATGTCTGACCATCTCGCAGGAACGCGTCTCTTTCCTTCGACTACTCCTTCAAGAAATCTTGAAGTCCGTCTGCTCTTATTATATGGCCGAAGTATGTTAGCATTACCGAGGATAATCTTTTGTCGCTTCAACATCTTTAGTTCGTTTTGCTCTATCGAAAGACTCTTCTTAAAACGGGTTAATTTATGTGGTTTTTTTTTGGTGTGGAATGAATCCTTAGGTGTGTTCAGTTAAACTGCTCTTTTGTTTTTTATTTATTTATTTTTTTTTTTAATCACTACATTCCACACTGTTCGAATTATATAAATTTATTTTTTTTTTAAAAAAGAAAAAAATTAATTACGCGCGAAATGTATATGTATTTATTTCCTTGGATTATTTCATACGCTAATGTGTATAATTTTGTATTAAAAACTGTAGAATCCTTTCAATCACGAACGATATTTTAACGCCAGGAGAATTTTTATTTTCTGAGACTCTCCTTAAAACGAGTTAATTTATGTTTTTTTTTGGTGTGGAATGAATCCTTAGGTGTGTTCAGTTAAACTGCTCTTTTGTTTTTTATTTATTTATTTTTTTTTTAATCACTACATTCCACACTGTTCGAATTATATAAATTTATTTTTTTTAAAAAAAAAGAAAAAAATTAATTACGCGCGAAATATATATTTATTTCCTTGGATTATTTCATACGCTAATGTGTATAATTTTGTATTAAAAACTGTAGAATCCTTTCAATCACGAACGATATTTTAACGCCAGGAGAATTTTTATTTTCTGGTTGAAGCGAAACGTTTCAATTTAAAAAAAAAAAAATTATATGTAAATACGTTAAAAATTCTAAGAAGCGGTATTGTATAATAAACGTCGTAAAAATTTATAATTTTGCGGCAGAATTTTATAGACTGAAAGAACTGACCATCATACGATATAATTATCGATCGCGGTTTAATATTAGGAGGCAGTTAAATAGTCGTCGAAATATAAAATGTAAAATAATTCACGTTATTAGAAGTTCTCGACTGTTTATGTTTTTTGTTTCACGGTTTTTATTTTTATTTTTAAGAACTCTATTAATATCGACTTCTTATTGTTTTCGTCAATCCGTAGATTGGTAGATAACGACTCATGATCCTAGTCAAATAAATTTGTCCTTTTTTTTCTGTCCTTGTTTTAAGATTTGCATAACTTGTTACTCCCGTGTCTTCTATTATTTAATCGATATATTTTAAACCTTCGTAGCTATCGTTTTCCATTCTTCGTGTCGATATAGGTGGCCTATCCATTTAACTACTTTTCAGCTCCTAAATTAAGTTCGTTTATGTTTTTAAAAACTTTTTCGTCTGTCACTTTTTTTGTCTAATTAACTTTCCGTAATCTACGCCAGCGGCGAGTTTCGAAAGTCTCTATTTTTTTTTATACATTTGGCGGTTGATCGTCTTCCGATCCATACATCACATTATGCTCCGTACGTATGATATAACAAAGTGGCTTTCTAATTTATACTTTTAAATTTCCCGACGTTAGTAAGGATCTGTTTTTATTGATAATTCTAGTCGATATCTCTTTGTGTCACCTTTTTCCATGTCGAGTGATTATTATTAATCAGTTATCTATATCAATTTACTTGTTTCAATGTTTTTCCATTAATTTTTTGATCGCGTCTGGCATCCGGGCCTACTTTACAAATGTAAAAAGACCTTGCCTGTATTACAACATTATCAAATCCTATTTGGATGAACGATATTTTCGAGTTGCAATAAACGATAAACAATCATCGATACGCAAAATTCAGGCAGATGTTCCGCAGGGCAGTTGGGCCTCTTCTTTACTCGTTTCTCACCGATGATATACCCGTAAGTGAAACCGTATTTGTAGCTACATTTGCGGATGATACGGTAGCGATGTCATCTCATCGATGTCCTAAAATATGCACTCAGCACGTTCAAAAATTAACAACATAATTGAATGGCCGGATAAATGGAAAATCGTTATCAATGAGCAAAAATGCAATCGTATTCACTAAACCACGTATTGCGCGTGATAAATATAACGTTGCGATAAATTCAAAGTTATTAATTCAAAGCGAGTCTACTAAATATCTCGGTGTTCATTTGGATCAAACATTAACCTGGGCGAAACATATAAAAGCCAAGAATATCGAGCCAGAACTTAAGATGAAACAATCGTATTGGCTGTTAGGACCTCGTTCGCAATTGAATATAAATAAGTTAATATTGTATAAAGCTATATTGAAGTCGATATGCACAGCCGAATTATGGGGTTCGGCCACTAACGTGGAACGAATCCAGCGCAGGCAGAATAAAATACTGATGCTGCTCCATGGTACGTCTCCAACAGCACATTACACACCGGCCTACATGTAAAATATGTCGTTGAAGAGATTAAATCGGCAATCCGTAGATACTTATCAAGAATACAACATCATCCAAATCCATTGCCAGCTAATTTACTTAATGATGAAATACCTAAAAGACTAAAACGGAAAAGAATGATAGATCTCGCTTTGAAATGTAATACTACTCTAAGGCGGTTGGATAATGGGCAAAACCACCATCTCCTGATACTTACCAACATAAAATCCAGTAGATAATTATTTAAATTAGTTCTAGGAAATTAGAAAAAAAAATTCATCATCATTAGCCATTAGTCCACTGCTGGACGAAGGCCTCACCCAACTTTTCCTAGACGCCGCGATATTGAGCTTCATCCCGCCAATTTGACCTGAACTTTCGGATTTCATCTGTTCACCGTATCCTTGATCGTCGTAAGGCTCGTTTGTTCTCAGGTTTCCACGATGTTGACGCACTTATCCGGCGGTTTTCGGCTCTAGCCATATGTCCGCACCATCTCAAATAACTATGTTTAATAATACTTATTGCATCTTTAACTTTTGTTGTTCTTCGTATGCGCTTTGTCGTCCGTTTGTCCATCAAAGTGATCCCCAGCATAGACCTTTCCATTTTTCGCTGAATAACTTTTTTTTTTTTTTGTTAATATCCATGTTTCACTAGCATATGTTAAAACTGGCATTACACATTACATACGCCTTTTCAGGCTTATTTTAACTTCCTTAAATATGCTTCTAAGCTTTGAGAATGTCATTCATGCTAATTGTATTCTTCCGGATATTTCATTTACTAAGTCGTTGATTACTTTAATTAATTATCCTAAATAGATGAATTTATCAACCGTTTCCACTTTTTGTGTGTTTATATTTATATCCTTGTATTTATCTTTTACAAGTTCATTGCGCATATATTTCGTTTTATTTATATTGATTTTTCGGCAAACTTTAGCCGATATAAATCGGCGTAATGTTGATAAACCAATCGCGGATCTTCTTTACCTTCCTGGCGATCTTTTAAAGGAAGATAATGAACGTTAACTACATTCTGTATTTCGTTTGAGAAATATCTAGGGGTTCTACCCAAGCCTGCTAGCCAAGGAGGGGATTCCCTTTTTAGTCTCCGCCAATGGGACGATTCTATAATAAAAAATTAAGTTTTTCATGTACTTGCACATCCTATATATTTGCGGGCACAATTGAATCCGATCCTTTTCTTTTAAAAATCACGATAAAATTATTTATTTTAGCTGCTCTCTTCTTTCGAGGATTATCAGGTTGCACTACGTGAAGGTATGTAGCAACACATATCCTAACAAAAAACACCATAAAAAATAGCAATGAAGTTTGGTTCATCCATAAAATCATCTAATAATTTTTCTTTTGGCCTGGAGATATGTTGAAAACTTAAGATATATATTGTTATCGGGAGTGTGCTCGTTGGAACGCTTCTCCTTACATACTCGATACGCTATGTTCATTCAGCGAACGTACTTATTGTTTTTCGAAACAGTTGCGCGTGTACAAAGAATTAAAAAAAAAAATCTAAATGAGGCTAGCATTTGAAAGAAGTGCCTATTTTAAACAAACAGCTATATAACTATAACAATATATTTTTGACCTCCGTGGAAATAAACAGTTATTTTGACTACCATGAGACATTTTGATTACTATGGAAATATCCTTCATATTTATAATATTTTTTATTTAAATTATCGGCTATTGTATTATATATACGTATTAGGATTTTACACACAAAATTTTCCATTTAAATTACTGGCTGTTATAAAATTTACTATTTAAATAATTGGCTACTATAAAGTTTTTCGTATAAAATTTGCATTGTGTTTTGTTCTAATTACAAATTTCCCGCTCTAATGATAAAAACACAACCGATTAAAAACTGCAAGACGTGTATAAGAAGTATAGAACAGTTGAAAATATTTTATTCCGTTTTTTGAAATGTATATACGATACATTTCATGTAGTAGTAGATTTCCAGGATTTGGTCTCAACAGAAAAACATGGTGCAATTTAAATCGCGTCAGAACCAACCAGGGTCGTTGCAAATATTTAATGAACAAATGGAAACTGTCGGAAACGGAGCTGTGCAGCTGTGGCGAGATCCAAACGATGTCACACTTTATAAATTCGTGTAAAGTAAATAGCTTTAATAAAGGACTGATTGGGCTACATTCACTAGAAGAAGGCGCAGAAGACTGGCTGTCGAACGTGAATTTATAATGCAGGATATCTCTAAATAAGCGCGTAATTGATACGATAATAATAATAATAATAATAGTAGTAGACGTCTATAAAGTTCAAACGTTCTACAAGTAGATGAAATTGTAATAAATACGATTAAACTAATTTCATCGTTAACGAACAGGTCCTCTTTTATTACGAGCATTTTACATCTATGTGCTGCTCTTAAGAGCATTCAACGCTGCAAAAGCTAATTTGCGCTTACTACAAAATATAACGTTAAGTTTTAGAACGTTTCCTAATTTATATAAATGATCGATGCGATTTGCAACTTTACGTGGAAAATTATTTTACTACGTCGACCATACTGCGTCGATGGTGGATTCTAGATGGCCAGAATTGTTATAACGCTCAAACTGACGTGGGATCCGATCGATTTGGCGACGATAAATTAATTAGTAAATAATACGAAATACGTAATCTATACAAATCAAGACTCGGTGGTCTGGCCAATTGCATATAAAATTGGATAATACAATATTGACTGGGACTAACGAAATTAAATACCTCGGGGTATTACTTGATATTAAGCTGCAGCGCGCATTGTCTTTATTTAACTGAAAAAGTTAAGAAAACTTAATTATTAGTTTTATCACTTAAGGCAGTTTTTCCCCGGAACATTGGGAGACCATTTTTATCCTTTGGTATAGATTTAAAGCGGTAGAGGTATTAAACGAGTTATACGTAATATAAGGGGAAATAACGATTATTAGAAAGTAGCATCTTAACAGTATCCGAACTATATAAACTGCAAATTCTGACTTTTGTACTAAAGAATTATCATAAATTTAATATATCGATCGATGTAGGAACAGATCAGTACCTCAAGCGGTGATACCGTGCCTCAGTAAAACTCATACGAGATGGCTATTTATCAACGAGCTGTTCTATTCAATAATTTACGTAGGGAACTAAAAATTGATCTCAACTATGAACGACGGAGTCGAAAACTGTTAACATCGTCTCCATTCTGGATAAATGAAATAATTATCAATCGTGTAAAACTCTAGCTTGGCTTGATCGGCAGTTATACTGGCGCCTGAGTATTTTACTCTACTTCTTATGTCCGGTATTTTTGTTCTTTAGTGTGTGTATGTGAAAGTACATATATAAGGATGTTAACGTTACATAACTTGTCGTCAATTTCACGTTCGGTAACGTATATCAACAAGCGTTATATAGGTGTAGGTGTGTGTGATATAAATGTGTGTATGTGTGTATAGTACGTAAAACAGTATTATTTCTATCAACTTAAATACATTAATTTTTTAAGTAGAAAGGGTTTTTTTTATATTAAGATTTTTCTTATTTAATTGTAAAATATATTTTTTCTTATTTCTAATTTACTTGTATATTCATTCTTAGATTAATCTTACGTAAAACATATATTCCGGGTATGAAAAAAAATATCCGAAATCAATATGAAGATTATATAAAGAAATTTAATTTAAATCCCTTCGACGAACGAACAACAAGAATAGGTTTCGAAATTTCCATAGCGAACGAAAGGTGTGAAAATTGACCTGGTAGAAAATCTTAACCTTAGCAAAGATAGCCGCAAGGCGTGCTAATGAAGAAACTAAACGGCGATAGCATACGACAAAATAGTATTGCAAACGTTACCGCAAATGAAGTTGCCCACCAACTCCTCCGAAATGTGAAAGCAGAACAAAAAAGTTAAAATGAAAAAGAAATCTATTACAAGGTACCCATCTTTAGAGTCAAACCACTTTAACGAACCAATTACAGAGATCGCAAACGCTATAAAAACAGCAAAAAATAGAAAAGCAGCCGGGATAGATGGCATGTATATAGAACACATAAAACACTTTGGAAAAGCAAACAGAGCCTGGATTCAGGATATGTGTAATGATTGCATCAATAGATTAACTATACCAAAAATTTGGAGAAAGGCACATGCTATTGCCCTACTGAAGCTGGGGAAAGATGCTGAGGACCCCAAAAGCTACCGTCCGATATCATTACTATGTCATCTATACAAAATATTTGAAAGAGTCGTTCTAAATCGAATAGCATCAACAATCGATTCTAAACTTATTCCTCAACAGGCAGGATTCAGGCCAGGGAAATCCTGCTCTGGACAAATTTTACATTTAACGCAGGACATAGAAAACGGTTTCGAAAATCGTAAAATTACTGATGCTGTTTTTATGGATCTCACTGCAGTCTTTGATACAGTGTCGTACCGAATTTTGGCTAATAAAGTATATGAAACAACCAAAGATTTTAAATTTACTCAGATAACATCAATATTGCTAAAAGATAGACGTTATTATGTGTCCTTAAATGGTAAAGATAGTACATGGAGAAAACAAAAAAATGGACTACCGCAGGGCACTAGCTCCTGTTCTTTTTAATATTTATACTAATGATCAACCGATAGGAATCGATACAAAACACTTTCTGTATGCGGATGATCTAGTAGTAACAGCTTCACATTTGAACAAGTCGAAGAAATTTTAAATAAAATGATCACGGTATTGGATGATTACTATAAAACAAATCAGCTGCAACTGAATCTAATGAAAACTCAAACCTGAGCTTTCCATCTTCGAAATAGGGAAGCAAAAAGCATAAAATGGCGTGGCACAAAACTAAAACACACTGATAATCCTAAATATCTAGGTATCTTACTTGATAGATCATTGACATTCAAGCAGCACTGTGAAGCCACAAAGATGAAAGTGATGACAAGAACGAACTTGATTCGAAAATTGATCGGTAGTAGATGGGAAGCTAAACCGCATCTATTACGAACATCGGCCTTGTCCCTTTGTTACTATGTAGGAGAGTATGCATGTCCAGTTTGGATCCGTTCCGTACATGCGAAGAAAGTTAACGTTGCTTTAAATGAAGCATGCAGAGAAGTAACTGGCTGTTTAAGATCAACGCCTCTATCCAAATTATATGAACTTTCTGGCATAGCACCACCAGAAATTAGAAGACACGTGGCAGCGAAGAAGGAAAGATGGAAGACAATTCATGATGAGCGCCACCCATTACACTGTTATACAGGTTAATGCCGCGGAATGATCTAGTGATCAAAAACACTAAACAATCCACATTCAGCCAACCACAGTGGCTCAAGCATTATTGACTATCTCTCATTGTCCATTTGAAAATACAATAACTTTAAAAACACGCCGAACTCACTTCGCATCGCAATATCAACTCCCAGCTTGTCTCTAAACATTCCCAAAACGAAATGCAATATAATTAGAAGAATACGAATTAAATTATTCTCAAAAAAATATCGATCGCTCAACGATTTACAAGGTCGCATTCGTGATTGCACTAGTTCTGCTGAATTAAGTTGTACGCATTAAACAACTATCTCAAATGTCATTAATCAAGGTGACTGTCCCATCGGTTGACTGGTTGAGCCCTAGCCTTCAGCAACTATGAGACCGAATAGGTATCGTTAAGAAAATAAAGTAAAATTTAAAAAAGTGTAAAAATAGTACCAAATTATACACACTGGATGCCAACCTTAAAATCTTAAATAAAAAATTTAAACGTTTCGTTATAAAATTCAAATTAATAACTTGGAGACAGTTAATCTAAATCCAATATAAGTAAATTTTCAATAAACACAAGCGTTTCGCCATTCCTAATAATAAGAACTGCGACGTATTTCTAAATAACATTTCCCTCCAGATTTCTAATTGCTACCTCTCCATATGTCTAGCTCTGGACGCTGAGGTACCCATGGTCGATGAATGCGATATCAAGAGCATTGCTCCTAAAGTTAATAATAAAAAAAACGCTCCGTCTCCAAAATTCATAATAAAAACATTCAATTTATAGATTCCAACTACTTTCACTTACTACACTACATTATCAATAAGTGCTTACTCTGAAATTTTTTCTAATTGCTGGAAAATTGCAAAAATAAAGTATTGTCAAGCCGGGAAAAAACCCTGCTGTCCGTCAGGCTATTATCCTATACGATCATTAAACCGTATTGACAAATCCACGAATTGACACCAAAAGAAGCTGATAATCAAAATATATTCCACCGGAATCAATTTTAATAAGTTGGTTTTATGTATTAAAAACCAATAAAAATTGTCGGTCACTCTGCGGTTACGTTATCATTACCAAATAAACCCATTTATCATTGACATAATCGTCATAATAATAGACATGCAACTCTTGATATCAACGACTATATGGACAGCAGAAACTAGAGTTCTGCCAGGTCTCTGTTCTTGAACCGACAACACTCTGGAATATCTGATATTCTAAAAGTTCGATCTATTGTCATACGCTGATGATTTTTTGTATCTCGTTTAGTGTTCACCTCGAGCATGCAGTCAATAATGTTCGGTTAGTGCCAGTTCATTGTGTTTGGGAAACAAGAAGTAATACACAAAGTAGAGTCACTCAACTCGTGTCTGAACAATCTATCTCTTATATTAAACAAATGAAATATCTTGCGTCATCGTCGATCACGAACTCTCTCATTCGTACCTCACATCGAATACATTTAAAAAAAAGATGAGACAGTAACACACTTTGAAGACACTTTTGAAATGAAATACCATGAAATAGTTATCCTGTACAAGGGGCTGATTCGCACGGCTACTTTATTTATGCTAATAACGATACCGTAAATGCTATAACTCGACACAAGAGAAGATTTCTGATAAATATTTCATATCTATATAGAACCTGCTCCACGTCTGTGGCTAATGTCATTTCAGATATACTGCTTCATCTCTGAATATATAGTTGCTAGAGATTTCTCCGTGTCCAAAATAGCTAGTATTTTAATACAGACTACTGTAATGTGAACACTTACCCAAGCTTTAAAACAGTTAAAAATTTCATGAATGACCTATTAATTACCAAACGTAGGAAAACATATATGTTCTTCCCTAAGTTCTTCGATAGAGCGAAAATTAAATGTCTTAATATAAACTTTTACAATGTGTAGGGACTGTCGGGTCGTAGCAACTCCTATTTATACCGGTTCCATCTTTCCAGTGACCCTTATTAGAAAATATTTTATGTTCTAATACCCACAATTGTCAGACGTCTCCGTCTTTAGTAAAATATTAACATTGCGCATCCCTTAGAAATTACAATAACAAAACTTAATTCTAAAAACCGCTTGATCTTAAACCGTGGTAGAACAAAGCATTTAATTTACAGCTTACAATCGGATTTCATAAAAATTACCTTATACGATGGTACCCTACTACAAAGAGTGGACTAGGTAAAATATCTTGAAGTTGTACCTGACAATCGTTTTATATATAAATTGAACTAGACCTCAGTGGGTATCAGAATAAATGGTGAAAGATTGAATCACTTAAATTTTGCCGATGATAGTCCTAATAGGTAATAGGCGCTGATGAAATGCAATTAATGATAAACGAACTTGTACTAGTCGATACGTATACCTGGGACAGGAAATTACTATGGATAAGAATAATATAATGCAACTGGAAACTAAAAGAAGAATATCGCTTGCCTGGATGGCATTTGAAAAATTATTTTTAAACATATAGAAATACCGAATAGCCTTAAAAGTAAGCCATATAATCAATGTGTGATGCAACATACGGAGCTGAAACATGGAACCTTATTAAAGGGAAAGCTAGAAATATTAGGAATACTCAAACAGTTCGCGAGAGGATTATCCTTAGAATCAACCTCAAAGATCGCAAGTTACATGGATTAGGGAACATACGAAATAGGTAGACGCAGTGGAGCGAATCGTTAGTCGGACATTTGGCATGACAAGAGGATGAAAGATAGACTAAGTCGATATTACAGTCTAATTGGCAGCCGGCGTTCGCGAGGGAGGCCTATGGCTAGGTGGCGAGATGATATTGCTATGGATTCGAGCCGCACGAGATAGGAGTCGTTGGAAAAGTTTGGAGACTGCCTACACACAGCAGTTAGCTGATATAGGCACATCGTAATATATATATATAACTACTTAATTTTTCAAATTGAATCATTTTATATTGATCGAGTTAAACTTATAGGGGTTCGCTATTCACAGAGAGTGTTGACGCTCCATAAAGAAAGCGAATGGAGATAATATAATAAATTACCGGTCGCGATAAAAAAAAATTAGAAATAAGCAGATGATAATGAGGATGATAACGATAACGATAACAGCGATAAAATAATAGCTAATTTATTTTCGGAACGGAATAAATAGTAAAGACGGAAACGCCAATGAGATGGCCAGTTGGCGTGCTAGGATCGTTTAAGTTTGTTTAACTTGGCACGGAAGCGATTTATGCCCCACTTAACAACTAGGTAATTGGTATCTCGTATGATCACGCGCGCACCAATAAACGCAAACATACATACGTATATATATATATAATATAAATAATAATTAATAATAATAATCGTCTTTTATATAATATTCGTCTGGTGATAAATATTTCTCGAGAATATTATAAATATCTTTCTCGTGTAAAACCGACCGTTCAGCCAACATTTACGGAACGATTAAACGTAATAATAAAAATTTTTAAAAATTAGTCCAAAACGATCGATGATTTGAAATAATTTATTTTTCTTTACTGAAGAACCGACGATTACTATATTTTACTAAATAGTGATACGGTTCCCGGTAATCAATTAAGAAGAACCACCTGTGAATTAATTAACATCTGGATGTTTAATTTAAACGTTGTACGTTTTTTTAAAAATAAAACATTTTCGAATTAGCCGAATAGGAAACTTAATGATGCGCCAAAGATGTACAAGCAGTCAGTCGGTAGAAGTCGAACTCATGTAATTCGCAACGAATAGTTTGGCAGAAAAACGCGGGAATGCGCATGGGTGGTTGGTAGTGACTAGTAAAAGATTTGCGGGTAGCACGGTATCTTTGTAACTGTATGATATATATATAAGCAAGCACTATCAGTCAGACCAAAAGTAAGAAAAGAATAAACGTATATAACTGCAATCGAAATGGAAGTAACTTTAAATTTACATAAACAACGATACTTACTAATTTTAGACATTTTTGTAATGGTATATATATATGTATATATATATATATACATATATATGTATGTATGTATGTATTACGAAAGGCTTCCTATATATATATAACTACCTATTAACCTATCGAATATATTCGAACTTCGTGCTGCGTTTAACTGGTATAAATTAAATGTTTTATAATGTGGAATGTAGTGATTTTTTTTATAAAATTTTTTTTATAAAAAATCAATTGAAAAATTAGTCAAATCACTAACATTTATTTTCTTGTACGGTCATTATCAGATATTTCAAATACGTATTTTTCATTTTACTTGTAAAATTGTGTTTTTTAAAAAATTGTTGTGTTTGTATATTTTTATATTTTATATTTGACGTTTGGATATCATACATTGCGACAGTAAATGAAAATTTAAAATTACAACTTTTGCAGAATCTCGAAAACAATATCGTAAAAAAATTAATAAAAAAAACAAATAAACAAATATATTGATGTTAATATATTCAATTTCAACAATTCAAAAAATAAACAGACTAACCAAGCAGAATAAAATTTTATGGAATATAGTTTCACCATCACCATCAAATATTTTTTTAAGTAATTATTTTTAATTTATACTTTTAAAATTATGATTTTTTAAAAAAAATTTTTATTCACTTGATAATGGCGTAAATGACGAAAAGCTTTGTGTTCTTCACGAGAAAATAAATGTTAATGATTTAACTAAATTTTTTATAAATTAAATGATTAGTAATATAATTAAAGAATATACTTTATACTAAATTATTTAATTTAAATAAACTCGAAATTATATATTATTTATTTAATAGGTCGTTATATTTAAAATACGCGCGCGCAAATACAGATATGATAATTTTAATCGGGAATTCTTAATTAAAATTGTTCGTTTAACTATCGAATAGAAAGTGTGCAATACGCGCAAGTTATAGTCTTCGTTTAAAATTACTGGCGTTATATTTTCAGCGTCTTATTGAATTTCGCGTAATTAAATTAGTACTTTGTACAAACGTTAACGCTGTAATTAATTTTCAGTCTCATTTTTCGCATCTAGACTACCTGATTCTTCACTCACTACAATCACTACCAAAACTATTACGTCATCAATTGGTCCTGCAAACTTTTTCCGTTTTTTAACAGACACAATCGTGATTTTAGACCATCCTCCATCGTCATTTTTTTTCGAACCATTCTGCTCTGTTAATAACATATATATAGACACCGATACTATATATACAAATGCATATATATATATGTATACGCAAACGCGTTGAAATACTACCTAATACCAATCCCGAATTAATTCTGTTTATGATACTTGAATTTGTTGACTACAAACACACACATATATATATACATATATGTCCTTTATTGACATTCAACATTAACACGAAATAATCGTGCGGACGATTACTTTTATCCACTCCTCCCCCGGCATCATACTCATTTCCCGTAGCTGTGACCAGTGTGAGTTTAGGTTTTTTTTTATTTATTCCATCCGTCCAGCGAAAAGGATAAATTGCTCGATTTCAATATATATCCTGTCGATATTCTTTGCAGGATAGTGCATGTTTTCGTAGTTAGGCTACAAAGGAAAAAAAATTATCTCATCCTCGTTAATTTGTTCGATATGACGCGGTCCAAGATATCTTAAGCGACATATTCACATTTTGAACTCGTCAATTCGCCCAGTATGTGTAAATTTTATACTCCGGGCCTCCGACCATTAGTAATTATATTTGTCCACCGTATAATCCTTCGATTTGTAATTTATTGTGCAATCTACATGTATATATACAAAATATTAGATACATATATGTGTACATATGCATATTTATATACACACGCGTGTTTATATATATATATGGATACACATATGCATATTAAAGGATATATGTGGATATGTGCGGCATAACGTTATGCACCTATCAACTCACTGCTGTCTGTAAACATGTTTCTGACATTTCCGGTGATATACTGTATCCCTCGGGTCCAATCAATCCCTGTAATTTTCACAATATTATCACACCATTGTGTTGTTGATCTACCTGTTCAGAATTGATTAGCCATACTTGTCTGTCTGGTATCATCCCTACGAGCAACTTATCCGAATCTTTTAACATCGGTACGGCAAATTAGATATAGAACTTATTTTTCAAGCTATTTTGTATATAGTTAAGTATACAAACAGACATACACATATACATATATATCTATATATTTATACATATATATACACATATATTAATATATTAATATATATATTAGTTGTATTTGTTTATTTGTGTTAACGCATGCTTAACGTTGAGTATGATAAATTTTTTCAGATAGTCATCTTTTGAATAAGATTAGTATAAATCATTTCACATATGTATAATATATATATATATATTATATATATATATGTGTGTGTGTGTGTCTATGTATATATATATTAGGATTGCTAAATCTAGAAGGTAAAAGATTACATTATATAGATCAACGTACATATGAAAAATTACGTTCTAACATGTTATATGTGTGGAAGTGTGGAAGTACTATAATCCGTCGAAGAGAATTTAGTAGCAGGAATTAGGAGTGTATAAAAAAAGTTACCGACAGCGAGGTTATTGAACTGCGGTAATTCTATTAAATAGAACACCCGCCAAAACTTGTCATATGTTATATATATATATGTGAATGCATATCAATATATCGTAATTTATCATACGATTAATTATGTATTTTTTTGTCAGATAATTTATTTACATAATTAATTCAGTCCTTTTATTCGCTTTATTAAAATATCTAATTTACAATTAGGTTTTATTGTAACAAATTCCGTGAATTAGTTATTTACATTAATGAATTCTTTAAAGATGATCTTAATCAAATTAACTACAAATAAAAAAATGCGTCTGACAATTCTTGTTATATATATGTATGTGTGTGTGTGTGTACGTATATATGCAAGTATATGTAGAAATTGAAAATGGTTCATGGATTAACTGCACTATGTATATTTCGAATTAAGTAGAATACATTAACTACCATGTAGGTAAACTAATAGGGAAAATATCGTTTCACTATACGGAGCAGTCGTGCAGATTTTTCATTTTAAGAAAAAAAAAACTTAAATAAAATATTTGCCCAAAAATTATTACTTATAGCTTAAGCAACTGTATAAAAAGTTTACGTACCTTGAGGTGTTGGTAGTTTCCTCACACTCCGGTCATAACGGGTCGACCCGGTTTTGCGGTATCTCCAGGTATGGCCTGCAAGAAAAAAATAATAGAGAAAAAGGTTAAAAACTGTACGGAATTAACTATTTTTTGACTTTAACCTAAAATATGAGCCATTATTAGAAACGAGAACAAAATTATCAACGAATTACTAAATAATGAACTTTTTCAGAATGTTAATTTACTTTTTTTTTCAGGTCTATTGTCAATACAACTCTACATGTACGTATGTTTGTGATGAATACCATTAAAAGTAAATAACATTTTTATTATCTATATAGCGCGTCTATGAGGGTGCTTGCATATATATATATATATATATATATTATATAGGTACTACATTCGCACTACATGAAAAATAACGTTATAACACGTGTATGCATGTATGGATAAACATTGATAGTAACACATATAATAAACCTGCAGATACTCACGTATCGGTTAATACGTATAGCTATGCCGATGACGTGGCGGTATATGTGAGCGTTAATTTACGGTTGTGTAACCGTTTATACGATTTCACGGTAGGGTAGAGGTAATAAATTATCACGATTTAGCCGGTAACGCGTCGCCGTCGAGTAATTTTTGAACCGACCCGGTTTTGCTTAATCGTTCCGATAAAGACGAAAAGGGAAATCAAATGGGATAACGGAAGCATAAAATACGACCGGAGAAATGGAGAAAAAAAATAAAACAACTATCAACCGTCCTGAATTTTCTTATTATCCTGAAAATAATATATGGGTGTGTGTGTGTGCGCGCGCGCACGTGTGCATTCATAAAAAATGAAACTATTAAAAACATATTGAAAATAAATAAATAATACGTTTATTACTTATTTCCTCGTATTTATATATTTATATACACAACTTTATTATTATTATTATTATTATTATTATTATTATTATTATTATACACTGAGACACACACATACACATACATGTATCTATACGTATGTTTTAGGTGTTTTATTATTTTTTTGTGATTCAATTTTTAATTTTTCACTTTTTTTTATCTGTGTTTCCTATTGTCTTCATGTATGCATATACATACATACATCCATGCATACATTCATATATACATATATATACATAATATTGTTAATACGAACTTTGTTAACTGCGGCAAATTTAATAAAGTAATAATTAATCCGCTAATTGATAACCGGTTTTTTTTAGTCTCCCCCCCCCGGATATTAAATTTAATTAGCAACAGCATGCGACATCTGGTGGTTAACATTGTCGTCGACCGTCCTGATATATATTATTATCGCTTATTATTATTATCGCAAGATTTATTTTAATTATCGTGATTATTATTATTAATATTACGATTATTATTATAATTAAACGAAACGACAGACAATTGTTGATAATTAATGGTTCCACCCTACCGGAATCGATGAATAACCTGTTACCGGATCAGATATATAAACGAGCGCCTTAACTATTAAATACACATGTACACCTCTCTCTCTCTCTCTATATATATATATATATATATATATATATGTATGTGTGTGTATGTGTTAGGCGTGTATATATATTTTTTGGTAATTTTAAGTTTTTAAATTAACAATGTCACACACGAAATAAATGATTTCAAATTAAATAATACATTGCACGAGTTTTTTCGTAATGTGTAAATGTGTAGGCTTATACACATTATATCGTATACATACATACATATATATATATATATATGCATGTATGATAAGGGACTACTGCTGAGTATATAAAATGAACACAAGTGGTACGTGAGTAATATTTGCGTGTGAAAATCGATATATGTATACATTATATATATATATATACACACACCTAAATATGTGTACGCTGTTAATATGTGTATGTGTGCTCACTCGATGTTTTTTTTTAGTCCTTTACGACATATCAATCATCCACTTTTTTCTTAATATATTCCTCATTTAGTTATGCACCACCTTGAAAAAGGTGTTCTATTTTATTTAAAGCGGCAGTTAACTTTTTTTAACATCGAGTTGAAAGCAAATTAATGACCCGACGTAAAGTTATTTAATTTATAACGATATTTCCGAGCGATAAATTACAAAGACGTATTACAACGATTTTCGATAATTCATATTTATAAAACGGGTTATTTTATCACGGACGGCCGACAAAATATATTAATAACGAAATATCGCTAATAAAAATTAAATATCAGTAAAGTCTTCGATTGCGCAATTTATCGCCGTTGTTATTTTTAAATTCGGAACTTTTCACTTGCAGTTGATTTTTTAAATCTATTTTTTTATTCGTCTCTCCTAACCGTGTAAATAGTCGAACCAAATCTTCCCCGGTAATCAGTAGAATAAATCAGTTTTTCACACTTAATGAACTAGTAAATTTTGTATACATATGAAAACAAAGTTGATATTATTGGGAAAACCACATTTCCTCGATTTAATTAAATCTAGATAATAATAATTTTTTATATTATATATATCATCATCATGTATTCATCAGTCCGAATACTGGTTTATTCATTTTCTCCGCAATTGACAATATTACATCTTTTCGGCCGAGTGTCCAATCTTAAAAGGTTCGAGACTACACAGAATGGTAGTATAGCGATTTCTGTAGTACAAATTTAATGTTCAAATTTTAGCTCCCAAAGAACGTATCTTCTACCTGGATAATCGAAATTTACATCCAAGCATTATTGATTTCGTATTAGCAGGAAAACGTTCAAACGATAGCTTGTTTCTCTACCGTATTTAAGTTCTAATCCTAATTCTATTTTCTTCAACTTATCTAAATCAAATGTTGAATATATCGGAGAGTAGTGATTTTATTAATTATAAACCAAACAAAATATAACACAGTTTAATCGCTAAACGGTTTTTTTATTGCGAAGCTTTTCGACAATTACGTCATTTTCAAGCGCGCACAAATAAATATTATTTATTCGACGTAATTATCGAAAAGCTTCGCAATAAAAAAAAAAAACGTTTAGTGATTATTGGTGTTATATTTTGTTTGGTTTCTAATTATCTAAATCAGATATTACTATTACACGTTACCCGAGCCCGCTGTGACAAAAACCCAAACTTGGAGGTGATAAACATCTAAAAGCTTTGAACAGATAAGTTGCTCATTAGAGCACGCCAAACATAAGCACTGGTCGAGTTTAAGCAGCAACAAGTTACGACAGATCAAGCCGAAAATTATCACCTGGACAACATCGTACCGCACAAATAGACGAGAGAAAGTGGCTTTAGAAAGGATACGAATTGGTCACACTAGGCAGACGCGCGGCCCACTGATCAATGGAGAAAGGCAGAGACGTTATTACTGCCAGCTCTCTGCGCTAACGGTAGGACACATGATCACTGAATGACGAAAATTCGAAAACCTAAGAAGATTACCGGACTCAGTATAAACGAATGACAAAGAAGACGTTCCACAAAGCTACTAAATTTTTTCCCAACTCAAATTAATATAATTAACTATTAAATAATATTTACTTTTTCATTGTTTTCAATGTTTTCATAAATATAGGAGACTTTAATTTCATACACTGTATCGTGGAATGACCAGTCGAGCGTCGTTTAAATAAAATATATAAAATAATAATAATATTTTTCAGCAGTTATTACAGAATGTATCAATCGAAATTCCTATCACGTATTGTAAGCTAAGGAATCCCTCTCCCAACTAGTCTCAAATGTCTGCTCAGCTCACAGAATAATAGCCTATACACACACTTATATTTGATTACACATTAGCCTGTAATATAAATATTTAGTAAGACATGTCGTCCGTTTGTTACCATCCCCGGGTAGAATTACAAAAGCCTATTAAAAAAAAAAAAAAAAATACGTTGCAATCTGTTGTTCTCTTTAAAAATATTAGTTGGAATACGGAGATAGAAATTATATTAATAACGCAACATCAGAAGGCTCTCGTAAAACTAATATAGAACTCGAGAACAAAGTGAATTGGTCATAAAAGCGGCTGAATTGGTTAAATCTGTCTGTCGCGCAACTTCAAGTTATTATAAAATTTTTTTCAATATTCTGACATTGATTAAGTTCAAAAATTATATTAGAAGTAGATATAGAAAAGTTAAAAATACTTCTACAAAGGCACTATATTCAACCGTTTAACGTGCTTGGTTAAAGATAAATGAAGATCGACATTTCAATTATCAACTTCGTAATATTACGATATTAAAGATAAAAGTTTATGGAGGAAAATAACACTACTTACCAATACGCGCTCGCATTTAGAGCCAATCAGCTATAATGGAAATCAGCGGGTCTGGATAATATATCTACAATACTGATCAAAAAGTTACCGCCAAAAAAAGTATTTGTAAAGTTAACAATCGTAGCGAATTCAATTTTATTACTTTCTCATTTTCCCAACGGCTGGAAAGTGTCGAAAGTTATTCATCTAAGAAGGGGAAAGACATTTCTAATCACAAACATCTGCGGCCCGTGTCGTTACTGTAAAATATCAGAAAAACTTATTTTGGCTGGACTAAAAAAATTCACAGATGATAACGATATTCTTATAGAACAACAATTTGGTTTTAGAAGTTATTTATCTATTGTGACGCAATTAGCAAAGATTTGTGAAACCATAACTAATAGGTGTAATAAAAATAAGCACGATTAACAGAGAAAGTTTTTACCTGGCAATTTGGTTTAATATAAAAAAATTATTCTAATTCCCTAACTACTTAATCCGATTTATTCAAAATTATTTAAGTAACGGAAATTTCATAAAATTAAGAATGATATTCCTACATTAAATATGCATTATCCGGGAGTTCCCAGTAGAGCACACTGGGTTATTTCTCTTTTTTATTCATGACACTCCGAAAATTAAATACTTACAAATGACAGTATAATACCGCTATATATTGCATATCGTACCGAATTGACACCGTACAAAAAGGACTAACTCAGGTGTTAAATTCGTATTTTAATAAATTGAGAATCAAAATAATTCCGATAAAACTCAATCTACTCGATGTTGTCAAACAAAAAACAATATTTTTTTTTCTATAGCTATGCTTGCAGTCAGTATTCATTTGTAAACGACAT
This sequence comes from Coronaproctus castanopsis, assembly GCA_032883995.1. Lineage (NCBI taxonomy): Eukaryota > Metazoa > Arthropoda > Insecta > Hemiptera > Monophlebidae > Coronaproctus > Coronaproctus castanopsis. The sequence goes on along the minus strand of CM065052.1, from coordinate 266,008,282 downwards.
AAGGGATTGCACACGTACAGGTTCGTAATTAAAATATAAACGGTACAAACAGAAAAGAATTAATCACGCGCTATTACGATGTACAGCTTTTGTCCAAATTTATTTTTGTGTATAATACGCATAAAAAATATTTTTCATCTTATCAATTTAAATATTTATAAACTTATTATATATAGAGGTAGCTTTATGATCAGTGTGCAGGTTTTGTTGATGGTTTTTCTTGTTTTTTTTTTTATTTTAGTTATAAATGGGGCATACTTTTTACAACATATAAACTGAGGAAACAAATGGTTATATTTAATTCAGAACGTAAACTAATTATAAAGGAGAATGAGGAGTTCCGTAAAATATGAGACACATACGTTTCTAATTTATTGAAAGCAAACAGTATGAATAAAGAAATCAATGAAGAAATTGCCGTCAATTCCTATTTTTGGAAATTTTGGAAGATGAAATGAGGAAAGCAAGAGTTCAGTCAAAAATGTGTGAAACAACCAGACTTGATGAGGTTCCTGCAGAATTGATAAAAGCATTTGGAGATTATGGAATTAGTATTCTCGCAAAATTGTTTAATGAGACCAGAGGAATGGTTAATATCAAGGTTTATAATGATACCAAAAAACCCGCATCCAAAATCTTGTTCGGAGTACAGATTGATCAGCTTAATAAGCCATACTTTTAAAATATCCCTTAAGATAATATATAATAGGATACAAACAAACTGCGAAGAAAATATAGGAAGAGAACATTTCGGCGTCCGAACATGGAACTCGATAGGCTGTATAAATATTTCGGAAAATTAAAAAATTCGAACGCCCATTATATCTCTGTTTCTTAGACTTTGAAAAGTTCTTTGATCGAGTTCTTCATGTCAAACTTTTCAAAATACTCGACACTATTGGTCTACGTGAAGCAGATAAACGTATAATCAAGAATCTTTACTTACACCAGAGCGCAGTAATTTCACTAGAAACTAATAAAATATCAGATCAGATTAGTATGGAACAGGGAGTAAGGCAGGGCTGTATACTGTCTCCTATGTTGTTCAATATATACACGGAACAGGCCTTTAAATAAGTTCTCGATGACAGGAAATTAAAATGAGCGGTGAAATTATTAATAACATTAGATAGGCAGACGACACAGTTTTGGCAGCTGAAAGATTAACAGAAGCGGTGGAGTATGTAATAAGTATGGAATATTAATTAATGTGAAGAAAACTAAAGTAATGATCATCTCAAATTATCCGTACCTTGTAAATATAATGATAAACAACGGAAGACCAGAACAAGTTGATAAATTCATAAGGACGGAAACTCGAACGGAGAAACTAGATGTCGTATTGATCAAGCGCGCTCTCCCTAAAATGAAAAATATGCTAACAGTTCATTGATTTAAGATTCAGAACTCTGAAATGCTATGTCTGGTCAGTGTTACTATATATGGTGTGGAAACGTGGACACTGACGTCCAGAACACTCAACAGACTACAAGCTTTCGAGTTTTGGTGCTATCGACATTTACTTAGGATCCCGTGGACCAAAAATATGACAAGATGTGCTGCAGACAATGGATAAAGAAAAAGAAGAATTACTCGATATTGTTAAAAGAAGGAAAATGGAATATTTCGGTCATGTGATGCGGGTGCCTAAATACACACTATTACAGAACATAATAGTGGGGAAAGTAGAAGAAAAAAGGAGAGTTGGGCGAAGAAGATTATCTTGGTTCCAGAACTTACGAACATTGACAAGTTGCGACATTGAAGAACTGTTTCACACAGCACCAGATAGGAATGCGTATAAAGAATTAGTGAAACTTGCCAATAGACGAGCCTAAGATCGAGATCGGTCAAGGTACTGAAGAAGAAGATATAAGAACTATGTACGCGTTATTTTATTAATTTCGTTATTTTTTTTTGTAACATCAATTTATTTTGTAAATACAATTTTAATATTTCTACCCAGCTATCGTTTTTCGATTATACTATCGTCCCTGTTATCACCATCTTATCGATCGAATTATATTAAATGATCCATATAATCAGTTTATTTCATTACACTTTTTCCTAAGAAATATATGATTACGAACGAGTAGATAAAACACTTTAGGATTTAAGTTCGAATGTGGCTCACAGACATTTTTAACAATATTATGTGTCGTAATGAAATGTGAGCCAAGTAGAGAAATGATCATATAGTAGAACTGTGTTCGTCGATCTGAAGGCAGCATATTACACAGTAAATCATGGAGATTACTGCTGAAGAAGATATACGAAATGACGGCAGATTTCACATTTATAAAGATTGTAGATAATATCTTGAAAAATAGAATGTCCCGCGTCACATAGAATGGGAAACGAAATCGTTGGAGATACTAAAGAACGGTCTTCCAAATGATAGCGTTCTGGCACCTTTTCCTTTTAATGTTTATACAAATGACCGGTCAATAGCAGAAACAATTGGCAATTAATTTACGCGGACGAATTGATAGTCAGAGAAATTTGACCTTAACTGAAATTTTTAAAAAACTCCACGACTACTCAGTTCAAAATGCTTTATTTCCTAATCTGGCGAGCACGCAAGTATTTGCTTTCCATTTGAGAAACATCGAAGCTAAAAGAAAATTAAATATGGTGTGGAAAAGATTAGTCCTCGAATGTCAAGAAAATCCTGTATACCATCCTGAATATGAAATTTCGGATGCGTTGTGAAAATGTTAAAAGGAAAGTAAACATAAGACACAGAATTATCAGAAAATTAATTGGAACATCGTGGGGAGCAAAACCAGTAGTAGTTCGAACTTCAGTATTGGTATTATGCATTTCGACAGCGAAATACGCTTGCCGTCTATGGAGGCACATTCGATACATGAAAAAATGATGATGTAGCTCTATTCACGATAATACAGTGCGTTTAATTACTGGTTATATCTTCTAATGGAATAGCTGATGTAAAAAGGAAGGTCGCAGCTGACGTGGAAAGAACCAAATAAATCAAAGATTCTCGTCAGTCAATCAAGCTGCGTGAAAGATACGTTTAAAAGAAATATCTTCCTTAAAGTCATTAAATGAAGAAAGAAGAGTATTCCAACACATAAGAAATCCCTGTACTTAGCTTCAATCAAGAATCGGTAATATAGAAAACATTGAACAGAATACCAGCTGAGTATACTCGAACAAGAGAGAATATGTCGAAGTGGTCATTGACGGAGAATCCAAGCTGCGACTGCGGAAAAATTCAGTCGATGGACCACCTATTGGAATGCACAGTTGCCGGACTTGGGTGTTCAATATAACTAATTTGATGAACGCGGATAAGCATGTTTGCAGTTAGCGAAGTACAAAAAAGTATAATAGTAATAGAATGGCCTGTATACGACCATAACGAACGAACCATGCTTATAACTATTTTGCCCGTATCACGTCCACGTCGTGCGCCTGATAACGCTATATTGTGGTCAATAATACGGAACCCGTCGGTAAACTGTAACTTTGATTTACCCCTCGCCACTATGGTCAGTAAAAGAATTAATCGTGATCGAAGCAGCCCTTATCAGGGCCCCCGAGCGAATAAGTGTAACAAGAAAACGAACAATTTACGGATACTAAAGATAAATGTCGAAGGAGTAAGTCGCGCAAGATTCGAAATATTAGAACGAATATCGCGGTAGGAATGCGTGGACGTAATTCTAAAGAAACCTACGCGACTGACGGGAGGCAGCTAACCAAAGCTGGAAAGAAAAATGGATTTCATTACTAACAAACAGTACGAAATTTCAACATATATTAAAACAACGTGGCTTAGGAATTTAAGTATGCAAAAGAAAAAGATTGAAATATAGTTGTAATTGAAGTATAAATCGCAGGATAATCAATAATTAATGTACACATACCTCTAGGGTCAATATGAACGAACCCAGTGATTCCGAAAAACAATACACCCACGGTAATTGACGGAGATTTCAATAGTCATTATTGTGAGGGATATAAAACAGTTGGCGCTTTTTAGTTTCTTTAGATATATTTTGGTCTTTCCATATTTTATTTAGTCTTACTGTTGCACATTTTGCAATTCCCAATCTTCTTCTTATTTCTTCTTCACATCATCCCTTATTTGTAAGTAGTTGACCTAGGTATATCATTATTTCCTTACGTTGTATGTCTGGTATCATATTAAAAACTTTTGAAACTTTCTGAGCCCTATCTACCACCATTAGAGAACACTTTGAATCTATTCAGTATTAAGCCAGCTTGTTTACTAATTAATTCTACTTTGCTCAAGAGTTTCTTCATTTCTGCTTCTGTATTTGCCAGCAGCACCGTATCATCAGCGTATCTTAGATTTGATATTTTTCTTCTGTCGATGGATATACCACAACTCTGAGTCACTTTCCCCGTTATCCATTCACTTTATACATTAAACAATCCCTGTCCGGAGAACTCCCATCTTCGTTAATATTTGCCACAATTTATCCCAGTTAACGTTATCGAAGGCTTTATTGTAGTGAAAAAAGCAGAATATTGCCGGTATATTATGTTCATAAAATTTTTCGATCGTTTCCCTGATGTTAAGGATCTGATCCCTTATATCTCTACCTCGTACGAATCCTGCCTGTTTCTCAGATATTTGAGGGACAAGATATTGTTGTAAGCGTTACTGGATTATGTATAACATGATTTTACTTGCATGTGGTATTAGAGCCGCGGTTCTATAATTTTGGCAATTTTCTTTGTCTTCTTTCCTATATACAGGTAGATATAATCTTTCGATCATTGTTCTGTTACCCAGATGTTGTCACATATCTAATTCCTTCATTCGCTGCCGCTTTCAGCATTTCAAAAACAATGTTGTCAGATCCTGCAGCTTTGTTGTTATGTAGTTTTTTCATTGCTATTTCCACCTCATTTCGCATAATATTTGGTTCTATTGAAATCTCTGCTGACATCATTTCTTCGGGTATCTCACTTGGTTCAGCAACGAATCAAAACGCACAATAGTCCCTCCACCTTTTGATTATTTCTCGTTTAATTGTTATAACTACACTATTTTCATTTTTAATAGGTAAATGTCGAGGGTTGAAATTTCCATATAGAGTGGAGATTTTCATGAACAATGTTCTAATTTCATTGTTATTCGCGTTTTTGATTTCTTTGCAAACTGAATGTATGTATTCATCTTTGGCTCTACACAATGTTTGTCTAATTGAATGGCGTATCCGATTATATCTTTCAATTTCCTCGCTAGTATTAATATATTTTTGGTTCATATTTTGTCTTATTTGTATCATCTGCCACGTGTCGGATGTAATCCATGTTTTTTTTGGTCTGCTTTTATATTTTGATTCTTTCGCGTGCTGAGTAATGATAGTTTTGAACTTATTCCATAATTCTTCAGTGTTTAATAATTCCTTTTTACGTATTATGTCATAATTATTCATTAAATCTTTCTTCATATAATTTGGCGGTAGCTGGATTCCACTAGCTAGCCACTCATTTCTTTAGTTTAAGGCATATTTCTGCTATAAGTGCGTTATGATCCGTCCCGCAGTCCATACCCGGATATGTTTTAATAGAAGTATTCCATCTTTTCCTTATCAAGATGTAATCTATTTAGTTTTTATATTGGCAATCTGATGATCTCCACACATAGAGTTTGCGTACATGATGTTTGTAATTTGTATTAGCCACAAACAGATTATTTTCGGCGCATAAGTCTAAAAGTATCTCTCCTCGAGAGTTTCTGGTGCCTGCTCCATATTTATTTGTTATCCTTCTAATATCATTCGCCTTCTCTGTGTTACCGACTCTTGCACTGAAGTCTCCATTTACTAACAGTATTTCTCTGGCTGGAATTCTTATCAACGTTTCTGTAAGTAGTCGATAAAATTGTTCAGTCTCTTCCTTTGTTGTCACCGTGATGTTGGTAAGTATACTTGAATGATGTTAATGTTCACGGGTATAGCTCTTAGTTTTAAGCTAATAATACGATCGCTTATATTTGTATATCCTACAATCGCGGTTCTAACTTCTTTATTCACAAACAAAGCAACACCGTTTATGGTCTCTTGACAATTACTCGAGGCAGTTACTAGAATATCATTAGCCGTTATAAAATACACGATAGTTTTCCAGTGTGTTTCCACAATTCCAGTGATTGCTATATTCTCGGTTAGTACAATTGCTAATTTAGGTTTAGTCCTGTAACATTCCACGAGCAGATTTTTATCACATTTTCTATGTAGAGCCCGGTTGCCCACTCCGTCAAAGCCAGTAGTCCATTTCACAACAGTCGATCCTGGTTTCGCTGCGCCGGTTGCCAATCGTTTCGCATGGCGTGCTAATTATATCTGTCTTGTTCTGCATGTATCTTGTAAGCATGGTAGGGTCCCTCTCCTTTCCATGTCGCAGTATCATAGCCAATTGAATCATTATTCGATTGTCGACTATGACTATTTGGTTTTCTGCCGTTATAAAAGATATTCTTCTATCGCCATAATGGCATATACCATGGGATTCAGCTACTTCGGTGGTTTCCCATTGACTGCCGAAGGATTTTCTGTTAGGGTTCACTCCCTTAGTCTTTGGATAAACATTCTAACCGCAAGGCAGCGGGTTGTTACTGAGGAGGTAACGATTTAAGGCTTTTACGGCGACCTGAACCCACCGAGGGAGAAGCAGACATAGGATTTCTGCAGACTTTTAGTGAACTGGTCCTCCAGCTGTCCATCTGCATCCTCGTGTCTCCTTGCCCTGTCACTACTGGAATCGTCTTTTAGAGACGTTCAGCCAGTATCCGCTGTTGGTCCGCGACTGTTTATTTGACTGGTGTCTTATTCATAGCTAACACATATCTGTAGGCCATTCCACTATCCGCCAGCTGTGGACGAGCCTCATTCCGGTTACAGCTCCGGATCCCGGAAGGTACAATGGTACCGTGGAACGTATATACAAAAATATATATATAATTTTTTGGACATTAATGATTATATATATATATCATCATCATCATCTTTATCAGATATCGAGAATTTCATATTATGTAACTGACGATTTCAGCGGCAAAAAACATACTGGAATGGTATTAATTGATATTGAAAAAGCATTTGATACAGCATGGCATAACGGAATATTATACAAAATGATTAAATTTCAATTTCCAATACTATGTGTTAAATTAGTACAGTCGTACCTAAGCAAGAGAAAATTCTACGTTATAAACAACTATGAAGTATCTTCTACGAAAGTTCAAACTACAGGTGTACCACAAGGAATCATAATTGAACCGTATTTATAACTTGTCGAAACTGCATTATATGCCGATGACCTCAGTTCTTCACATAGAGTTAGCACGATTCGTAATCGATTTCAAAAAGCGGTAAATACTATTTCTAAATGGAAGAAAGAAAGAAAAAATTTTTATTTGCTATTTGTAGGGTACAGTATAAACAAACATTAAAATTATATAATATCGTTCCGGAAAAAAAAATGAAATTCCTTGATACACTTATTGTTAATTATAAATACAAACAAAGAATTAAACTAGAATTACAGTGTTAAAGAAAATTATATCTAAATATTACATGAGATGGAAATTGCAACTAAATGCGTATAAATCAGACGCAATTTTTTATGCTAGAAGACGCCCATTACACCTGGCTGAAATAAATATTAATTGCAAATAATTGCCATAGTCAAAAAGGTTCGTTATTTAGGTGTAGTTCTTAATAGATTAACATTTAGTAAACATATTAAATAAGCGATAGATAAAGTCCATAAATCGATATACGCCCTTTTTCCAGTATTTAACAAAAAGCCAGGTATCACCAGATTAAATACAAAATTACACAATTGTTATTCGTCCAAGATTAACTTACGCTTGTCCCGTATGGTGTGTTATATCCAATAGTACATACAAATAGCTTCAGATAGTCCGAAATTATTGTTGTATATTAAATACTAACCGTAATAACAAAGCCACGATTTATTGATCAATTTATTAATAAAATTTCCAAAAATTTCTTCGATAATTATTCTATCCATCGCGATAAATTAATATCAGTTACCGGTAACTATTATATGGCACATCTACGTATAGACTAAGTATAAGCACCGTAGAATTTTTACGTCCAGAATATTTTCTTCCTACTACTATACTATTAACATCGTATAAAAAATTCTGGCAGATCCAATGTGCACATACACACTTGTATTAAGCCGTGATTAGGAAACTGGAAAATAGTAGACCAGAAAGAGAGAAAATCCGAAAAAACGCTAAGGACACACGTTACTTAACACCTACTCAACGAGCATTACCTATCTACCACGAATGCAATAATTAAATATAAACCACATACTATTAGAATGCGCAAAATACAGAAGCTATAAACTCAGACACAATAAAAACGATACTGCAATATAACCGGGAAAAAGTTAAAAATCTTTTACAGTATCTTACAGATAACTTAATGAATAGTTTATAACCGACTTTAAGACCCATTAATCGAGCGTCTAGAAATAAAATAATTTAAAAAAAAAAAAGGTTTAAGATTTTTTTGAAAAAAAATATATAATTAAGTTACACACACACACAAGCAAGTAGTCAAATATATATACACGCATACATATGTACTAGATTTGAAACGTACGCGTTAAAATAAATTAGTAATTACGATTTTTCATATAGGTATATTTTTTTTAATTTGAACGAATTTTCGAACTATCTAAACAAAATATTAGAAGAAAATCGCCATATTTATTCACATAAAAACCCGTTATTTAGGAACAATTCAATTTTCCTGCTAGAATTTTTTTTATTTTCCGATAATTATACAAATACAAGGCGGAGTCAAATTGAACGATTTAGAAAGGGAAAAAACGAATCCAAAAAAATAAATAGTATAAGAAAAAAATTTATTCGAACTAGACGAGTTTTTTAACAATGCCAAAAAAAAAAAACTATATTATACATCCCGGTTAAAAAGGCTTATTGAAAAGACAGCTGCTTCGAAAAACCGAAAGGCGTGTTCCATCGTTCTACTAAAATACACCTGCTGCTATAGCTTACTTCGACGTAGTGTATATAGTACGTGAGTGTTGGTAAATCTAATATGGATATCGTTGTAAATATTATCATACATGTATATTACAGGGAGACGAAGAAAATGTTAGACTTAGTTCTAGACGTTTCTACTATGAATAATGTCTCACTGATAAGATTCGTAAACAGAAAAAAAAAAAAATGAAAATGAAAATGATCTCGTTGATAACGAGAATAGATTATCCTGAAAATTATCACCCCGTATACGATCGACCTATAAAACGAAACGCTGTAATTTACGGTATATTCGATTTATTTTCGATATTTTGCATATATCGAAAATAAAAATAGTTTATTTTTATAAAAAAAAAAACACTCGAAAATTATTAATTTCGGACGTCATTAAGAAATTAAGAAAATTAATTAATTTTTTTCCACATCAATATATGTCGTATAATAGTACCGAGTAAATAAAAATATAAATATTCCTAATATTATCATAAAGAAGGCAATAGCAAACCAGCACGCACAACAATACCATATGAACGCTATAGTAACAACATACAAAAACACGTGGGACGGTATGACAATAAAGCGATTGCAATCTGTTCTCCCGGGTGTGTGTATGGCTATCTAAGCTAGAGCGCCGTATTATGATTGCCTTGTACGCGTACAACAACGTATGTATATAGGTAAGTAGTCACCTACCACCGATACGGAGAGGGGCTTAATAATGATGATTTTTTTAACCGATATATTGGTTATATCTATGTGTTTACCAGTCCCATTTTTTCTCGTCGTGCGGTATACTACAAACGGGGTGAAGAGAGAGGAATATTACGTAATTATAGAAAATTCAAAATCTCGTACGGAGGTTTTGAATGTTCGACAACTATTGTCGTCGAATTTTCTTTTTAAAAATAAATCGGAATTTTTAATTTACAACAAAATCGCTAACTAGGTTTTGTCACCGAGAGACATTTTTAATAAATTCAATACTCTCAGTCGTATAGAGTTGCTGTGTGGGTTTCCTTAACTATCTACCGTTTTACAAGCGTTGCTGTAACTCTTTGGTTAGGTTAGGTTGCTACCAAAAAAGGTGTTCATTCTTTTTTCGAATTTCAATAAGACGTCCGTATCTCGAGCTCGTGGCACGTGTCCATATCATCTTAGTCAGCTTTAACGGAGTTATACAATAGATTAGATTCGATGAGATAAACGGATGCCCATTTACCATCCTAACACGTAAGCCGCACCGATAGAATATAATTCCAATAAACCAACTCAACATTTCCAAATGTAAGCGAGAATAGATATTTGTAATATGTAAACGGTGCAGTCAGATGGTGATCGTGGTATACTATAATGCATGATTACTAAAAATAGTTGAAATCACTAAATTTATTTAATTATGCGAAGCTTTTCGGCATTTACGCCATTGTCAAGCTATATACAATTAAAATTAATTATATAAAATCATAAAATATTAATTTAAAAAGTACATTTATAATTCATTTTTGTGTCAAATTGTAAACTTAGTTTTAAATTAATATTTTATGATTTTATATAATTAATTTTAACTGTATATAGCTTGACAATGGCGTAAATGCCGAAAAGCTTCGCATAATTAAATAAATTTAGTGATTTCAACTATTTTTAGTAATCAAGTATAAATAAAATCACTACATTCCACAATCTAAACTTACTATAATGCAGTCAGGGCAGACGAATAGAAAAAAAATATCGGTTAAAAATAATAAATGGGTTCCATAGTTGAGAAATTTTACAAAAATATTAATAATAATAATAATAATAATTTCAATTTCAATTTATTTGATTTTTGTTCAGTACATTTGAGTATATACAAACATAAAAAAAGAAACCAGTTCGAAATATAAGACATTCTTCGAGGAAGTAAAACAAAAAATTTAAAAATAAATAAAAATGTGAACTTATATTTAAACGAAGCTCATACGTAATAGAGAACTTAATCGATTAGACTATATTTATGTACCGAACATATAACCCGGTTATAATTCTGCACGTGTACCGGGTCCACAAAGATATTGTATAATAAGCGACTGTCTAAATTAAATAGATTAAAATAATAAGTTTTATCACTCAAATAATATACACATTTACCGATAAACATTCAAACATCCCCATCCACTCTCATTCGGCTTCTTGGGTATTTAAAAATTATTTACACACATTGAAACTACAATTAAGTTAAATTAAGTTAAAGGTTGCAACATAAGGTGAGTACTGTTCGAAACGAAATTGCTACTTTATTATGTAGTACACTTATTTTGTTAAAAAACTAAGTGAAAATATATGAGATATAATAGGTATGCACACGAGCCATAGGAAATCAGACTGATAATAATAATAATAATAATAATAAAAGCTGTAATATAACAATGATGATAATTACAATGGAATTAATTTCACTGACGATAATAATAATTAATAATTAATAATAATAATAATAATAATAATTCAACACATTAATAATATACTTCCGCCTCCGCTCCTGTCGGGAGACCGTATAATAATTGACGTTTCGAAATTCAGGCGTCTTGTTCTATCACAAATATTGGATCTGTACCAAGAAAAAATTCTTACTTTATTGCGCGTAATTTTTTCTTGTCTCTCTCGAATACGCAAAAAAAAAAAATTGTATATAAACGTAAAGCGACATCGCTGCTAATTAAGCGAGCGACATTTTAACAATTTTTTGGTTTAAAGAGTAAATGTTCAATCGACCGATAAAAGTTGTCACATATCAACAACACGCGTCTCTCCTGCGAATCTACTAAATCGTTAACGGGTTCAATTTATTCTCTATAGTCCGGGTAACATTAAAAAACCGTCCTTCACTCTTAGAAACTGGTCTTAACCCGATTTTCAATAAATAATATTTTTCAAAAGAACATATATATATATATACACTATATAACTACTTATCGAAGGCTCACATTATTACTTATGTCTTTTGCTATTCTCCTTATTGTACCATATAATCGATGATGATTATCCGTTTGGCTTCTGATCTGTCAGATAGCGTGTTCGCAATAAGACTCCTATATTCAGACTGTCCAACGTTTTCATATCAGGTTTTCCTCTTGCCCGCCTTCCTGTGACGTTTCCTTCAATCGTCGCCTATGCAGTAGTTCATAACGTCCATTTCTCACGACATGACCGAAATAGGCTACGTCTCTTTATTATAGTCACCGGTTCTAGTTTTTCTATCTAATCGTTGAAAAATCGTTGTATTCGAAACTTTATCCGTCTGTGATAACCGCGACATCTCTCGAATGGATTCGGTTCATTTATCGTGGATTTTTTAACTGTCCCGGTTTCCATTCTATATACGGACCATACGTAACATTTAACCTTCATCATTTTGTTGTCCATTTAAGCAACACTTTTCCCATTAAGAATACGGTCCTCGTTCGTTCAATTCTAGTGCTTATTTCATAATCCGGTCCTACGTTACGGTCTAACTACTTAAATAGTTTTATCGTTAATTTTATTGATACGTTCTGAATTTCAGCCTCTTTGCCGATTAAAGTGACTTTATTTTTCTTAACATTTATCAGTACGACGTAAATCGTTAGTGGAGTAATAATTTACACATTTACTCCGCACTGATATGTTCAGATAGTGACAACTTTTCAGAGTAGAGATTAAAAAACAGCGACGATCTTTCCTTATGTGATAATTAATATCGCTCGAACATTCGCTCCTTTCTCACACTGACACTTTCGTTCTCGCACGTTCACCCTACTGAAACTTTTTCTCAACCCCCTCCTGACGCTTTTTATATATGCGTGTGTATATATATATATATATTATAAAAAGAGAAAGACTTAAATACACGCGTACACGTATAAACGAAACAATAAAACACGTTACATAACTTTCGACCAATTATTTGTATATAAATAAAGTTTAATATAATTCACCGTACTCGTTTCGTGTACGGAGAGGTTTTGTACAATTTTTGCTTTGTAAAGAAGGAAACAAAAATAAGCCCTAAGGAAGTGGGTCGTCTTTAAAAAGTAAAGTATCAGAAATTTATATTATTATTATTATTATATTAACTATATTTTTAAGAGTACAAACAGAGGAGCATACTCGGAAGGAATCTCAGATTTTGCACGTTTACATATATTTTTCTAATCGTGAGTAGCTTTAACGCGTGCTTACGGTTTTACGGAATAGCGAATTACGTACTGTCTATATCGTGCGTGCTTAAAATTTCGCCATCTCCGAGATATAAATATTCCGTAAGATTATTCCGATTGAATTATGCCAATCCGTATAATTGACGATTACTATTCGAATAATAGAAAAATTGGAAAATTCGACTAACAATTATCGTTCGATGTACCCTATTAAACATTTAGATTAGCATCCAGGCTTATCTATTATAAACATTAAACTAACTTTAAAAGAAGTATAATTTGTTTGCAAAGAGTTAAATTATCTTACAAAAATTTTTTTTTCGTATTTTAATTATGTCCATTGTTTTTAATAAATTTATCTAATCATTTTAAATATAATATGCGATAAATAACCGCGTTAATACCGGTTTTTTGTTACGATCTTGTAAATTTCGAAACACAGTTGGAAACGTTGAATTTTTCCGAAAATTTTTGACCAGCGCCCAGAAATTTTTTCTTCAGTAGTTGTATTTATGCGAATTGTGGTATGTACACCAAAAAAAAATCCGTTATTAAGTATTGTAAACAATTAGAGGGAAAAAAATTCCATATGAATATTTATACATCGTCCGATCATTGAATATTCGACCGCAGGTAAATTACGAGCGATTTTTCAAGCTTACGTATATATATATATATATATATATATTTTAAAGGCGTGCGTTCTGGTCGCAGAGACGATATATATTATATATATATATATATATATATATATATATATATATATGTATACATGAAAATTTGAATTTAAATTTGAATACACATGTAAATCGTCGACAATATTCTCCTAATTTCAATTATTTTAATTCGAAGTCGTAATACGTGATTGTCGTGTGTAGATAATTGGCTGATATATATAATTGAATTTAACAACGATAATAATTGTCATCTTTATAATCATAATAATAAAATCAAATCGTTTATTTCTTCTTGTATAACAGTCGATATAAATTCCTGAAAACGATTAACATTAGCTATGACAATAATAAAAAATCAATTGAAAATTAGTTAAATCACTAATATTTATTTTCTTAAAGAAAACACAAAGCTTTTCGGCATTTACGCCATTATCAAGTGAAACATTTTAAAACATCGTAATTTTAAAAATATAACTTAAATATAATTACTTAAAAATATGCGATGGTGATTGTGAAAATATACTCCAAAAAAATGCTGCTCTGCTTCTGTTCCGTCGTATTTTTTGATTTGTTGAAATTTAATATCGACATATTTGTTTATTAATTTTGTTTTTTTATATTAATTTTTTCTTTCTTCAAAATACTATTTTCCGGATTCTGTAAAAGTTGTATACTGGTGGAATTTTAAATTTTTCATTTACTGTTTGATGTCCAAAAGTAAAATATAAAATATAAAAATATACGAACGCAAAATTTTTTTAAAAAACACAATTTTACAAGTAAAATGAAAATAAATATTAAAAATCTGAAAATGACCGTGGTGAACAACACAATCAACTATCAATATATAAAATTTACAAAACAATATCCAGATAATAATTAATTTGAATATGTAGTTAAACATTGAAAAATACTTATATTATATAATAAAAATTAATAGCCAGTGAAATTTCAACATAATATTAAATTTCAACAAATCAAAAAATAGACAGAACAGAAGCAGAACAGCATTTTTGGAGTATATTTTCACAATTACCATCGCATATTTTTAAGTAATTATATTTAATTTATATTTTTAAAATTACGATGTTTTAAAATGTTTCACTTGATAATGGCGTAAATGCCGAAAAGCTTTGTGTTTTCTTTAAGAAAATAAATATTAGTGATTTAACTAATTTTCAATTGATTTTTTATAAAAAAAATCACTACATTCCACATTATATAAAAAATTAATATAACAATAATAATAGTAAAACGATAACAATAATAATAATTCGACGATAATAATAATAAACAACAATAATGAAACGACAATAATAATGGTTCAAATTCAAATTTATTTCAAGTTTTTAACAACAATAATAATAATAATAATAATTCGACGATAGTAATCAAAATCAAATCACATTTATTTAAATCCGTTACACGATATAAATATACAAAATACAACCAACTAATAATTGTAGTAAAAATAATTACAATAAAAACAATTATAGCATCAGGATATTTCTAAGAGAAATTACAGTTCAAAAGTATTCATACATATGAATTCCCCGCATGTACGCAGAATTTGCGCCATCCGTAGGTTACAGAAACAAATAAAATAAAGGAAGAGGCCGCCGTTTAAAAAAAAATATATAATAAGAACAGTAATGAAAATAAAATAATAATTAATGCGAATAAGATATATATATAAGCCAAACATATTCAAACAAATAAACATATATACGTACGCACACATTCACCCATATATACATGCCATGCGCATATATAAAATTTATAATTTTTTTTTTTTAGAATTAATAATAAAGAAACAGAAAAAAAAAACAATCCCCAATAGTACAAAGATATATAGGAAAAAAATAAAATGAGAAAAGTCGAAATTATAACGGGTACATTTATTTAAAATAATAATAAAAAAAAAGTAATTAAAAATAAATATAACATAAATGAGCAACTGACCATAACGCCAATAATAACGAAATCGAATTACATTAAATAAGATCCGTCGAATAGATTATGTATCGGCGTGTATTTAAATTACACAATAACGTGATGTTTACATTTCGATTGAAACAACAAATCGATATGGATTTCTCGGTAAGTATAAATTGAAACAAAAATATCTGACCGTATCGTAAAATACACACATACATACATTTGGGTATATACGTATGTATCCGCGCATAGAAAACAAATATACACGCAGATAAATACGTATAAGAATTACATATAATAACAAAACAACAATAATAATGATTCAAATTCAAATTTATTTTAACTTGAACAATAATAATAATAATTCAAATTCAAATGTATTTCAAGTTTATAACAGTAATAATAACAATAATAATAATAATAATAATTACAACGATAATAATAATTCAAATTCGAATTTATTTCAAGTTTCCGTTTGATTCGAAGTAATTCAGATATAGAAAATAAAACGCCTCTACGCGCAATAATAATCATCCAATGGCAAAATACAATCTTCTGTGTTCACTTACGTCACAAATACATCGCACACATTCATAACATACACCTAAACAAGATATTTTTATAGGATGAACATATAAATACGATAAAAAATAAAAAAATAACTGTAAAAATTACAGACGAAAAAATTCAACGAGTTGTTGGATTAAGGCGAGTTTCAGCATAACGTCTATGGAGTTCCAAAATAGTTCAACCTAGGCTGCAGGATTTTTCAAGCCAGCTATCCTTAAATAGGCCGGTCATTATTTTACCAGCTTTTGAATTAACGTCCTGAGCGTAGACAACGCTGCTACTGGCGGAGGACCGTAGCTTTGAACTCAGACGGAAATACCATTAATACTGTTAGCAGTAATGGCGCATATATCCGGAAAACCCTGTGATATTTTTTAATTGACTAAAAAAAAAAATTAAAAAATAAAACATCCAATATATCACGTTATAAACGCTGATAATAAAATCCGACTACGGTGAAATATATTAAAAAATACTGACAATAATATTTAGTTTCATAAAGTCTTATTACACAAATTTTAATTTTAATTATTTCAACATTATCAGTAGTTGAATCTAATCAAATTATTTTAATATTCAATTCGATAACGAATAAATAGGGACAAAATTAATTAATAAATTGCATTATAATACAGATAGAAAAAAGCACGTTATGCGCAATAACGGCTAAAATGAGTCCAATAATGCTCAAAGTTACCAGAACAATGAAGAATGGTGAAACTGTAAAGTTTAAATCATACGCAAAAGTGAACGTAAAATATTGATCTTCAATAAACAAAAAATTGATAATAAAATTGGGGGAAAAAGGAAATTATTGAAACAATATGTAACTACAATACAAATCTTCTATAAATTAAAAATTAATTAAGCTGTAATAAAGGAAACGTCTTTACCTAATAATAATAATAACGAAATTATAAAATAATTACAAAAACATTAATAAATTTCAATTTCAATTTATTATTTTGACATTTCATTAAAAGGTATACACGTATGAATTTTTTTTCGAGTTAATCTGCTAAACTTAGTATTAAACATCACGTACGACAGAGTATATATATATATATATATATATATATATGTATATATATATATTTATTCATTTAGTAGTAAGGTGTTCTCCAATGAGACTCGACCTTAATTGTTACATTATGTATAATGGTTTTTTTTTTTCAATCTACCTGTCTGTTGTAGGTTATCCCTTAATTAGGCCTGTTACTAGCGGATTCGGGAGCGCTCTTAGACGCTGTGTATACGTTTCACTGTACATTCTTATTACATCTTTGATAGTTTCTACTTTTATATATGTCATCGTTTCTAATATACCAAAGTGCATTTATCACGATACGTATAGATTTTGATTGGAATCGTTCAATTTTAGAGATATTTGAATTGGACTACCACATAATTGAATACCGTACGACCATACAGGCTTGAAGATAGTTTTGTTCAGTAGTAATTTAATTTGTACGGATAACGGTGATTTTTTTCTATTAAGCCAGCGCGGTATTTAGGCAATTGAACGTCCAGTTACTTTCGCTTTATATTAATATGTCCCTGGAAAAGTTAGCCCTTTATCTAGGTGCATTCCTAGGTATTTTATACAATCAGTGGCTTACAGTTTTTTACCCTTGAAAGTAAAATTGGTTCTACATTATGTATTTTGTAAACAGTATATAATGTGATTTTGTTTCATTAAGGCTTACCTGTCATTTCTTAGTCGATTTCTCACAATCATATTTACATTCTGATGTAGTGGTCGAGTTGTTTCTAAAGCATTCTTGCTTATAGATAATATAGCCGTGTCATCGGGAAATGTAGTAGTGATACGTAAATAGGTATAGTACAGGACCCAGAATACTCCGTTGTAGCAGGGCTGATTTTATTTCATGAAACGATGTAACCTGCGCTTCATATCCGCACTCGGAAGTATCTTTCATGGAGATATGATTTCACGGTGCTGACGGTATAAGAGGTATTGTTTAAGTTTTTGTATAATAATCCTGTATGCCACATTTTATCGAACGCTTTAATGTCCAGAAACAATGCAGCACAATAACTTTTTTCTTCAAACGTCTTTTTGTTGACGGCATATGAATAAAACATAGACCGACTATGCGCATAAACTGCGCGAGCATTAATGTTATTATATACACACGATCATCTCCTTTTGGTACGTATATATATATATATATATATACAAAACAATCGCACAAGTACTTATATACACATATTTACACGCATGAACATATTATACACACTTCATTTCTCTGCACATACGTTCACGCACGAACGTTTATATACCCGAGGTATAGTTATCTATAATTTGGCGTTAAAATCTTCGTACGTACATTTAAACGTAGTCTTAAAAGACGAGGTAGTTCAGAGACTGTATACTCTTTTCAACATGATTAAAGAGTATAATAAAGTTTAACTAATAATAATAATATCAATAATAACAATGACGAAAGATGCAATACTAACAAATTTTGAATTTAAAGCATTTCAAGATTTAGTCGCAAATATAATTAATTAATTAATAAATTCTCCCTCCGTCATCGCTTATAATTAATTAGGTATCAACATTGACCCGGCGTAAACTGTTGTCTCATTTTTTTTTTTTTTTTTTTTTTTTAAATGTGGTTCGTTCCCCAATCCGCACTTATGCGGTAGAGCAAGTGTATTAAGTAATTTGTGATAAAGGTGCAGGGAAGAACCAGAATACTTAATAACTTAATAAATAACTGTGTGAAAGTGTAGTGTAGCTGAAACAAAAGAAAATCAAACAATTATATTACAAAAGTAAACTAGATGTGTGTGACAGTTCCCTGCAAAGTGTAAAATAATAATAACAAATATATATAAGATGGTAAGGGATGAGAAACATAGTCCCTTAAACCATCAATGATGTGTGTAAAGAGTTTGTGTCTTAATAATAATAAAAAATAAAATAATATAATATAACAACAAAAGAAAGCTTACTGCTAACAATGTAATACTAAACACAGAAGATAAATATTGTGTGCAACTTATGTATAAAATAATACAAAATATTAATAGGATACAAAAAAAACATTAACAATATAAAAACATACTGCCCAAACAACAAACTGTAATGGATTAACGGTTGGATTCCTCTTAATATAATCATTAACCTAATTTAAACTTATGAAGCATAGCTTTCTCCATAAATTGGAGAACAACAACATGTTTTGAAGCAATAGGAAAAATATCATCATTTTGCAAGTTATAGGTGGATCTGATGGCGGAAAAGGCAGGACAATCAAACAAAACATGTTTGGAATCATCCTCAACATTAAGAGAACAAAAAGTGTGAAGACCCAGAACTATTCTTCGCAATGGTTCGATTTGCTAATATTCCAATAATTCTGTTTACATCTATATTTGTTTAATAAATTCGTATGGTAATCATATCTTCTGACCGCATTAACTACACGCATACACATCCAAGCGCTAGCCATTTTGAAAGAATCTGAAAGGGAACGCGATCCATATGTCATTTCGACCGAAATTACGAAGTTTCCACCGTATGAATAGAATTATTCCGTTTTCTTCAATGAAGAATTGTCCTATGTGCACACATAAGTGAATTTAAAATTAGTTTCAGGAGCATTACGCATTTACCTCGGGTCCAAATTCTCTGAATAAAATATAACTCGCCAGTTGTTTCCGCCTTCGTTTATAATTAAGAAGACTTATCTTCTGCCCTCGGTAGTTTATCATCGTAGCCACATAGTACATAAAATGAGGCAACCACTTCGTATTCTAGTCTGATCTTCGCCACTACAATTTTCGAAATATTATTATTATTACGAATAATAATAATGTATATTAACTAGTTACTGCACACGTATGAAACATTTTTTTTTAAAAGTCCAAAAAAATTAATTTAAAACAAGCAGTTCGTTACGTACACATTTTCTTTAGGACGTACGTATTTATACTAATCGTCTTAAAGATTAGGGGACGGCAATAATAAACCCAGTGTTGCTACATTACTACTACTAACTATCGCTATTACCATCGCTACTACAACAATTTCTACAACTAGTTCTACCATTATTACCAACTACTATAGTATGTACGTTGATTCTGCAGCTTTGCCATACAAACTAGTCACAGGTAATCGTGAAAGATTAAATAACCTCCTTCATTCCGTCATATTCCTCAGACCGATGTTTTTCATTTTTTTATTCCATTCTCTTCTAAGAAATCTTGTAATAATAATGATAATAATAATAATAATAATATACCTACGGTATGTTCTTGTGCGCGAGTGTGCAATAATATACGTCTGAATATGGTGTGTATATAAGATAATTGTTTATCGTTGTAAGGGCTCGTTGGGGGTGTTTTACCACGTTTAAGGTGAGATTGTTTAGCCTACACTCGGAATGTAAACGGATGTGTGTATACGAGTGTATGAATAAGAGTGTAGTTTTATATTAACCAACTTTATGTGTATATATATATATATAATATATATAAACCAATAAGTTTATCATTTACAACAAGGACCGAGTAAGTTTAAACGCTTTAAGTGTAAGAAGAAACAAGCGTGAAGAGATTACTTCACCCACCGAATGGACAAAATAGTCGACGAAGAAGAAAGTCGCCTCCTTTTGACGCCTCGGCAATACAACAGCCTATTGGTCGGGTGCCCCACCATCATTCTAAGCCGGTGGACAATCATCATTCGTATCTAATGACCGGTCGCTGGACCAGGGACCTAACTAAATACATGTATATGTATATATAAATATCAACTCTTTGGACTGCCCGCACCGAGTAGGATAGCGTGAAAAAAGCAACGCCTTCCGATTGGTAGAGCCGTTGACCAATCACGTATGCTCATTAACACTACACGTTGCGGTGCGGGTTTGATCGTCCGTCCGCCTTACACGGTGTCAACGAGTGCCAGGCGTTAGTGTTGTCACGTACGTCAGCTTCGTTAGTTGGTACGTTACGTGTTATTCCGAAATCATATTCGCGCGTTTCAAGCAGCACCGCCGCCACTCCTGAAGCTTGGCGACAACGACACCCTTTTATTGTTAAATCGCGTCTCGCGCTTTTTCACTCACTCTCTCTCTCTCTCTCTCTAGTAGGACGACGTTACTAATAACCGAATGAGTCGGTAACATCGGCGTCGTTCGTTCCGTGTGTAACGTGCGTCGTCTTTGCGTCGTCGTCGCGAATTTACTGTTTTTCGGTTAAAATTATATCGTTAAAAAAAAATTTATCCTAATTTAAACGAAAAAGAAAAAAAAAATTGTGTTTAATCTTCGCGCGCGATTAGGAAATTTCGATTGTTAATCTCGATGAGGTTCGAACAAGGAGATGTAACGTGCTCTAGGACGCCTCCATCACCGAGAGGGGCCCCAGAAACGAGCCCGGGATCACCGAGTAAGATGCAATCGTCTTCGTTTCATCATCCGTTTCTACTTCAAAGACCGACCGATTTCAGCGTAAGTTCGCTATTAACGTCGTCGTCGGCTAATAATAGTAATAGTAATAATAATACGTCGCCTCCGATTGCCACTTCGCTAAACGGACATTCGAATTCTAATAATTCCGTCAATAACGTCGCTCCGCCGCCTCATCCGGCCGCGGCTTATCCGTTCGCTTTAGGCGCAGGTACACCGATAGGTTGCTATCCGGGGCTATTACCGAAATTACCGCATCCGTATACGACCGCCGAAGACGTCGTCTTAGCCGCGGCTCACGCGGCTGCCGCTCATCACCACCACCATCATCATCATCATCATCCGCATCCTCATCCGGCTATGGTTAGACCTTTAAGAGCTTTACAACCGGAAGACGACGGCGTAGTGGACGATCCGAAAGTTACGCTAGAAGGTAAAGATCTGTGGGAACAGTTTCATAAATTGGGCACCGAAATGGTCATCACCAAATCCGGCAGGTATTTATCTATTTTTTAATATATATATATATATATATATATATGATAATATTACTCGGCAACTTTTTAAACCTATCCACTATAACGTGTCTTCGAGATAGATAGTGCTGTGTTAAACCTAATCTTTACATTCGATAAGAAGTATTTGAAATATTGATAACAAAGGTACATATTTTTGTTTAAGGCGTAATAATAGAAATTACGTCAGACACGCGTAATTGTTTTATTTCTTTTTTAGCTTTCTGGAAAATAAATTTAATGAAATTAAACGTTTGGCTGGATTCTAGTTTATGCGTGAAAACATCGTATATTATGTTTGTAGAAAATTAAGATAAGTAAATCTACTCACTGATATGCGCGGACAATTCTCACTTTTCTTAAAAACCCATTTTAAAATTAATTACGCCCTTTTGAAAAGCTAGGTTACTTTACATTCGGCTCGGTTAGAATCTGAGGTTTGTTTCGGCCGTTTAGAAGTAGAATTAATGGGAAAAAACCGAGAATAACGCTTCTAGGTTAGTTTTGAATAGGACAAGTTTATTTCGGCAGTTAGAAGTAGAATTAAAGTAAAATAATGGTGCTAAAAATCCGCAAATTTCATAGGGAATTTTCGAAATCAACGATAGGGGGGAGACTTTAAAGAATTTTTTGAAAACTATCTCTATATTGCAGCACCCGCTTGAATTGCTCGGTGCACTATATGCGAGTATTTTAATTAAAAGTAAACTTGTCAACTGTTGTACGTAACTAAAAAATCTCCCCAATTAATTTACAGATATACACGCGGACTGCAAAGTACGTATCTCCTCAGAGGTGTAATTCACAAAACTGTGAAAACGTGTTAAACAAAATTATTAGGTTCTCTATAATTTTTAATAAAACAGCGCTATATAATATTATGTTTTAACGTAGACATCGTGTAGATTAGTCATCGTTCGCAGGCGGTGCAAATAGTCGGTGAATTAAATGAATAAACTTAATTTCATAATAATCCGATTAAGTTTTCATTATTTCGCGTATTTTTATAATTAAGATTAAAGAAGAAAAAACAGCTGCATATTTTATTTTCATGCCCTATTACGGTATACATATAATATGTAGGTTTAATTAAATACAATAAAGTCATTACTCGAAGAACGCGCTAATATACGTTTAACAAATAAACATTATATATATATATATATATATATATATATATATATATATATATATATATATATATATTATATGTAAAACATATATGTATATAAAACAAATGAACAAATATATTTAGTTACAATTTATTAATTATAAATTCAGATAACCGAGTAAGTGCACCAGATGAAGAAAAATATTGAAATTATTTGCAATACTTTGAAACTAAATAATATGTAGCTTTAATTAAATACAATAAAGTTATTACACGAAGAACGCGCTAATATACGTTTAACAAATAAACATTATATAGCTGTATATATATATATGTAAAAATATGTGTATATAAAACAAATGAACAAATATTTAGTTGCAAATTTATTAATTATAAATTCAGATAACACCGAGTAAATGCACCAGACGAAGAAAAATATTGAAACTATTTGCAATACTTTGAAACTAAGTGCATTCTTATCTTATATTGAATACTGTAAACATTGTGGGTGGAAAAATAAGGTAAAAAAATCAAAAATTAAAAAGATAGACATAAATAAGCTAAAAAATGACATTAATGAACTAAATGTAACTTATTAGACGTAAAGTAAATGTAACTTATTAGACGTAAAGTAAACGAACTTTAAGGTATATAAGTAAATCTGTTTTTAAGATGCCCGTAGTGCATACATATATTGACATATTTTCGAATAGAATTTAAGTATACAAATATATATATATATATAATTAAAAAAATGCAGAGAAATTTTAATTAATTTTATTACATTTATCATAATTCAATGACTATTTTTGTTCTTATATTTGCGCAAATCTAGCCCAAACTTTTCTTCCTAAACTAAAGCTTAACCTTTATTTTTCTCACTACACTTTCCGGCTCATTTCTACAATACTTGTACACGTCAGAATTGATGGGAACTTGGATAAATCGATGTATCTTCCCTAAAGACCATAAAAAATAAAACAAAACAATAGCGCCAGGATAAATTTTTTAATATAAATTACATTTACTTTTAAGTATATTTACAAATATGAAATAGGCCGAAGTTTCTCCGCTATAGCGACGGTAGTGACGATTTATTATGATTATTGTTTTATTTTAAAAATTATTTAAGTATAATAATAAACAAATCGTGAATGTAAAAAAAAATTATACTCGTTAGGGTTTTTTTTTTTTAATTTGTTCCCCAATCCGGATTTACCCGGTGGGGCTAGTTTATTGCTTATTATAAATGCCAGGGGGCTAGTGCTTAAAGCTAAATAATTATAGTAGTGCATATAAGTAATATGTAGCTGAAAAGTAAGTAAAAGCATGTATGTAATAGTCCCCCGTTTGTGAGGTTAGACTAGGTTAAACTAGGTTAGATTAGATTAGTTTACATTCGGTTCGATTCGATTCGGTTAGAAGTATGATTAATGAAAAAAGGATAATAGCGTGTCGTGTTAAAAAAATCACATTTAGATCGAAATTTCAGCTAATCCGACTATTCTCCGGATTAGGCTAAAAATTCATCAGTGTGTTGCATCGGCTGGAAATCAATTTGATTTTACCGCGTTGTTACTTTTCCTTTCATATTAACTTTTTATTTGTAGATATTCGTCCGATATCCCGATAGGTTAATTCTATAGGTGATTAACCAATCTGTACGATATAGGTATAAAAGATATCGGACGTATAAAACACGTCCTAGTGTAAGCCAGCTCTATAAAGCCAAGATGTCGACAAATAAATTAAGATACTTATAAGTTCATTTTAATCAGAAAAGCCTCGGTCATTTTTAAGGAAGCGGTTTTTTTTGTATTCTAAGTTTTTCCTGCAATATTACATATAAGTTCTTTCTTTATACGTATTATTAATTTTGATTATATTTTTACTCTCGAGAAAATGGTCAAAACATTCGGTACGGAAATATTTTTATTTATTTATATATATATATATAATTTTCAATTTCAAACATTTTTGTGATTAATTATTAACTTTTTCCCTATATTTTCCGTCTTTTCTTTATACGTATTATTAATTTTGATTATATTTTTACTCTCGAGAAAATGGTCAAAACATTCGGTACGGAAATATTTTTATTTATTTATATATATATATAATTTTCATTTTTAATTTCGTAACTGGTTAAAATTGGCCATATTTAACATTTGGAGAAAAATTACTCAAATTGATGTCGTTTTTCTAAGAATCTTTCCTCCCTATTTTTTGCCGCGAAAAAGAATATTCGGTTAACGCGGAGTATATCGAAGTATTTATTTACCTTTTGCTTGGATAATGTAAAAATGTAAATATCCCGTGTCTTAAAGTATCCGTCCAAATGGATTAGCTAAATTTTATCCGGAAGTCATTAATAAAATTTTCTAATTATATCCAGTCCAAAATTATACATGTAACTATCGCGTACGTAATGATCTTAGAACTACGAAAATCATATTAAACCTTACACTGCAGCTATTAATTAGCATATCACAAATTAATCTCGTGCGACTAGAAACGGTACTTTCTCGTACAAGTAAAAATAAAACAATTCTCCGAACGGTGTGAGTATGATCACAATAATAGAACAAATTTACAACAAAACTGCGGCAATTTAGCGATATATATATATATATATATATATATATATATATATATATATATATACCGATTTAAAATGCGAATAAAAATAATTCCGAAAAAGATTGCCAGTTATTCACATTGTTTACATTAGTCGTAACTTTCTGGTGGAAAATATATCGCTTATGCTTTCCGTGATTTCCGAAAAATATATATTTATGTCTTCTTCACAAAAATTCTACGAAATACCAAAAGTAAAACGGTTAACTAAAGTAGCTGTTTAATACAAAAAAAAATTGCGCAGATTCTTCGCGTTTTGTTTTTTCGTTTTTTTGTAAAGTCCGCAAATTTAAATCACTCATCTTTACGGTATTATTAAAAAAAAAAAAAATTAAATTACATTCGTATACCGGAAGCAAGAAATAGTGAAAAAGACGTAATGTTTAAAAACACGTATTTTCCTTTCTGAAGGATTATTATTATTATAATTACTCGTCTTTAAATATGAATTCTTTTAGTTTTGCTGGTAGATAATGGGAAAGTACCGCAATTGGACGTTATTTTTATAATCCAAAATTTATAATTTCATATCAAAAATCGATTTGCAAAAAGATGAAATAGATCATTATGGTCGTTTTTGTTTCTTAAAAAAGTTCGAACCGTAAATTTTACTCTTAAAATGCATTCCAACAAAATCGATATTTCTTCAGTTATGACGTTCTTATATATATATATATATATATATATATATATATATATATATATATATATATATTTATATTTATATTTATATATATATATAATAAGCGGTATATATACGTAATATAGATAATCAAACTGACGGCTGTATTAAAGAATAATGTTATGTTCGTAATCAAGTGAGACGGCAAAGGATAATATAATATATATATATATATATCGTTATTACGTTAAGCCTATATCAACTCGCTGCTTGGTGTGGAGTGGTAGGTAATTGGTACGTGGACTTTAAAACTGCATATAAATTGTTGGCCAGTTGGAAATCTCATCGGTAGTATTCTCAGTAGCAAACCGCGTCCTAGTGTATTGACCCAAAAAGCTAAGAAAAAAGGATTTCCACTCCTTGTTCCTACCATTATTACTTAATTCTTCAATCTATTAATCGATTGATGGAGAACCATAATATTAAAAGTTTCTGGATAAAACCATTTCCTTCATACTTACATAGTTCTCTGCTTTTGCATCTCCTTGTATTTGTTTTACGTATTTGCGCCTCGATCTTCCACTTGGTATTTCCACGGTTCGTTCTATTATTTCTACTGGGTATTCACATCGTTTCTGCGATAATATCGAACGATATTTACGAAATACGAACTCACGCGGAAACAATAAAATACGCGTTAACAATAATAATTATATAAACACGAAAGTGAATCATAAATAATATTTAATAACTCGGCAGTCGGAATAGTTTTTTTAAAATATTTAAATAACATAATTATAACTAGCCGAGAGGCCGTCTAACAATTCGGATTAGCGCGAGAGGGTTAACACCCATTACCGCTCTTCGAATGAATCCCGATAGAAATTCGGATAAATCAAACATCCGGGTTCGTTTCAATCGACGTATCTGCAGACTGTTATCTAATAATTCGATGGAAGCGCCTTTTATACTGCTCAACGACGCGTTTTTGACCGTCTTTAACATAAGGAACGAGAAGTTCACGATATAATGTGTAATTCGAAACGTACCAAGGAGGAGCAATGAGTAGCCTAATGATAATAATATATGAAAAAGAAAAATGCAACGTAGATTAAACGATACCAGGTTAACGCGACGAATCAATTACTGACATATAAGATTTGCGCACGCAAGCAAACGTAACGAAATCTTAAATGATACACGCGTGTTTACTATAAAACAAACGCTAATTCGTATCGATATGTACACACTTAGTACGAATATTTATTTGATAAAAAAGAATTTTGTAAGAGGATAATGTTTACATTTTACTAAATAAGTTAAAAGTTTACATTATATAATATCATTTTACTTGCGGTTTACGAATTATTGCGAATTTTCTAATACTACAACAAAAACAACAATACGTTTGCATAAGTCGTAAACATAACAGAAAACATAACACTAGTTACAAACATTTTCTACCGGCGATATAACGCAGTAGGAATATAGAAAATAAAAAAAAAAACGTTAAATGCTGCAGGGAAAAAGCGAATAAAATAATGTACGTTAATAAACAATAAACTGCTAAAGTATATTGTTTAGGTTGTGAGTTCTTAAATAAATACTATGTAAAAATGAAATTAATAAATATACAAAAGTTCGGTGTCGAAGGTATTTACTAAGTAAAGGGGTTAAATAAATAAATAAATTACTGGACGGATTAGTGCTTCATTATCTTGCGGTTAATGGTTTAGTAAGGACTTGCGATTAAGGATAGGGTAGAAGGAATAGCATTGTTTGTCTCGATTGCAATATTATTTATTTAGTGAAAGTAAGTCTATTGTTAGAGAATTACACCGAGATAACGAACCTTATCACACCACTCTAATGTATTTCCCTATCGGATTGTCATGTTTTCTTACGGGTGAAGAAAATAGCTTCGGTTTTTGTTCGGGTTTGTGCTAATTTGCCGATTATTGTAGTGTATTTAAGTAGCCGCGATATCACATGCTGAAGTCTATTACGGATCGTGCTAGGTGTACAGGAGAATATCGCAGCGTAGTCAGCGAATAGTCCAACTTACAGTGTTGGGCGAGTTAGAAAAATCATAGAGATACAGGGGGTAAACAAAAGTGTGGTCGTCCGATTCTACTGCCCTGCGGAACGCTCGCAGAGCAAGTTTTACCGAGACACCGTTACCTATAGATACATAAAAATACCTATCGCCTAAGTAACTACTAATTAAATGAATTAAGCATGTCGGAAATTTACATTTTATCATTTTATAAAGAATACCGGCGTGCCAAGTTGTATCGAATGCTTTGGCTACGTCGAATAGTATACGCTTATTTAAGTTGAACTTATAAGGTAATGGAGTACGTTATTCCGCGTATTTGTTTGGTCGTAGAAGCGAAAGCCAAATTGAACGTTTCGAATTTAATATTTTCCAGCCAATCTGCCTCCTTCCCGGACTTCTTTTTCCTTCTGTCTGTGTCATTGTACGATAATCTGTAAAATTTGGCCCTCTTACGATATGACCGAGGTATGACACATTTCTCTTTATAATGATATTATCTGTCGGTATGTAGAGACATCTTTGTTAGACATCTTCGCCATGCAAGGTATCTTCAGTATTCTTCGATGGAACCGCATTTCCATAGCTGCCCCGTACGGGTTCGAATATTTTTTATTTAGAAGCGTAGCTTCGACATCGTATAATAAAAAGTTGACTGGATGTAACACGGAACTATATCTTGTCTTAATCTTAAGACTAACTGATCGATCGCATATTGTATCTGTTTCATATTATTGAAGGGGCTGTTCGCGCGTATAACCTCCGTATTATTGTTAGTAACATAGCAACCGAGATATTTATATGTATTCACTTTTTCAATATTTTCAGTATTCAATTGCGGCACTAGTAATTTGTTGTTTATCCACTTAGTTTTCCATAAATTTAAATACAGAGTCCATAGGTTTTGCCAACGTCATCAAATCTTTGTAAAAGTTGCTGTAGGTCTTGATGGATGTTATCTAATTAATAATAATAATATCATTGATAGCATCGTGCAATATACCGTTATATCGAGCAATATATGAGATGAATTCATTTGAAATGAAAGAAAACGATCAAGAAACTTCTGAAATAATATTTTCGAAAAAAAAAATTATACTCGTCAATCATCAATCTCAGCGATAGATTAGCCTTCTTTCTCTGTCTTTTTGGTTATATGCTATTTCGCTCACACCGGTCACTTTTTACAACGTCCACTTCGGTATAATTACCATATCCTAATAAAAATTGTCTCCTTTCTGTGTTGACTATTATCGATTCTCATTTGAACGTGTCCTCTTAGAATTCGTGAAATCGAAAACTGGAAAAACGTTATTAATTTATTGCTGATTCCCTCCTCTTCGTAATAATTTTATCATTTGATTATCGAATCGTAAAATCTCTCCTGAAAACGTAAATCGTAAATAGTTTTAAATTTATCGCGAGAACGCAATTTTATTACAATAATATATATTATATATATATATATATATATATATTTATTATATATATTCATTATCATCAGCATCGTGTTTGCCGCTATTGGGTCTGATCAATTGCCAGATCTATTACTTCCAGTATTAATGCAGTTTTTTTTTTAACTATATCAAGATATTTTTAACGACGACCTTTAACCATACAAGTCATGATTATTTTTCCTAGTCCATTTTGTCGTATGATATGTCCGGCGAAGGTTTTTATCCGTTTCCATTGCTACGACTTGTAGTCTCCGATCCATCTTTACTTCTTCTAGTATGGAGTTTTTTTTTCGCAGTCCACGCCAGTCTTGGTATTCGCCTCCAGCAATACATTGCGAAAGCATCGATGCGTTGTATATCATCATTCTTATTTAGAGTCCAACATTCTAATGCATATAAGAAGACGGAGAATACCAGTGAATTCAATATAATTTTTGTGCACATTGCCATTTCACGACTGTCCCGTACTTTTGTTAGTTGTAATAGGGCTAATGTTATCTTTATTCTCAGTTTAATTTCTCCTCTGTTGAACTTCCGTCTTTTGTAATCATGTTTAACTATACGAACTTGTCAACCACTTATATATGATACAGACATTGTGTGCATTCTGACTGCTTGTTGTTATTTATAATCATTATCTTCGTCTTATTTCGGTTTACGACTAAATCGTATTCTTTACTTATCCAATTATTCAAAGGAAGCTGTTCAATTTTTAATTTTTGTTCATAACAGTGTTATCGTAGGTTATTCATTAATTTCCTTGCGATTTTATATATGCGCGCATATATATATATATATATATATATATATATATATATATATATATATATATATATATATATATATATATAATGTAATTATTACCTACCACAGGCATCTAAAAACCGTGTTAAAAACGATAACAATAAAATAACGAACAACGATTGTTTAGGGCTGGATTTTTATTAGACAACAGTAAGTCGCGTACTTTATTTTACGAGTACTATTCAAAAGTTACCTTTAAATAAGTAAATATACTTACCGAGGCGAGAATAACAAAATACCCGGCAAGGTTGAGGTTTGTTTGGGTTAGTTAGAGGTAGAATTAAAGGTAAAAAATCAGAAAGGTTTTTCTTTATCGGATATATGCGAATTTTTGTCGCAACAAACTACCGAAACCATTTAGAGGAAAAAAGGACTAGATTTAACTGAAATTATAAAAAAAAAAAATTGGAATATACACACAATATACATTTTATTTAAATTAAAGTACAGGCTATTCACAAAAAAACGAAGCCAAATTACATTAAACCTAACCGCCGGTAACTCCATTATACAATGTACAATGAATTATAGATCATAAAATGACTTGACGTAATCACATAATGGCACTTAGACAAAAGTGTCAGCCACTACTAAATATAGTGAAAAATGATAAGTAATAAGACCTTTGGGCCAATAAGTTCAACATTACTTCGGATTTACAATGCCTTTATCCTTTCAAGACTAGACTATGGTTCGTTTTGTATATTCGTCCGCCAACAGACGGCTACAGCTAGTCTTCAGCAGCATCCAAATCGCATCCACCTACAAAATCCGCTACTACAACTCCAAATCCAAAACCCATTAAAGATGCTACGCGGTATCTTGTGTAGAATACCTGTGATTGTACCGCCTTGGAGTCAATTCAGTCCGAATATCTGTTGGGATTTATGAAACCGATGGCGGAAATCCATAGGAAGCTTATGATTGTCTTACAACAGCAACCCAACGCGGTCGTTTGCTTCACCGATGCAACTAAGTCATCACAATATGTCGGAGATGCCTTCTCAATCGGAAGAATGATGCATTGCTTCAGTGTCTGCTACGAATTACGGAATTACCTGCTGACCGGTATGTTATACTGACCGACTCAGCTTTGGCGTTACAATGTATTGAAGCGAGAAATTCTACTGTGTCTATGGTAGACCAAACATGGTGCAGTGCTCACAAATTAAGTGAACATAATACCGGCATCACTTTCGTCTGGATTCCAAGTCATCTAGGGACAATAGGCCACGATGAGGTACACCGTGCTGCACAAGCGCCTACCCAAGTTTAACAGTACTAGAAGAAGACAACGCAAAATATTATTGCCAGGAAATTCTGGACGCGTGGAATAATCTGTCCTTCCATTTTCGGCCGAGTATACTTGGAATTAAAAAAAAAAAATGTATAATATTAAAAATATGTATAATATAAATATAACAACAACAGCAAACGTATATTTACAAAGTAAAATATAATAAACTCAGAAAGTAAATAATTGGAGTAACTTGCCTCGCCTCCATTATAACAGTGTAATATGTGATATAAGCTTGTAAATAATATTTTATTACATTAAGAAGAAGACCATAAAGTAATGGGATTACAAAATCGGGGGAAAAAACGCAAATTAATAAAAATAGATAATCGTTTTTTATATTTAAATTTCGAATTAAATAAAGATGTTATAAAACGATCGTTAAATAAATTAAAATGATCTAACGCATTAAAATAAGATTAAATATTAAGAATCGCAACAAAGAACGTTTTAATCCGCGATGTTTATATTTATTGTACATTTGCTCTAGTTTTCCGGGGAAACGTATCTACAGATGATATTAACCAGTTCGTTTGGATGTAGGATATAATTTTATTTAAAAAAATTTCGATTTTGGATTATAATATAATTTTCGAAAAATAGCAAATCTGTAATTTTCGCGTAAGGATAAACGTTAAGAATAATCCTACAGCACCGTGTGTTAACTGTAAACTATTAAAATTAATATTGGAAATACGTCACCAAGTAGGAGAGGAATATGTAAGTTTTATAAAGGATTAATTTTTTCCACATTCAGAAATGATTTCCGGCTAAAAAATCGGGCGAATTGCGTTAATTTCTTTATAATTAACGTGATCGGCAAATGTCGATCGCTTATCTAAGATTATACCTAGATAGTGAATGTTCTTGGACCAGGCAATGTACTTGTTTTCAACGGTTACATTTGATGGTAATATTAACATAAATATGTATATATATAACATAAATATATATGATATTAATATATATATATAATATAAATATACATATAATATAAATATACATTATATATATATATATATAATATAAATATAAATATAATATAAATATACATATTATATATATATATATATATATATATATATATATATATATAATTATGAAAAAAAAAAGTTAAAAACACAAAATTACATTTAATAAAAATCTTCTTCCAACTTAAAATTTATACATCATTATAATACACAAAGATTACACATTAGTAACATTTTCAAAGATTAGATTACATGTTATTGAAATCTATATATCATATCATTATCTATCTATCTATCTATATATATATATATATATACATATACATTTTTTTAAAAATGTATATTTGTGATAAATATTATAATGATATATACACTCATAATCACACCTTATGTATACACACAACAACACAACAACACTCATACGACATAATACAATTATTTTAATACTACTTATCCCGTCAAGCTTTCGCTTGTCGACGGATAATTACATTTCTTATGATTTAATATTATACATTTACGTTTAATATAAATTTTTATTTTGATTACATTTATTATATTGATTTCTTTAATTACCGTTTATTTATATAATTATAACTCATTTACACTCTCACATACTCTCTAACTTAACTGCCAAAGTGAGCTTAAGTACTGATCATTACCGTGCTCGCGCACACACATAGAGTACATGTATACATCTGTTAGAGTAGTTTTAATTCATATTACCTTTCAATTTGCAAACAATATATTTCCACTCTAATCATCCACATATAGACTCCCATTTACACCAAAATTTTAATTTTCCAATCGGTAGTAGAACCCTGCCATCCGCATTGTATCATACTATATTTGTATTTCATAATCCTCGTCATTTCATTATTCTTATAGTATTTTATCCACATTTTCCTTATTTTGTAACCATTTTTTTAATTCACGTTTTAGTTTCCTCTTCACCCTTTCGTTCAATATTTCTTCTGGTATCTCGTTCATCATACGCGGCAATATGTACACATCTGTCTGATTTCCATGCTTCGATTTCGGTATTTGAGTATGATATTTTTGTATCTTCCTTAGATCATATGTTATTTCTTTTCATTCCCTAACTTTTACAGGTTTCCGATTTCTAATATAATCCAACATTCTAACCATTAAGCACAATCCTTTTATATCCAGTATGTTTTCC
This sequence comes from Coronaproctus castanopsis, assembly GCA_032883995.1. NCBI lineage: Eukaryota > Metazoa > Arthropoda > Insecta > Hemiptera > Monophlebidae > Coronaproctus > Coronaproctus castanopsis. The sequence continues at coordinate 265,973,776 of CM065052.1, read as the reverse complement.
TCCTTCAAAAGTTTATGTAATTCACTATCATTATCTCTTGTAATTAGCTGTAAGGATTTTCTCTGTAAACGATCGATACGTACAGTATAACACCTCTTAGCTAAACCCCATGCCTGCACACCATATCTTAATCGCGAATCTATTAGCGCGTAATATACTATTTTTAATGTTTCTTTGCTAACGTAGTTTTGTAATGTATACAATGCTGGCAATGTTGCTCGAATTTTTTTTTCCATAGAACTTATGTGTTTATTCCATCTTAAATTTTCGTCAATAATTACACCCAAGTATCTGTGTTCTCGTACCATTTCTATTTGTTCGCAATCTTTGTTACTGCACTTATTCTCCTGTTTCATGTAATGGGCACAACCATTTGAGTGCATCTGTAATATAGGCTTGTATCTTTCTATATCCATCATAGATTTGAAGAACATACATTTTGTTTTTTTAGTATTTATTATCAAGTTATTGTCATGATATATATGTATATATATACATATATATATATATATATATATATATATATATATATATATATATATATATATATGAATTTTTTAAAAGTAGGACCGGAGAAGAATTATACATCAATTAAACTACACAAACACCGCTAGCACATTCATACATATATAAATAATTATTTCAAACTTGTGTGAGAAGTCCTTTGCGTGTGTACTTATATTTAGGGGCAACAGTTACGATGACGTAACATAGTCCCATTACCGTGCAACACACCGTACGTACAAACTTAAAACTCAAGAATATTATAAATTATTTTGCTACTATCAACAAATACCCAAAAATGAACTCATTATCAAATGCGATGATATTAACAAATATGATAAAAATTTAAAAGAAAAAATATCGTTAACAAAAAATAAGATTAACGTAACATTTTACCAGAAAATCAATAGTAATATATATATATATATATATATATATATATATATATATATATAATATATATATATATGAATTATGTTGAAAAAACTATAGTTAAAAGCACAGTATTACATTTAATAAAGATTTTCTTAAGAATTAATATAAGATACTCCCTACTTTTTTATCTTTAACGAACAAAAAAAAATTAAACGTCTCTTCATTACACTATCGCAATTTATTAATTAAATGAAAAGTTGCACCCTGAAATCTTTAGGTACTAGAAATCATTTAACGTCTGTGTTCGTACGGTGGTAGTATTTTTCAAATTCAACGTCAAATTGGGTAAACTGAGAACCGATCCTGTTACAGGGTTACGAAGCCTTTGAAAATAAATTTCGAACTTTCGCGTAAAAACAACGACGTATTTAATTCCGCTTAGTAAATATTTTTATTTTTATTTTTTTGGGGTCAGTTCATCAAATGTAAAACTTTAACGTTTTATTGCACTTTATTTTATATATATTATCCGATAAACGAATGTATACGGGACAGTTCTTTTCTGCTATAAACAAAATACATCCAAGGAAGAGGAGAGGAGCGAATAGTTCTAAGATGATTTGTTCGGGAAATTACATTCCGCAGATTACAAAACTATTTGTTTTATATTTGATGTAGGCGATTGCATCTGTTTCGGACATAAGAACTAAAGGATAAGGTTGAATTCGAGCTGCCTCTTTAGCTTATCAGCTAATTCATTGAATATGAAACCTGTGTGACTTTCTTTTATACATATTAATTTTTAGAGTAGGATATTGGTATAACATATTTTTATAGCAATAGGATGAAATTTGGAAGAAATAAAGTTGATACACGTAATGAAAGAGAATGAATCGGAACATATTAGAAGATCATTTCAGTGACAGCAGTGGATGTAGCAGGGTAGATTGCGTATAATTCATCGGAAAATGTTGGAAAAATAATAATTTCCTATTTTGATATTTTCCTATTGTTATTTTCTTGATTATTTCTTTAGTTTTGTAAAGTCCTTCAGTTGCGTTCAACTGCTAAGGTAACTTTAAGGATACTTATGTGTATATGTACATATAAAATGATTTGTAAAATTTTCGAAATAAATATACTAATAAGAAGTTGGATATCCATTATTCGCCCAATACTTAGGAAAATGTTTCTGCTTCGATCTAATAAAGAACTTCCGAATTACACTGATGCTCGTTATTTCACGCCGAACTCACATTTACTATCTTCCGACATCGTCCACTTGTATAAGGTAATTCGTTGTGAAGTTTTCAATCAGCCGTAGTTTAAGTAGCTTCCAATTGAAAATTCCATCATTTTACCACAGTTCCTAACGGCATTTCACCTAGAAAATCTTTCGGCGCTGTCTAGATTGTCTAAGATATATATATATATTTGGTTTCAGTTGATTCATTTTATCATATTTATTGGTATTTTTTTTCTATTTTAACGTTAAAAGCTTTTAAATTTTTATCTACCAACGTATATGAAATGTTTCGCGTATCGAAAGAAACTGTCGATTTTCGTGTTTGATCAGGTTCTAACTGCGTTCGTAATAGACATTTTAAAATATATATGAAAATAAAGAAAATATCTGTAAAATTGTAAACGAATAAACGTCGTAAAGTATAAATTACAAGTAAATGTCCCGAATGCACAGAAACTTCAGCAGCCTTGGGTAATTGACAAATTTCATTTGGTTTAACAAACTCGTTAATTTAATAGGGACAACTTGCAAAGATGTCCAATTACCGTTACGAATTTTTGCATTGTAATGTAAAGCCTAAAAGCGTTAGTTAGCCGAAAATTAACTTCGGAAGGTGCTAAGTTTAACAAAATTACTATAAAATCGATTAGATTAATTTATATTATCCCCCCGATCTATTTTTAATCTCGGCCTAAAAAATAAAAACAAAATATTACGTCATTCATAAATAAGACGGAAATAAGTTCTTTGAAAACTATGAAATAATCCAGTAAATTACGATGACATCGCGTCTAGATCGGCTTGTTGCCATTTTTTCCTGTCGTTGGCCAGTTCTTTTTAATTTCGGTAAAGTCAGCTTCTCGTAGTGATCTTGACACGATGAGCTTTGACGGAATTCGCCATTTACTTTCCTTTTGGTAACGGAATAGAAGAAATGACGTGTAAAAAAATCCGTCTACAATTTAGATTTTTCAAACACGTTATTTCTTCTCTTGTTTCGAAATGTTTATTATAATCGGTTGATTCGAAGGAAAATTAAATAAAGTATTAGACAATCATTAGTCCTAGTTCCGCCATGTAATTCCTAAATAGTTGTAACGCCTTCCGCATTATCTCGCCTACCTGTATATTTCTCGAAATTTATTTTCGTCCTTAATAATGTACGACAGATGTTTTTCACTTACATGCCAGGGGTATTTCCGATATAGTCTTATTTCGGAATTGTTATATTTACAGGAGGAACGATTTTATATAACGATTTCGTAAATTATTGGTTTATTTTAAGCACTGTATGGTATTTAAAGTCGAAACGAACTACTGTTCTAAAAACAGGCGTCAACTATCGAAAATTTTATAACATTTAAAACAGCTCGATACTTAGCCATTCGTAAAGCGACAAAACGAAATCTCATCTTCTCATTCGGACGTTCTGAAAAACCAGTCGAGAAAATTGAGAATAAACACGTAATGCGAAACGATTTTATCGAACATATTCGAAAACCGAAATTACCCAAAAGAATTTAAAAGAAGTCGCATAACCGTCTTTGATTTTAATTTAAATGCTGACAAAAACTGTAATGTTGCAATGAGAAAAATTTTTGAAAAGAACGCGTTTCTTCACCACTGAACCGGCATCCATATTAATATGATAGTTTAATATTTCTTCAATACAATATAGAAAACGCAGTCCAAATACGGAAATAAGAATATCTTAAAACCGGCTAGCTACACAGATAGCAGTTTCACTCGCAATGTAAACTGCTCGAAAAAATAATTAATAATAGACCGGCAGTTAGAAAATTATTTTTGAACCCCCCCCCTTCAGGTTGGTTTCAGGAAATAAAGAAGCACTTTGGAACGCGCAATCGATATACAAGAACACTTAATTCAAAATAACGTGGTTAGCTTTGATTTAGAAAAATAATCTCCGAAAATACGAAATCTTAACCATCTCAGTGGCGATTCGGAAGAAATTTAGCAAAAACAAAAATTGTTTACACCGTCGAAACTTTCGGGGTAAAAATAAACTTCCATATATTTAAAACGCGGGAAAATTACATAGCTCAAGTATCTTTAATCAACTCTAAACCGTTTATTACAGACACGACTGAAAAAGACCATATATATATATATATATGGTGAATTACTACATCTCTGTTTTTAGTATTGTTCAAACGCATTTCCACGGTATGCTCGTACCCCAATATCAATCTCCCTTCATCAACTTCGCAGATTTGTTACTATAATTTTTAGGTTGCGCATGGGTCATTCCGGTATAGAGTTAAATTTTAAATCAGGGACAATAGAGACGTATTTCCATAAATTTCCTGCAAGATATAAACCATCTTCTTTTTAATTGTCCTCAATCTAATTATAATGGACGAATATTTTTTTTTAATAAACCTATATTTTCCCTCCATATTCCTTATTAATTATTAAGTATTATTTCAACTGTTTATAGGGGTGCCACTTTGTTTAACTCTTTGCCGCGTCAACTAAAAAATTATAAATGACGGCGTAAGTTAGTTGCATTTGTAATGCGTAAATAGGTAACGAGCTTTTCATATAATAATTGAAGTTGCTAACTGGTTTAAAAGTATTCGGTTGGAATTGTTAGATTGATGATTTTATTTTGTAAATTAAATTTTTTTATTAAGTCAACTTTTTATTATTATTAATTATTATCTGATTATGAGTTATTTCCTGTTACGCATTTATGTATACACGGTTTTTAGTATTTATTTATGTATATATTTCTATGTTGTATATTTACTTTCGCGCGTTCGGTATATTTCTGCGGATTTGTAATTATAGTTTAATAGTACTTAGTTTATTTGATTGGCGGTGTGTGGGTGTTTGTGTGTGTTTACTTATATTTTTAAAGAATGTTTTAAGAAAGTGTATTATTTCATCGAATTATATAATAACGTTCGGTTTTTTTAGTGCGATGGAACGGATGTTAAATTTATCTTTATTTATTTGTATAATCCGGCGTTCGCGCAATATGCGCATAGTCGGGATTTACACGTTATACATATTTTCTTTGTAAATCTCGTATTTTAATTTTAATTTTAATTTGAATTTGAATTTATTATTATTTTAAAAATTGTAAGTTAATCTATAATAATTCGAATCTACCGGGCCATAAAGGTTTAACTTGATGTAGACCGAAATTTAAAAATACAACTATATTTTTCTACGTCTTGCACCGAAATTTGCAGATGTTACGAAATACTATAAATGATTTAAATTACTGAATTAAATCTTGACGGGTTTTTTACAACCAAAAATATATCGAAAAAAACCTAACCAAGAAATACTGCGATAGAAAACGCCGCAATACGCTACAGGATTAGAAAGAAAGTACTAATAAATTAAAACTAAGTTGTAACCGAAAAATGAATACGCTGAAAATGTTTAATAATTCAACACGAAGATCCAATTGAAAAACTTTAATACTATAAATCCTGCATACTCGGTAGATTAAGATTAGGCCACTTCTTGTACCACACCGAACAAACTACTTTGAATAGAAACATTTCGTATTAGTCGAAATACGACTTTGATATTACAAGGTTCGATTATATAGAAAAACGATTCGATTGAGACTAGTACACCATCTTAATCCAGCCGACGACTCTTTGTGGTAAATAATGAATTTTCCCGTTATTTATTTTTAATTAAACAGAACGTTTCGAAATCATTACCAAAACGCATTGATAACATATTAGAAAGAAAGATTAACGATCCCGAAAATTAAGATAAATAACCTGCCGAAACTCCTTGGCAATAATTTCAATCGCGATAAATTAAGTATAAACACGAGAAAAAACTCAACTTCAAATAACAAAACGAATTTCTATTACATTCCTTTTAAAAAATTATAATAATAATAACAAGAAATAGTTAAACCAAAACATAACAACCTTATAAGACCGGCATCTATCTATTAACATAAGCCATATCCGTTTTTACAGCCGAATTATTGACGTAAATTGAAAAATATTATTATTGTTAAATTAAATTAACGTGCCGTGTACAGCAGCTTAAGGCTAGTAGAGTGGTAGGAAAAAGGATTAGATTGAGGAATAGAGACGGTGTCGGTGAAGGAAGGTAATTAGATTCGACGATGGAACGTGGTCATCTTTGAAGAGGAATGTGTGTAGGAAGTCCTTTGCAACTGTACTTAAGGGCAACAGTATAACGTAACATATTCCCAACAATTGCCGTGTAATATATTGTATGTACAAACTTCAAACTCAAGAATATTATAATTAAGTTTATATTTTAAATGGCGATAAAGCTTGCCGGTGACTTATTATTACACTATCATTAGAACGAATATTATTACTTAAACTACTGTTTCTAACATAGCTATTATTTACAAGTTAATGCACATGTGTGTACACATATATATATATCATCATTATCATCACCATTTTATTCCATCTGTATATCTGATTTCTGTCCTTCCCCGCATCCTTTGTACCATCCCTTTGAGAATTATTTTTTTCCATTCCGTTCCGACGTATCACGTGTCCGAAATACCTCATTATATATATATATATATATATATATATATATATATATATATATATATATATATATATAAAAGTAAAAAAAAGAGTTGAATATCAATAATTACGCTATTTCGTTAGAAGTCGACCTGGGCCAAAATAATAGTTTTAAATATTGTAGTCATCAATATTCCGCTATACATCACCACATGAACCTAGAAATTCGACAATCAATAATACTGATCATATTATCAAGCTTTTTCACAAATTTCATTGTAATTTTAATAGGCGACCTAAATATTTGGCTATCTAAACTGGAGCCCTACGTTAAATCAAGTCTAAATTTACTATTATTACAAGACTCGATATATAGTAAATAAACTGGTTATTGGAAATGATAGAACGTGTCTATCATTGGTAACAGTAATGTAAAGAGCATTATAGACTATCTGCTGGTGTCCGCTAGAATTTAGAATAAAAAACAACAAAGACAAAATAGAGTTTGCCGATTTGAATAAGTTAATAAGGAAAAATTTAAGAACAGATATAAGAAACTACAAATGTAGAATTATAAACGAAAATGATAATATGAAGGTTTAATTTTGGTACAAAACAAATAACTAAGATAATAGATGAAACGGGTGTACTACTCACAAATTATCAGGATATTTCGAAAAGAATCTGGAAATACTACACGAATTTATATTTCGATAAAATAAGATAGGATACAGGTAATGAACGTACTCCCCCAATAACGTATGAAGAAATAAGAAAAACTATACAAAGCTGCAGAAATAATAAAGCGCCGGGTCCGGACGGGATACGGAGTTTATAAAGCTGGAAGGAAACAAAAAATTGCAAGTAGCATTAGTAGAACTATTCAACGAATGTCAACAAGAAAAACGAATACCAACCAAGTGGAACGTTGCAAATCTGTTATTCGAAAAAGGAGACATTTCCGACCTTAAAAACTACAGACCGATAAGCCTTATATCTAATATTTATAAGCTATTTACTAAGCTATTAACAAACAGACTATCAACATTGCCGGATAACGACCAACCCGTTGAACAAGCGGGATTTAGGAAACGGTATAGCACTGTGGCTCACATACATTCAATAAAACAATTCGTAGTAAAAACGAATTTAGACTACCTTTAGCTATGATGTTTATCTATTTCGAAAAACCGTTCGACTCTGTAAAATTAAATTGCGTATTAAAAGCTCTGAAAGATTCTAAAATAAATGAAACATATGTACACAGCTTATAAAATATATTTATAATAACGCCTGATGACGTAGTACTGTTCGGAGCAAACGGCCATGAAATAGGAAAAATGATGAATCAACTGCGAGAAATATGCGAGAAAAGCGGTCTTAAAATAAATGCGGAAAAACGAAATTTACGTATAATAAATATGCAGAGATGACTGAAGAAATAAAAATAATGTAACAATCGAAACAGTGGACGCGTATTTATATACTTGGGCCATGATATAGTAGTGGCTAATAACGATATGAAAAATAACGCATACAATTGACATGGGCCGATTTTGGTAAATTAAAGAAGATATTAGAAGAAAAGAAAATACGTATGAATTTAAAAAGTAAGATGTTTAATCAATTCGTCCTGCCAGTAATAGTATACGCCGCGGAAACATGGAGCGTAACTAAAGGCACCTTAGAACGAACAAATAAAACACGAGAAGTAATAACGTTACAAGACAAGGTAAAAATATCTGAAATAAGGAGGAGAACTAAAGTAAAAGACACTGCCGGAGAAATCTTTAGAAACAAATGGCGATGGGCAGGACAGATAGCTAGATCAGATGATAACAGGACGGCCAGATCAACTAAATGGCATCCAATGAATAAAAGAGAAAGGGGTCGACCAACGGTGGGAAAACGATATTAAAAAGATAGACACGGACTGGTTGATCAATGCATCAGATAGAAATATATGGAAACAAAAGGAAGAGACCTACATCTTGCAGTGGATTAAAAATGGCTCATAAAGAAGAAGCTTAGAATAAAACATTTCGATCTAAAGCTTCGTAAAAACATTTCCATCGCAGTATGTTATAATTTTGAACAGATTTTAAGCGCCGGCTTCGCTAAATTAAACATTTGTACGTTTAATTAATCTCCGAACAGAAATTATATCACAATGCTTCAATAAAACATCGACAGATGCATCTGTAGTGCAGTACCGGATAAATACGTAAATAAACTGAACAGTTCAACATTGTCTATAAGTTTCAAAGTGTAGTTGTGATTCGTGGACTGACGAATTAGAATCGATCAAAAAACGATAGTTTAAAACCAAATGTAAGGACTCAAAACTTTTCTGCTTCAATAGTATATTGGAACAATTGAATGTCGAGCATAAACGAGAAGTATCTAGAGCGAAACTGCAGCAGTGGGAAGATTTTGTTAGTTGAAGAATTGCCTAGGATAGGCCGTACAAAATATGAAATAAAGAAAAACCTTCTCGGAAAAATTGCCGATATATAAAATAACCGGCGGATAACTAACGATGACTACGACAAATGTAATATCTTTTTGGAACAATTTCTTCCTAAAAAAAAAAAAACCTGATATAATGGTTGTCATCTACTATCGGGATACTTCCTCCAGTTGTTAATTCTGAATCAATAACATAAGACTAGAAAACAAAAAGGCAAGTTCCTGTAATAAAATAAACAGTAAGTTTGTAAAACAACTCAATCTACAACTTAAAGAAATAGTTTTTGTACTTTTCAATAAATACCTTCTATAAACTCAATGTTACCTTCTATAAACTCAATGTTGTAAAACTACTGATTTAAAATTGATACCTAAATCGGGGAAAATGGCCTCAGACATTATAGCTTATATTTCCCCTAAACTTGATACACAATTTCAAATTTGAAAAAGATAAAATTACATACGTCAAATCTTTCACTAGTGATTTTTCAGGAATCATTCACATGATAGAAGAAATTCACCCACACGTAAACAGTGATGCTAAAAGATCTTTAACTTGGCTCATTAAAAAACTAAACGCCGCTATAGAATTGCAATATACATCCACTTCGGAAGTGGACGAACCAGTTCTCGACTACAGTAATGAGGAGCGAGATTAATCTCCACAAAAATTAACCTGCCATGATAAATATAGTATCTTGGAATTTAAATAAAAGCCTCTATGGAAGTGATCATTTCCCTCAAATTATAAACTGTCTAATACATCATCCAATACAATGATACCCAAACTGGATAATCTGCAAAGCTGATTGGAACAGCTTTAATAATTCTATTAAATTAATAGAAACAAAAATCAGTACGAACACAAATGAAATAAATGCCATGATAACAAATAAAATTATCTCCTCAGCTGATTTATATATACCTAAAACTCACTCTAAACCAAAAAAGAAACATGTCCCATGGTGGAACAAAAATTGTAAATCAGTCATATAAAGCAAAAATAAATTACTAAATCGGTTTAAATGACATCCCACATACGAAAACCTTCTACAATTCAAAAAAGCAAGGGCTCTAGCCAGACGCACTGTAACACAAAGTAAGAAAGAATCGTGGAATAATTTTATCTCTGGTATAAATTCGAACACACCGATGGGTAAACTGTGGAGTCAGATCAGGAAAATATCAAATAAGAGAAAAACCTGTCACATATCTGCGATCAAAAATCCATCTGGTGAGCTAGTTTACGACAACAACCAAATTGCGAAAATTATGGCAGAGTATTATTATCAGGAGAACAGTGTTCAACGAAATCACCATAATACAGATAATACCTTCAATTTTGAATCAAATAACAATGAACCCTATAACACGGAAATTACGCACCAGGAAGTATCTACTTCAATAAAACGGTTAAGATCATCAGCAGCCGGACCTGATCGGATACATCCAGAGATGATAAAACACCTACTAGACCATAATATTGGAACAATTTGCTACTTACTAAACCAAATTTGGAAATCAAATGTAGTTCCAGACAAATGGAAGGAAGCCAATATCATACCAATTCTTAAGGCAAATAAAAACCAATATGACCCAGCCAGTTATAGACCGATATCTCTGACCTGCGTTCTATGTAAAATAATGGAAAGGATAGTTGGTAACAGATTAATGTGGATCGCGGGAAGGCTTAATAGACAACCAACAAAGTGGCTTTAGAAAAGGACGGTCCACTGTTGACAATTTAATACGTCTACAACAAGAAATACAGGATGCATTTGCATTAAATCAGCACGTTATCTGCATTTTTTTCGATATAGAAAAGGCTTTCGATCATATATCTACCACAGCCATTCTAAAAACAATTCACGAACATGGTCTCCGTGGAAACTTAGCCAAATTCCTCCGTTCATTCCTACAGAACAGAAAATTTAAAGTTCGAATAGGAAACATACTGTCTACATCAAAATGTCAAGAAAACGGAGTTCCTCAAGGATCCGTGCTAAGCCCCCTTTCTATTTATACTTACGATATCCGACTTACAAGAGCGCATCAAGGAACCTGTAAAATACTCCATCTATGCAGACGACCTGGTTATATTTATCAGAGGACACGATATCTCTGCCCTGGAAAAGAAATTACAACAAAATTTAGAATTAATAAAATGGGCTTCGACAAAAAATATCCGTTTCTCCTCGCAAAAGACATGTGTGGTACAAATTCAGCAGGAAAACATCGCATACTCGCCTTGTCCAACTAAAATTAAACTGTACGACTATACGACACATCGATCAAACTAAATTCCTGGGATTAATTATGGATAAAAAATTAAACTGGAAGGCGCATGTAGATTATGTAAAAGCTAGATGCACAAAGGCCCTTAATTTACTAAAAACTCTACACCACAAATCGTGGGGCTCCGACAGAAGAACGTTATTGCGTCTATATGGTACACACGTGAGATCTTTACTAGACTACCGTTCAATTGTATATTGTACAGCAACGCCGAAAGTGATTCATAAATTAGATGTAATTCAAAATCAGGCACTTCGCATTTGCAGCGGAGCTTTCTGTACCAGTCCGATATCAAGTCTACTGGCCGAAACTAACATAACAACGCTAAAAGATCGAAGAATCCTGTTAGCATTAAAATATTATTTTCACGAAGAAAACGCATCCAAACTACTACAAAACCTTTCATTCAAACCTAGAAAGTAAATACAGCAAAAACAACGAAGCATTTGGCCTACGATGTAAACACTTCATACGATACCTTAAATTAACAACGGTTGATTCCACTGCAGTAACCTCCTTGTACCCACCATGACAAAAGTCGTTTCTAGAAATCCTGGCTTACGAGTTAGCAAACAATTAAAATTTGCGATAAATATTGTCCGACAAGAGTCGTGGTCCAGATTAACTGAGAACAAATTAAGAGCGAACAGACACAAAGGAATAGTGCTGGCCCGATTGCGAATCGGCCACACTAGGCTAACGCACGGGCCATTAATCGAGGAGAATTCGTCGTCGGTAATATGCAAATTTTGTCACGATTCAGCGCTTACCGTAGAACATGTTATCACAGAATGTCCGAAATTCGATCAACAACGTTATCATTAATAAGTGGACTAGATATAAGCGAAGTATTACAACGAAGACTCGATACAACGCGTAATATACTTTATTAAAATAACTGGTTTAATAAAATTATTGTAGACTAAATATTGTATTGTAAGTAGAAAATAATTTTTCTTTTGTAATTTATTGTATTTAATCTCGGTGGACGCAAATGACCTTTGTAGTCGAGCGTCCTAAAATAAAATAAATGTAAAAAAACATGTTATATTTCCCCCACTTCACTCCATTGGAAAGGTCTTTAAAATAGTAGCTAATAAACCGATTTCATTTAAGATAAATGAACATAGTCTACCGCGTGATAATAAATTTGATTTTCTTGCCGGTTACTCAGCGGTGACTGCTGTCTAAGCCCATGTAGTAAAAAATATTCTGAATGCAAAAATGACAGCTGTTGTTTTCCCTCTGCATATTGCAGATGCGTTCGACAACACTCCAAGTGGTCTAGGCCACTTGATATAATTACAAATTATAAATTTAATCTGTTAATACATCTGCTGATAAGTTACTTCGAAGATAGGATTTCTAGTTCCACGAGGCTCTGCACTTGGCCCAACACTATGAAATATTTTGTATTCTAGTGTGTACTCTATAAGCTTGAAAATCAAACTTTTTAACAATAATTGTGAATTAACCTCTTACGCCGATGACCTCTGTCTGGTATTCAATGTCATCAACTGTTAATGATTTTTAACAAATTAGGCTTTCAGAGGAAACAGTAACAAAACTGGGATTGTCTTTTTCTGCGCACACATGTAAATTCTTTGTCTTCGGCGATAAAAAAAGTTGTAAATATAATTTAAAAAATGAAACTTATAGCTGGTCACAGTATTTCAATACTCTAACCATTCTAATCGATAATAAACACAAATATGTAAAATTACACGGTGCATGAACTGATTTTCTTACAGTCGCAAACTATCGTTCCAAAATATCGATTTGCTTTTATAAAAAACAAAATTATTCCCAAGAGGACTTTTAACGTTTGAAAATGAATTCGTCGATGTAGTCTTAAGTCTTCGATATCTAGCACGATGACTTATTATATAAATTAAAGGTCAAAGCGTCCAAGTAGCATGCACCGATTATTATATTTATATATAAAAAATGGGCCAGACTTCCAAATTAATATATGAGAACGCTGTAGTCAATTCCATACGGGCTGGAGTTTCTACAGGTTATACGTTCCGAGACCCCACGTTGTACGTTTAATACAAAATGCTGATTTTCCCGCAACAGTAATGATTGAGTTCGCGGACGACGAACTTGCTTTCCCAGTAATGCTGATACAAAAAAAAAACGCAACTATTATTCTTTAAAAAGAACACTTAATAAAGCATAATAGCAAACGACGCGAAACATGATAATCCGACTTACAGCGGGGTATATCACCATCGAAACGTTAGATCTGGATATACCAAATAATATAACGAATTTTTCGACGACATCTGAACTTACTGTAGAGCTAACACTAGTCGAAATGTACGACGCATAAAAAAAAACGCAATATTCGATTTCGCCGGTAAAATAAACTACGAGTTAACGAACGATGGGTACTCACACTCCCATTGGGATTTCTAAAATAAAAATATTGATCTTATCCGATAGATGATAATAATAATAATAAAGACATGATTTTATCGTGCATGGAAGACTATCGATATATATATATATATATATATATATATATATATAAATTTATTTCAACGCGCATTTTTTAGTTACTCATGCAGTCCGAATCCCATCGAAGATGGGAAATTTTCACTGCGACAAAGTCTCTAGCCTACTCATATAACCGATTGGTCGGTAGATTAACGTCAACTTGCTGGAAAAGTAAACAAGAACTGGGGAAGCTAATAACAAAACACTCGTATTGAGTTGTCCAAGATACGTCGCTTTCCTCTTTCAATCTTCGATCGAGAAGTATCTCTCAGCTTAAACGATGAAATTAATTGGACATAATCCTTGTACTCTCTACACCTCGTAACAAAGTACCCATCGTACATATATACTATATAAAAATTACCAAACAGATTTCCTTCTTGTATTATATTCACAAAATTTGGCTTCCTTCCGTGTGTGTAACAGCTAAACGTCTTGTAATGTAACGTTAAAGGGATAAATTAAATTATTTAAAAAAAAAAAAAAAAAAAATTTATCGCTATCGATTTGTTTATTAAGTATAAACATCCTTCGATAATATTATCTTCGTGAATTATCGTCTTTTACGTTATAACCTCGCACGATTTCCTCGCGTGTACCTCTACACTTTCGATAATTAAATCAACGAACCTTACGAACGTAATAGATTTTGATATATCAAATTTTATATTTTCGTATAAAATTGAATTATAATAAAACTTCCAACTATTTTATGTAGCTAAAAGTTAAGGAAAGGTAAAAGAAATATAGAGAAACTTGAATTTTTAAATTAACCAGAAACTACATTTAACAATGGCCCTCGAAAATAATATCCGTATGTATTCTATTTATCTGTGTATTCTTTTTACATATAAATATCTGGCAAATTTGTGGCACTGGCGTATCAAAAAAAAAGAAAAACATTGAACAGGTCTCTCGTTTAAATACCTAGGAAACTGGTCAAAATTTGAGCAAATAGAACATATGCAGGGTAGAAATAGTGCGCACTCGAAATTTAGGGATGCACTATGTAATATCGATATAAATGTATAACAAAGCTACGTCTAGACGTTAATTGTAGGTAGAAATATTGTACCGGGTAGAATCACTGACACAGCAGCAGCATTAAGGAGAAGTTATTCGAAATGTCGATATTGAAAATAAGCTGGACAGACGAAATAAGTAACAAAGAAGGTCTTGAAACGCTTAGAACAACAAAAAAGAACCGCAGACATATTAATAGAGGTCGTGAATATTAAATACTAAAATTGTCACGTATAAAAGGAATGCATGGAAACGGGGGTTACGGTAGATAGTAGATGGAATGGATAGAACAGCATAAAATGCCGGACAGGAATTTATATGAAAACTGATCTATATCTATAACATAAATAAGCAACGATGATTGCAAGGAAGTGCCCATTTTGCTTTAAAATTGATGCAGACATATAAGATCAGCTACGTTGGATAGATTACAAAGGAAGATCTCTACCATGATATTGAATAGAACTAGCAAAATGTGCGTTTCAAGAAAAACGCGACGTATTAAGACAAAAGTCAATACCGTTGAACCTTCGGAAAAGAATTTTGAAGATATTCTACGGTCCGAAGCCCTTTATGGTGCCGAAACCTGGGCATTAAGGTTAATAAGAATAAATTCAAATTTAAATTATATATTTATTTAAAGACGCTCGACTTTTAGGTGTCATTTACATGATACAGTATACAATTTAGATAATTATAGATAACATTGTAGTTCTGCAAATAATTCTACCATATGCATATCAAAAATACTTATTGATAATTCTATAGAAATTAAATGGAAAATTGTAATTTAAAATAGAAATAAGAATAATTTTAACGTATATAGATTAAAAATTATCTCTTTTGGTGTAGTTGGTTTTTAAAAATCGGAAAGTATATTGTACCGCAGATTCGTCATCTGTAGAAATTTTTCTTATTCGTTCGTATGAAAAGGCTTCTTCACGTTACTTGTTCATGGATATACGTAGATGACATGTTTAATGGAGAAAATTTTGATCGCTACGAAATGTACATGGCGTCGGAGGTTCTGCCAGAAGTGCCCGTGGACTAGTTTATCGATGCATGTGGCCTGTTTGCGCGATGTGAAGTTTCCCAGTGTTTTAGTACAATTTTATCTTGTCGTTCAAATTCGTTTCCCATATATGTTTTGAGCGGTGTCCTTGATCGCTAACACGGATTGCTTTTTCGCATTTAAAAATCTTTCAAATGCTCTGATACAGTCTTCATACGGGGTTATCCCAAGGGCGGATTTGTGGGTTCGAATGGACTGACGGTAATTTCATATGTAGATATGAGGATGAAACGTTTTACAGTAATTAATACGAATTCCGATGTTATAATATTCGTCGATGCTTTAACGATATGTTTGTTTACCGATACTTGGATTTGTACAGAATGCTCCGGTACATCGAGTGCATTATTTTGGATTGCAGTGAGCTTTTTAAGTATATAATCCGTTATTAACACGGCATGTGTTCCATACAATCGTTAAATTAGAAGAGAAAAGGTTCTTATTAAATCGGATAAACAGGATTTTAACTCGAACGGGTCATGTACTTCGGCATGAGGGATTACTTCGAAATATGGCCGAAGGTAAAACCGTAGGAAAAAGAGCTCACGGAAGATCGAAATTTATAACAAAATCCCTTTAAAAAACACCGGGGTAATTCTAGACTCCCCCCCGGTGTACCTAATCGTTTCCCCGCCCTTGTATATAACCAATGACTCGCTACATTATAAAATCCCATTCGCTAAGGGTAAACCCTAAATAATAATACACGTCTGGACGATCTAAACAATACTACGTAACGGGATATTTTCTTTAAACGAGTATTTATATTAATCTTAATTGGGCAACGCCTTTGGGTTACTAACGCGTGACTTTTTACTGTCACCCGCTGAAAGCTGGATGGCTGTAACAGTGGGCAGTGGTATAGCGTATATTTAAGAAAAAATAATAATAATAATTTTGTAGTTCTCTTTTCTATAACCTTTAACGATAACATTTTCAATGGATAAATTTAGTTCTCAAATTAAATTTTCAAAGGACGTTAAGAAAATTACTTTCAAATCACTTATATGCACTTATCGGTGTGTATGTATACAATTGTTTTTAACTTACTCGAGTATGATTCGTCTTTACTCTAGATTGTAAATGTTTATATATATTTATAAGTGTGTGGGTGTGTGGGTGTGTGTTCGTCTGATTTTAAAATATACGTTCGTGTCGCCTAGAGGCCGCTATTACGGTTAATTAAAGATTTTCTTTAATGTTTATACTCTTCGGCGGTGGACTGGTTTTATCACTTAGTTCTCGATTCTTTGTTTTTCCTTTTTATTGTTTCTGTTCTCCTCTACAGGAGGAGTGCTTTTGAATTCGTCTTTCTATACGTGCACACACACACATACATATATATATATGTATAGGATTTATACCGTACCGGAGAAATTACCTTCTTAAAGTTTTTAAACTATATAACCTTTACTTTTTCTCGTTCGTATTATATTCCAAAAAATATATAAAAATAAAAATTACCTACCTCTCGACCGTTTCTGGCCGTTTACCTTTTTTACTTTTTTAGTTTTTAAGCGAGCGGCGTTTCAAATTTATGCAGACCTTTCTGGTCGACTCGTCGTCTTCGGCACAGCTTAGAACAGAACTCTCCTCGAAGAAACCCTATCACTGGCGAACGGTTAAGAAGTAGTTAGACGGGAACTCAATTAATTCATGCGCGTTCTAATGCGCCCGTTGTACTATACCTACGCGTCGTATCTTTTTAGCTACCGTAGTGAGAACACCAGAAGAAGTTTCTTTCGGTATTTGTCATCCGAATCAGCTACCGCCATTACGCCCGAGTATGTATAGAGTCGTTCGAATTAAATAAATTTAACCGGAAACCGGTTGCCCGGTTATTTTTATTTTTTTAATTTTATTTGTTTACCATACGCGGTCCTATCATCTCGTCATCATTATCATCGTCGTCGGAAAATATTTATACGTTCCTTTAATTGTTCGGGGAATCGACGACCACACGCAGATTTTATTCTAAATAAAAATAATATATAATAAAATAATAATATTAAAATAACGATCGATAATAATAGTAAAAAAAAAATAAAGTTTTTATTTACCCCGTTAGTAAAGGCGATGATGATAGTCATAATCGTATCCTCCTATTTGTTTTTTTGCATACGATAATTCGTACCAACTAAAAACGCACACAGACTTCCAAAATTAATATATATATATATATATATATATATATATATATATATATATATATATATATATATATAAATAAAGAAAGAAAAAAGTCTAAGGATGTATTTCCATAATTTGATATGTTGAAAATAGAACGTCCAATTTATATTATAAGTGTCCAGTGAGCCGTACAAATTACTGTTTATTTAACGGAACGTTGATTGTACGAATTTTTCTTTGTTCTAATATACACATATATATATATATATATATATATATATATGTACATGTACACCCACGAAATCATCGTTCTGTTATAATAAAAGAAAAATTGCGCGCTCTACCGAAGTTTTTTTTTAAAGTGTCTGTTAACAGATAATACTAATGATAATTATCATTATCATTGTGATCTTAACACCAATAATAAATAATAAAATTAAACAATAATATAATAATAATAATAATGATAAATTTAACGGTAGTAAGATTTCGTAAATTAGCAGTAAGTAATGTAACAGAAAACAATGGCTAAATGTATAATTAACGCTATAGCGAACGATAATGGCAGATTTTTAATGAGAAAAACGCTATTTTTTCTAATTGCTCCTCCGCACGATTCATATTTTAAGTCCTATTTTTGTCGATGTGTGTGCGTATATGCGAATTAAATATATATATATATATATATATATATATATATATATGTGAATAAAATAAAACGAGAAAATTATAATATACGTGTTAGGAAAGATGTGGCACAACAATTGAATTTTAAACTAATGATAATAGTTTATTAAGATGATAACGAACTAATGAGATTTTCTGTAAATAATAACCTTCCCGGAATTATGTAATTTTCTATAAAATTATACGAGGGTAAACGCTATACAATGTATAATATCTCTATCCATGGTGTCCTCTAGGAAAAACACCCCGACCAGAAAAATACAAAGATTTCGCATTCGAAAAATTAAAGCGTTTTATATTATTATTATTATTATTATTATTATTATTATTAATAATAATAATAATCTCATCAAATGCGTATTTGTACGTCCGCGAAATTTTTCCACATCCGAAATATATAGTTAATTCAGTCTGTGATTTATTAATAAAAACCATGCTTTCTATGCTTTCTTGTATCGTACCTAGCCAAACATGTTGTTCCATTGCTTCCTATCGCCTGCTAGTTGTTTTTAATCTCTCTTTATACATCATCCGCCGTATAAAAAAAAGAGATTAAGAACATCTTTGTTTAAACCATTCTTCCTAGAAATTTTCCTTCGATTTCGTAAAGACGTTATGACGTAGTATTCTCGACTTTGTTATGTAGTTTTAACCAATTTCATTTTTTTCCATTTACAATTTCCGAATCTTCTTGAACTCCGTGAGATCTTCGTTATGCGACGTCATTCCGTCAATTCTTAGATGTACATACAGGTTTTTTTTAAAGATTTAACACCCGCGTTTCCGCACTATATAATAATATGTTCGTACGATTTAAATAATTTTTTCCTTAATCCACGTCGATAGAAGTTCAGACAGATTGTATTCGGGGCAGAACCAGATCTGACGTTCCATTCTATCTTTAAACAAACTCCACTTCTGACGGTTCCTAACTTAACGCGATTACTAGGTGTAGAGTTATGACCGCTTCTTAGTCCGGACAAACGCGGAGACATAATCTTTATGACGGACATACCCATGTTTAAACTAGGACTCTATCGGAATTGTCCTTTGAATAGCGACGCATATTTTTTATTTGTTAATAAATTCGAAATATGATTAAAAAGAATGGTAAAACCTCGAGTGTCGGTAATTATAACCGTCCCCATTGTAGTTTAGCACGCTTCTCAATAGCCGGAATTAGAACTGATCGAGTAATCGCATCCGCTATCTCATTTTCACGCACGCCGCAGACATAAACTTCATCTTTGTTCCACGCTTGTGAAGTTGTCGAACTCATTGTCGTGTTGATAGTTTTAATATACTCATTGTAAATTCCGGGAATCTAGACAGTTGTGAAAGAACACTCGTGAAATCGGTATTAGAATATATTTTTCCTACATCATCTAATAAAAGAAACAACCTCCTATATGGCGTACAATTCTATAAAAAATGATGAACTCGCATATGGTACGCGGAACAATTTAGAGATGTTTCTACTGTGGTAAAAAAAAAAAAAAAAGATTGCTGTATATTTCTTTTTGTAATGTTCGATAGAGCCGTCGGTGTAAATAATTTCATAAGAGTTCTTCTCCTATACTGTGATTCGACAATGGAATTATTAACTCCATTTGACAGATTCTTCGATGTATCGAATGAATCTACCTCTAATCTCCAAACTGTAGTATTTAGAAGGAAGTTTTATAAAAAGGGAGGTCCCTCTAATCGTTTTTCCTAATGTAAATATATTTATGAATCTTTTTGCTTAGTCTAAATTTTCTAACTCTATACGTGTAATTACCGATAATAATAATAATTTTTTTTATTATTATAATTATAATCGCGTCTAATTTATTTCAGTTTCGATGATTCAAAAAGTAACCATGAAAAATACACAAAAGAACAACTATTAAAAAAATCTAAATAAAACGAAATTAAATAATATAATCGTCGAGAAAATAATTTAAATAATAATATTAATTACCACGTGTAACGGATCGAACGAAATCGGACAGATTTCTTCTTTAATTATGTGTGTATGAAATTAAAATAAAAGAAATAACACCTCGTCTACGCCTAACTGGATTATTATTATTATTACTATTACTACTACTACTACTACTACTACTATTATTGTTATTATTATTATTATTATTATTATTCAAACTTACGACGACCCGAATATTCACTCACACTTACTTATTTGAAACTCATAACTTTTGCACAGATACATACGTACACAAACCCCGTATTATACAAATGTACATGTTAAATTTTCTTTTTCTTCATATATAAATCTTCGTTATTGAAGTCTTTAAACATTTGTTTTCATTATTAAATCAGTCGAAATATTTATTATATTATATATATATATATATATATATATATATATATATATATATATGTTCGTGTATACAAACTGGCCAAATGGCGCAAGCTGGGCCAAAAAAAAAAAAAATTTAAATGCAGAAATTGGAAAAGGAAAATTTAAACAACTCCCATCTCATTGATAAATTTTTTAATATCCCCGAACTATTACATTCTCTATATCTCCTTTCGCCGGAAACATTTTCGACATCTTGAGTACGAAGATGCTAAGGAGACGATACCGCTGCAATTACTGGAAAGAGACAGATGAATTAGGCCCTCCCACCTATTAAATCTAAATATCTTTCAGCCACAACTGTATCCTTATTGCCTTTTCAATCGTTTACGTGAATACGTAAACGCTCCTCCACATCTCCTTATTATCGTTTATTGCTACCTATTTATATTCCCCCCTCCCGGATTTAGTTACATTACCCACTTATATATTTACATACACATACTACGTGTATATATTTATTTGTACGAGTGAAGACGTTAGACGTCATTTGTAGACAGTCCAAAGAGAATTGATAACGACGTTTACAACAAAAGTTTACATATACAAGGGAAGGTTCTAATTTGAATATGTTCCTCCGTTCGGCCTTTTCTGTGTCTGCCTAAATTATCTTCATTACCTTCACGCTTTATCCTATTACGTCCTTAGCATCCACTGGAGTATCCGGGCGACAGTTCTATTTATCACTATTCTGGTTTTTAATCAGTTTCTCACCCCGATTTTCGTTTTGTTTCATAATGTATATATGTATGTGTGTGTATATGTATGTATGTATCATAGATAATGAACAGCGTGAAAAAAAAAAAGGTAAGTTAAAATCATTAAATTTTTATATATAAAAAGACCACAAATCTTTTCAGGCCATTAAGCCATTATCGAGTGGACATAAAAAATAAAATATACACAATAATTTATCAAAAAAAAATATATATATATATATAAAAGGAAAAAACTAAAAATGAAATCTAAGAAAATAATTAATTTAGACGTACGATATTAAAAAAAAAATATCAAGTGAAAAAACAGTTATTTATTAAATAATCCGATAATAAATGTGTTTTTTAAATTATGTAAATCTCCATACGCCGTTTGTAACTAGCAGCGCTATTACAGCATAGATAGGAGTTCGCTTTTTCTGGCAAAAACCAGGATCGTAACTATTGATTGAGGGTTGTTTGAGGATCGGGCCTTGTATTTTGAGTTTTAACATGCGTGGTGTAAGCGTTTGGCAGTGCTAGATGAAGTGTACTGTTAGTGCGTTAAATGACCGCATATAGGTGGCAGTTTGTCGGTGGAGGTCTTTTGGTGTATAGATAATTATGTGATACGGTTGCATGACCCGCGCGTAGACGGTTTACAGTGTACCGTATTATTTTCTGCTCGTGCCGTCTGGTGGTCATCAAAGTTCTACGGTTGATTTTATGCTCCTCAGGAAAGTTGTTTGCGAGGTCCAGTCGGTATCCCATTTTACTGATGTTCGTGAGTATGTGTGCTAGTGGATGAAATAAGAAACGTTAATATAATTAACTATGCAGTGTAGAAACGATAAATTCAAAAATTACATAAATTCGGACTAAATTTGAACATCGACAAGTACGTCGCTTACTTCGAGGAAACTTCGTAAGAAGAAATTTCAGTAGGATATCCGGAAAAAGATGTAAACAATAAAAACCGGCCTTTTAGCGATAAAATTAAATACCTCGTAATAGACAAAATTACAATAAACACGTACAAAATATTATAATTCACAAAATTAGAATACTTTATAATAAATTGCAATAAATTCGGATATGATATTAGTAAAAGAATTTTACTTTATAATCTTTTTATTTAGATCAATCAAAGAATACTGAACCTTAACGTAAATAAATAAATTGAAAAAAGCTGATGTCAAAAAAAAATTAAAATCCTTAAAAAGACTAATTCTCATAAACGTTATATCAGCATATAGGACTGTTTCTTAAAAGAAACAACACAGATCGGGGCAAACACAATATAAAGCAGATGGCAGACGTACAAAGAAGGCTCTATGATATTGAAGCAAGATTAGATACTAAAAACTTCGGTGCTAACTTTTTCCTAATACAATATTTTACAGGCCACGGTAATTTTGCTAATTATTTTTAAAAACTTCACTATTACTAACGAGACAACCTCTGCAAAGAATGAAAATATGCAAACATTTTAACAACATCAAAGAAAAATATTCTAATATCAACGAAGATTTTTTTTCTTAAATACCTTGTATGGAACAAGAACTCCGAAAACTTACTAAAGTTGCTTAACGGGGTCTATATATCTGAAACGTAGTGCTGGCGACGCACGCTAAAACTTCGGCGTATCGTTAAAATTTCGAATGAAGAAATTTTTAAACGAGTACAAGAGGAAAAGTCAAATTGGAAAACGATTAGAAAAACAATAATGAAATCATATAAGCGTAGTCTAGGCAATCGTCTTTATCGCGAAATACTGAGTAATTGATTTTTACAATTAAAACTCGACCTTTAAATATAATCGCGCGAAATCGACCAACAGCTTATGAAAACGCCCCGAAAAATTAAATTATACCGATTCCGTGTTTACACACGACGATGGTGGAAGGGCACCTGTTCGCGACGGTTATAATAATTGAAAGTAGTAGTAGTAATAATAATTATTATTAATTAAGTTTAAATTTAAATTTTATGTAATCGAAACAGAACACGCGTTAAAATTAAGAAATTATTTTTAAGTTAAAATCTATTATGAATAAAAATACACGCATTCCGCTTACAGCTGTCTGTCTGTCTGTCTGTCGAACTGACTGGCCGACTCTACTTAAATGACTGACTGTTGTTCTTCTAGTAAATTCTTTTATTTCATCTGGTGTGACTCTCTATACAATTAATTAGTACGTTATAGACCGCAATTAGTTCCGACTTTACAGGTTGAACGACAATTTCGTGATAATTTCCGGGGGGGTCGTGTCCAGTTCGTTGAACTTATTTATTTATTTATATAAATTAGAAAAAAATAAAAATAAAAATGATATTATTAATAATAATAGTAATAATACAATGTATAACGTTGTAAAAGTTCTTATACATTTCGACGCGAAGACTTAAATTTGCATTCTAATTTATTATTAATTTATTAATATTATTATTATATATATATATATATATATATATATATATATATATATATATATATATATATATATATATATAATGAAGAATAGTAACAGATATGAGTAATGTTATGCGATGAGGAAATGTCCGGCATACGTTATTATAGAAATATTTTACGACCCGAGTATATTATTAATAAAAATTAATATAATTAACTCTTGTTACGCATACATTATACAAATACCTTTATATATCTACATATATATATATATATAATAATAATAATAATAAAATTCGTGATAATGTATAATTATCCCTGGTTGAAGAATACATTTCTTTTGAAAAATCATCTTTTATTTCCTGTAAAAAAATGCGACAAAATTATTAATTGTAATAACATTTTATCGAAACGAGCTAAAATAACGATGCCTAGATACTTAACAGTAAACCAGCCATAGATGTTTCTGAGAGAATTTAATGCGAGCGAGTGTACACGTGTGCGTAAGATGAGATAATCTCCAGCTGGCTGTAGCGACGCCGATTTCAGACGGATAACGGAAATAATATTATTATTTTGAATAGCTTCCGAGCTAATTTGTAAACTCACCTGTATTACTGTAACTTTAATCGAATAATTCTTCTTCCGTATTTTGATGAGTAGTTTCCCCGATTCTTATCATATTACTTACTTTGTATGTATATTTCCGTATTATATTATATACCTATATATATATATATATATACACGTGTGTATGTGTATTATTATGCATATTTACATATAGAGAAGCATATGGAAATAATGTAATTAAACGTGGATGTATACAGGCCAGCTTGTTATTGATGTATAATAACGTTTATCACATCTTGTCGCAGATTCTGTGTTTTTGATTCGTCGTACATACATATATATATATATATAAAAAAAGTTTCAAAATGATGATAATGTGACGAATTGATACATACACAAGCGAAGAATTTCTTTTATTATTATTTTTAAATCGATCGGCCAATTCATCTGTCAATTTGGCGCGTTAAACGTCGACAGCGATCGTTAAAAAAAAAATAAAAGTACTAATTATAGAGTACCGATAATAATAATAATAATAATATCGAAATGCAAATTTATTACCTAGCATTTTGTCCAAACGATAATTATCGTTTGATTTAATTTTATTTACTGGTTAATTACGAACGAGTTTAAATGTAATATCGCGCGAAATAAGTAACAGACTACACTTATATAGGTAATAATTCAAATTTATTTCAAGTTTCAATCCGATTCGAAGTAATTTAAGTACTGTATAATCAGCTACCAGCTAAATACAATATTTTGTTGGCTTACGTCTGGAAAACTTTACGCGTACATTGGTATATACATAAACGCAGATGAATTTTACTTATCAACAACAACAACAACAACAACGTATATTTCAGCATAATTTACAGTGAGTATACACAAACAAAAAATTTTAAATAATAATTACGTAACGCCCAGGATGGCTCGCCGTACATCAGAAATAATAATACAAAGACCCGTAATAAATAAAAGAAGTAATTATACTTATAATGACAACAAAAAATAATTGAAAAAAAAACTGTACAGCAAAAAACAAAAAATTAAGATAGTAATAATAAAACAAAAGAAAAAGCACGTTAGACATTAAAAAATAAAGAAGGGATATTAATTTCTAAAATAGGCGCCGCAAAAACGTTACAACAGATTATGTTTGAGCCTCCTATGTTTATATTTACTATACATAAATTGGAGTTAATCGTAATTACCAATGGTAAAAATTAAACTATTATCGTGGACTAGGCAATCATCGCAGAGCTTACGCGTTAAATTTAAGATATGGTCCTTAATATAAGGCATGTTTAAGGTAGCATGCATGTCAACGATTTTATGGTATCTAGGGACATTTAGCACACATCTGAGACACCTATTTTGAAATACTTGTAACTTATTAAAATTTGTATTTGAAATAAAACTCCAAGCTGGACAACAGTACGTCATTATGGGACGTATAAGTGTTTTATACAGAATTAATTTATTATTTACATTAAGAAATGATTTTCTGTTGATTAATGGATATATGGTAGATATACTCCTGCTAGCTTTCAAGGTAGTATGACTGACATGTTCAGAAAAATTTAGTCTGTTATCCAAGACTACCCCGAGGTATCGAACATGTTTTGACCAACTTACAGTGGTAGAGTTGACCTTAACTTCAGCAGGTAACGTGGGACGCCTGCGGGTGAAAAATATAGCCTCCGTTTTATCACAATTAATATCAATTTGCCATTTTTTATAATAACGAAAGACACAATTTATTCCTGACTGTAATTTATTAGTAATTGCTTTAGGTATATAAGAAGTACAGAAAAGAGCTGTATCGTCTGCATAAAGAGCAGTCTGAATATCAGGTAGGTTTGGGAAATCAGATAAAAACAAAGTAAACAGAAAGGGACCCAGAATACTACCTTGGGGGACCCCCGCTGAGCACGTTTTCATAGTAGACCTTGAATCATTGATAGTAACGTAAAATAGTCTGTTTGCTAAATAGCTGCTAATAACGTTGATTACATAACGAGGAAACTGATATTTTATCATTTTGTAAATAATACCTTTATGCCAAGTAGTATCGAAAGCCTTCGCAACATCCAGGAGAACCATACCAGTATGTTTATTACGATTAAAATTATGTGTGATAAACTCCGTGATTCGTGCTACTTGCTGGGTGGTGGAATAACCTGGACGAAAGCCAAACTGTGTATTAGGAATGATTTTTTGGTTATCTGCATGAAGTCTTAAACGGGATAGTATAATTTTTTCCGCTATTTTGCTTAGATTGCTCAATAAACTAATAGGACGTATGTTACTTGCACATGAGGCATCCTTTCCAGGTTTGGGAAGAGCAATAATTTTGGCTATCTTCCAACTGTTTGGATAATAACCGAATCTAAAGATAGCATTAATTAAATTTGTAAGTTCAATAATAGCTTTTAGCGGCAATTTCTTAATAATGGGAGTAGAAATATTGTCATCCCCTGACGAACCTTTTACTTTTATAGCTTTAATATTGTTAAGGACTTCACTTGGGGTGACAAGAGGGAAAATATTGGGCAGTAGATTGGCATTGAGGAATTTTTTAACAGCTGAATGAATTTTTCTCACTTGATAGCCAGATGCAAAGTTAGAATTACGATTATGAACTTTGGAATACTCTGATGCTAAAAACTCAGCTTTCGCTTCATTTTTGTAAACATAGTTATTTAAGTGTGAATCGTAGAGTGGTGGAAGAGCTGTATGCTGTCTCGTAGATTGCGGACAGACATATGTGACGGACGTGTATACAGCAGTCGCCTCTTATGAGGTACTATCAATTGCAACCGTCTCTTCCTAGATGTTTATGATTCTACTTTTTTTTTTAAACGGAACGGAATTGTACCCATCAGCAGATTGCGATTCGAGCATTATGGTTCCAGCATTACTTTTTTTGCAGGCCGCCTGTTCCTTATGCAGCTTAGAAAAACTCGTTACTCCATATGCTGGAGAAGTGCAATTTTGCAATACTGATCACGCGTTCTTCGAATGCCCTTCTTTAATAACATTACGCTCTGAACTGTATCTTAAATTACTGCGTAACGCTCCTCTCCGTATAATGTATTGTTCCTTCTTCATCTTGAGAATTTACATATGTGATATTTCTAAAGAGGTTGTCCGAGTTTACAGAAATATGAGTTAGTTTAAGTACAGCATCACGTTGGGTTTAGACTGTAAAAGAAAACCCGTTAAAAAAAAAAATCCGAAAGTAAACTAAAACAGTTCGAAATATAGACGATACGATAATAAACAAAGTGAGGCACAAACGGATCGGATAAGGAAATTGAATAAGTGAACGTTTAATAATGAGAAAAATTTGTACGAAACCCATGAGTGAGGACGCTAATAAACAATATCATCATCATGGTCGTATTGTTCGTTGCCGAGCGTCGTGACTAGCTATTGTAGGTTTATTTTTACGCACAAAATTAGCTAGCATTTTCATGGTACTATTTAAATGCGACGCAGGTATCCGTGCATATGATGTTATACGGAGTAGGGTGCCACTGCCTTTTCCATTATAATTAATAATTAAATAATGACGGAAACTTTCTATGTCGCGTGTTGGTTTCGAGCCACCGACCGTCGAGTTGACAGTCGAGCACTCTAGCAACTACGCCACCGCGATTAATGAACAATAACGTACGAAAAAATATAAAAAAAAAAATAGAATAAAAAAAATTATTAATAACATAATAAAAATCTTTATAACGAGTGTGAAGATTATTCTTAATAATTTTATCAAAATCAGCCTTTACGCGATATTTCTTAATAATTATCTTCGCATCTAACCGATACTTTCCACCATTTCGCAAAAATAATTTCTATCGTCTGGCAAGAAATTGCACAAGTATTAGTTTTCTAAAACCGGAGAAAAGTCACATCCTAGAAAATTATTTTATTAGTTATATTATTATTATTATTATTATTAGTACTATATATATTTAGGAAATAGTACTAAACTAGATACGATTAGCAGATAGCCGCTAGTTCAGTTTGATCGTAACTGAACTTGGTCCGCGAACATGCGCTGTAAAAACTTAGAAAGTTGAAAATTATCTCTTCAACTATTTTCTATAATAGCACGTCTATGATCAACCTGCGCTGTCATATGGAATACGCTATTAATATGGCTAAATACTGTACCGAATTCGTAAAAGTTTTTCAACCTGCGCTACGGCGAATAAATGCCGCACTTATTGTTCTTTAATTGTACTAGATTATAGATACTTACGTGCCAAACAACGTTAGTAAATTTGATCATTCGATAGAGTAAAGACAAATTTTGTGCGCTGACCCGATCGAATATAATTGTCTGTACGTGGAGGAATTTAAAAATCGATTTAACGAATTATAATCGACGTCCTAGAGGAAATTATTAATTAATAATCTTTCATTCAGCTTCACCCACTGTGTCTTAAAATTACATTAAATGGAAATTCTGTCCACCACCCCTAAATTAACTCTAATAACGTGTTTATCTAACCTTTTATATCGTAGATAAACACACGCACAGAGAACTGACTGTAATCATTTTGTTGTCGCGACACAATGCCCCACGTGTTTTCGCAGTACACTATATTGTGACTAACGCGCGTACGGTGTTATGAGTGTGGTGGTCATTGCCTTCCACGATTATTGCGCACAGGCGTTTTATTTTATAAGTATCTAAATTACTTTAAATCGAACGGAAACGTGAATTTAATTTTAATTATTAATTATCGAAATTTCCAAAAAAAAAAATAAAAAAAAGATTATAATTTTTTATAATATTGATATATAGCAGGTTCCTTACTGGACACTGTATACAAAAGTCGAAGAAAAAATAACGCAAGTCCTAAGTTCTCGTTGTAAGCTGGTTAAAAAAATTTCGGTTCAATGTGCCGACTAACGAATCTACTACTACTAACGTGAACTTTGTTATTTTTCAACAACGTTACCTCGATGATAAACCAAAAAAATTAAAAGTCCAATTGTTCAATTTAAAAGACTTTATATCGGCTCATCGTCGGAGATAGCTATTATTTATAAATACGAATTCCGTTTACTGGCGTAAAATCGGATTTATATGATGAACCGGCGAAAACGTGAATATGATTTATTATCGGTAAATATTTCGCGCGGTCTTTATTGCATTCGTCCGTAGTAGTCGGTCCTGTAATTTACTGATTATTGACGATCCTATATATTTAAATAAATTAATTAAATAAAATTATAAACAATGCTGGAACGATGTCTGGAATAATAAATATGAATGGAGACTGTTTCGCGTGCAAAGTTGGTTATTAAACGCGCACGTAATCTTCTTAGCATAATATTATGGCGTTTTATAATTAAGACGTTAGTTTCAAATTTTCCTTCATTCTACTTCCACCTTAGTCGATTATTCTACTTTCTATAACGCACTATGTGTACTGTACATACATACATATATATAAAATATGTATACATGCGATGTATGTATATAAATACATTATTCAGGAAAAAAGTCCGTTTACAGCAAATGGTAAAATGTTACTCGGCTATATGACCAATTAACAATTATTCTTACTACATAGACAACCACCGGATTCCTCTTATTAATTTACACACTTCTAACGTGGCCTCTGAACAATACGGGAGGGTCTATAAAACGATGGCCCACAAGCGCCATCTTGATTTTAGAGACATACCCACCACGGGGAATTGTCGTGAATATTTATATGGAAAGTTTAGTAATGAAGAATTTCGATGGTAAATTAAGAACCTCGGACGCTTCTTGCTTTTTACCTCATTCACTAATATATATATATATATATATATATATATATATATATATATATATATATATATATATATATGTACTGCTTCAGTATAAACACTTAATCTGGATTAACTTTTTTTCCTGAGTATAATAATAGTAATAATAGTGGCACACACGCAATCGTTCATTATCTATATATATATATATATATATATATGTATATATATATGTTTGTGTGTATGTGTGCATTTATTATGTATATATTCATTCCATTGAGAATGAGTGCATTCTTTTATTTTGAACGAATTTTTCTTGTATTCTTCTAAACTCCGGGCGGAAATTACCGGCAAAACGCATTCTTTAAGTACCGACAATTCCGAAGCAGCTAGTTTTAATTCCTATTTCTGTTTCTGGTTTTGTGTTTAGTCTATTTCCTGCATCTTTCTTATTGTACTATTGCAATCACGTCCTACGGACGCTTAATACTTAAACCGTAGACCTTATTTCTCGTCGAATTAATAATAATAATAAATAAAAAAATAATAATAAAAATAATGAGAGTAGTAGTAGTAGTAGTAGTAGTAATAATAAGGTAATAATCGGTAAACGAGGTTTGTTAGAAATAATTGCTATTCTTTTGCTGGTTCTTGTCATCTTAAATTATGCAATCTTTACTGGCATTATCGTAGCTTATTTAGCTCTTTCTAGATGTATGTACAATTTTACACACGCTACCAACACCACCGACAATATCACACGTGTATTCAATATATGTCATATTCCTACCTGCACATATGAGTATATAAATATATATATATATACACCCCAAAAAAAAAAAACCCAGAGCAATACTCGGGTACACTAAACGTGGAAGATTAATAACACTCGACAGTTTATATTATACACTTATTTAGTGGTTCCAAAAATAATTATCCCCACACCCGACTAAAAAAATTTTCATGTTGATAATAACGATTCATTGTTTATTTTCGCCTAAGTTTTGAAAACTGCTTTAACTTACTATCGATTGTAAGGAGGGAAAATATTTCTACTTTTGATGTAACTTTCAATTCAGATTCAGAATCGTGTCATGACAGAAAAATCACGTTCCCTTACTGCCTGTTCTATTTCTGCGATTGTTTCCAAGCCTGTCCACCGCCGTGTGTTTATTCTACCTCGTTCTTGTTCTTCACGCATTAGCAGCTTATCTCTCCGCTTGAGCTTTTTCGACTACTTCTTCATTTTTCTTATTATATTAGCAGCCACAATGCTTCTAGGCATTTTATTGATTTCACTGTGTACGCTAACTGCTGATATATATAGCTTCATTCTAAACACATGACATAAACTTGTTTCGAAAGCGCTAGATTATCGATTTATTTGATTTAATTTGCACGCGCCGTATAACTCCCCACATTGGTTTCGATACAACTTTGTACACACCGGTAATCGATTTTGTAAGGATAATTCAGAGTTATATATCTTACGAGAACTCTTGTAAATTTAAGCACAGTTCTTATATCTAATTTTCTATATGAATTTTCCACGTTAGTTTTCCTACCCATACTTCTTGGTCGTGATCCGTTCTGTTAGTAAATGACGCGTTTTCCAGATTTATGTACAGTTTCCGTTTTTGATGGATACAGTCTGTCTAGGTTGTTTTGTAGAGCGGTAGAAGCAACTTTTTCATCCGACGCAGTCAGTAAGTTATCATCTGCAAACGTTGCTACGTGCACTCTATATCATCTATCGGAAGATCCGCTGTGCACAGTGTGTATAGGAGAGGTCCCAAAACATTTTTTTTTTGTGGAACTCCAGCCATATTAGGTCGGATCGATCGGTGTCGTATTTGATCTGATCCGTTAAATGATTTTATAATAGTAAGTAGTATTTCTATAGGCAATATTTGTTTTAATTTCATAGACCATCTTATGTCAATTAGTAATAATCGATGAATACTTTCATTGTATTTTTTACCCTCCAGGCCGTCTTCAATAATTTTTGCTACACCGTCTACTTGTTGCTCGTTACGGTGCCTGTTTCTGAAACCGAATTGACGCTGATCGATAGCCTACTGATAATTAATTATTTCATTTAGTCATACAATAATTAATTTTTCGAATAATTTTTCTATCATAGCACAAAGGTCGGTCTGTATGATCCTAGGTTTGTGCCATCTTTGTCCGGGGTTTTAGCATCATAGTATTTTCCATAGTTTCCACTATCTTTTAACATTTTTGCCCAACTCGGGAGAGCGCTAGATATAATTTATTTATTATTATTATTTATTTTAACTCGGAAATGAAGTAACTGTTGAAAAACTTCGTCATTAACTATGTATTAAGTGGTTGGCAGAAGCGTGCAAAATCTAACAGATTGACCCCCCCCCAATTCATAGTTACTGCAAATCGGACAGAATAAGATAAGATATATTACATATATATAACGAATATATAAAACAATGGCTAGATGAATTTTAAAATTTTCATTTTCTATTCTTAAGCGTTGTTTTAAGTGTCCTACTTTTGTAATCTCGAAATATATTATACGTAATATTTCGATTTCCGCATATTTTTACAATTCTTCCGACACTCTAGTTTTTCGAATAATACGAATTTATATCCGAATAATAACAAGTTCCTTTATATACATACACTCGTGTTTTGTGTGTATGTGCTTATATATATATATATATATCGGCGTTATTAATGTAAAGTGCCGATAAGTGATCGCATTCCGTATTTAATGGATTTCATAGTGACGGCTTAATGGTTCCACTCCTACGTTTAGATAAAATACTAAAATGTAAATTTCCAGTCCAATTTCGGATTAATTTATAATCGTTCGTTCGATCGGCTATAGTAGTTTCTGCCTTTTCAAGCGAATTATTACATTACGCGAGCCGATAACATATTTTCTCTAAACTTTCATTTTTAGTTCTCATTAATTGTTATCGACATCATTATCTTATTTACATTGTTATCGTTTACACGTTATTATTTCGCTACTACCAACGACAACTTACGAAAACCGAAAATTAGATAAAATTATCGGTACGGACAGCGGCCGTATTATGCGAGCTTCCTTTCGTATAACTTAGGTGCTGTTTGCTAATAATACATACCTCTGAATTATTATTTTTATAATTATTAATAATAATAATAATAATACAAATTATAAAAATTATAACAGTCATCTTGGTCGTCGATAATATATATTCGATGCTCGCGTGTTGCACGGGTAAATTTTATCGCACTTGGTAATCGATACGTTATTATCATTATAATGATAATGATAATTATTATTATTACTATTACTATTATTTGTGTGCAAGCTCGAATCGTGCGCATGCACCTAAATAGGTCTCGTTATTTATCTGACACTCTTCATCGTTGATACGTGCTGGTATATATATATATATATATATATATATATATATATATATATATATATACATATATTGATATTGATATTGATAATTCAACGGAGGGCTGAGCCGTGAACTCCCGAAAAATATTGCCTACCTCTTCTTGTCGTTCGTATTCAACGGTTACCCTCTATAGTTCGTGTAATCGTTCCGTTGTCCGCGTCACGATATTATCTCGTGTTCATCAACGTCCAATTTGACGCGTCCTCCATCGAACAGTTTAATTCACTCGCGCACACTATGATCGTTAATCACCTGGTCTTTATTAATGTTTTAGATTCTGTCCGGTTAAATTACGGATGTAAAAAAATCGTCGAAATGCCCGGATGAAAAAACCGCGCGAAAATTTCCGGTCGACGTTTTAATATATATATTTTTTTTTTATACTCCAATTTTGAGGAAAGAAAATTCCGAACACCGCATGAGCTTAACCCACGATGTGTCGTCCAGAGAGGAAATTAACTATCGAAATATTAGACATACTCGAAGAAGAAATTAGCCGAAAAGGATATCTGTCTAGGAAACGGAATGTGTGCGGTGATTCGTATTCGTATTTCTAAGGGAAGTTTAAGTATGTAAAAATCTTTGTACATCTCTAATCTGAAGACGACTTAAAAATAAGAACAAAATATTAGGCCGATCGTAATTTTAGGAACTAACTTCTTCTGCACCCTTGTTAAAATGATCAACATTATTTTATATTCAGAATTCTCTATTTCGTCTATTAAAAATTCGGCCACTATCTGTTCTTCTATCCGTTATGCCGTAATATGATATATAATTCTTTCGTTACGAAACAAGGTTTTAATATACAATATTACGCTAAAACCAATTGCATCACTATGAGGGTGCGCAAATCGAATCGAATGATCATCCAGCGGTTTCAGAATAAAGCTTTCAGATTGGTATACCGTACGCCTTGGTACATCATCACCAATATGAACTGATCTATCGATATTCGGTGATAGGTCATCGACGGACGAACTCGAAATCACACGGTCTGTACGGACACTAGCGATCCCAAACAAACCGCTGACAAGACGTCTCAAGAGGATCGAGATTCCAGATAGTGTAAATAAAAAGGGCAGAACACACCAATGGGTATGCTCTCTAATAGTCGAACATTTCTTAATAGCCTACTAGGATAGGTACAAATTGGCCAATAAAAATAAAAATTTACGTATCGTGTAACTGGTTCATCGATAACAACTGACGTTTGTTATCATCATCGTCGCTTGTACAGTCCTCAGGTCCACTGCCACGATAGCTTCCATTATTCTGCAGGGTATTCTGCAGCTCTTTTTATTAATTCAGCGTACTTCTTTAACTTTTAACGTGGTTGCTCGAATTTTACCTTCGATAATATTTCGAAGCAATCCCTCGTACCGACATGATGACCTGTCCAACAAATTAATCGTGTTTTCCTTATCCGATTTAATAATTAATACATTTTGAACTCTTTCTATCCCAACGTATTCGTTACATTTTCCTCCAAGCCCACGTCTCGAAAATTCTATAATTAATTACAGTATCGCGATTGAGATCTCCTGTTATAATCCAGCGCCAAAGTATTTAAACCTCCGGACTTTTTCAACTATTTCTCTATCGATTTTTATACAGAATGGGCGCGGTTTTCTTCTAATCGTCGTTGCTTTTTCCGCACATTTATTATTACCGTAAGTACCTTCCCTACTTCCGACGCCTTTTTGAATCATATCCGCAGTTCCTGCGAGTATCACCTGGCCATACGCGAATTTTATATTTTTTAATTTTTTTTCCCTTCTCCGTTTATTTCCTAGTTAGTACTTTCAAATGTTTGCTTAACTATAAACTCCGAATAAACATTAAACAGATATGGCGACGATAAGTAATGTCCTTGTCTTACTCCTGTCTTTATATTTTTGTCGATTCTTAGGAGTGTCATAAATTTTTATTACAATTTTTTTTATATACATCTTTATATATTTATTTACTTATTCGGTATATCGGATATATTTAAAATAAATAAATACTTTTAATTTCTCGTAATCCGGAAAACGGCTTAAATTATATTACTCCATAAGTAAAGTCTCCAAAATATTTACACATTTACGCTGACCTTTAATACGCTAGATTAATTTCGTTAGATATACAGGAATCACGAATTCTATTTCGAGTGAGGGGTAACGACTTAAAATCCATCCAGATAATATGTCTACACTGCTTAGGAACGATCCTAGAAAGGAAATTAACTTCCATTATCTAAACAGGAAGTTAAAAAAAAAATACCTATAAAATTACTATTATTATTATTATTGTTGCTACCTAATTTATTATCGTTGACGGATTTTTTGTCGATTTAACACCCAACATTATCGATCTCGATTTTATCGGTTGGTTCCTCTTAATATTTTATTTCTTCAAAGTTCAGGATTCGAATATGGGCAGTCAATGATGGGTTGTATGATCGTTATAGGTTAGTTATTAGGAAGTAGTGTCGACGTAGATGATTTATACGTTGTTTGTTTTATAACTAAAACCTCACCTACTTATTAGCTTATTATTTATACATTTATATAGATAGGTGTAGACAGTTCCCGAGTATCGTCATAACATATTCTCTTCTATATATTATATATATATGTATGTATGTATGTATTTGTGTGCGTTGTATTCTCCCACACTTACCGCGATAAAATAATTAAAGTCTCTGGTCCAATGAACGATGTGAGTTAGAATTCGTGAAGGGATTATGAACGATGCACGTTAATGCACACGTAAACGTAACAGCCAGATTATATATATATATATATATATATATATATATATATATATATATATATATATATATATATATATATATGATGAATAAAGTTTAAATTATATAACGACGTACTGTTTTTTTCTTTTTCAAAACTATGGCGTAATGTACACCCTTAACCTTTATACGTATAATAGAGAAATAGACATTCGCATCCATCATCCCTTAATTCTGTAAGAAGTATCATCCACTAACTCTACTAACACACTCTTGTTATACTATTACTACCAAACTACCGTCGTTACCTACGACGAAACGAAATACGGGGCTGACTGCTTAATCTGGTAACGTTGTTCGACCGGAGTTTATCTCTTATCTCTTTTTTTTTTATTATCATTATTATTCGTCCATTTACTTCAGTTCCTGACGGTGGAAAATTTTCCTCGCAGTTCCTCGGCCAAAAGTCATTTTTCATTCTAGTTGATCCTTGCCCAATTCCGCCCAATAACCCTTCTAAAATTTATAGCAGCTATTTTGTAAAACGTGCATCTAGTACACGTTCGCGTTAATATTATCATACCGTTTTCTCAATTTAGACCTCCAAAACGGATGCCTAATATATATATATATATGTATATATATGTATATATATATATATGTACTTGTTACGTACACTTTAAATATATATACTTACAACATATAGAGAAAGATCGGTAAAAGCACGCTAAATAAAAAGATAAACGTAAAAAAATAGGTATTACTCAATCGGAACACAGGTCGCAGAAACAAGTTACCTAGGAAGTGCGAGGTAACGAAGGATAATAACAAATATTGAAAGACGTACGAATAAGTAACAAAAAATCAATATTAACAAATAAAAACGTCAGTATAGACGTACGAAAAAAGAATTGCAAAAACGTACGTTGTGAAATTTGGAGGTTAACTGCGCCCCGGAAATGAATAAACTAAATTCAACCTAGAGGTGTAGATCTGACGCAGAATACAATCGGAAAAGTCTTGGAAAGAAATGAAAACAAACGAGGAAATCCTAGAAGGAAATACGTGAAAAAATAAGTTTAATAAATCGTATAGAAAAGCGGAAAACTGCTAGGACACGTAATAAGACGTAATGACTTATCTTTCATTTTTGAGAAATAGCCGGTAAAAATTCATTCGTTATTTTTCCGGATTAAAAGAAATCGTGGGAACATCTTAATGAAAACCACTACGACAAACGGACGATAACTTTACGGTGTACATGTACGTATATATATATATATATGTGTGTGTGTGTGTGTGGAAATAGATGCCCTCGTTTACTTTACGATTTATAAGAAGTACGTGTGTAAAATGACTCCGCTTTTGTTCTACGAACTATCGTATAAAGGATAAAGTCGACGAATTCGTTCGCTCTTTAATTCCTACTTAGGATATTTTCCTCGTTCATCTTATTACAATCGTGTCAATCCTACAGGCACACACACCTACGCAAATACACGCCGGTTATCGGTATTTAGTTTACTAGTAGTAGTAGTAATAATAATATAATACCGATATTAATAATATTAATAGCGATAATAATATACGAATAATTTTAATAGTAATTATAAATTATAGTAATAATAATAATTATTATTAATATTAATAATAGTCATCATCTGTTACATACGTGTATCAACGGACGTACAGGGAGTCTCGTCTGTTAGTTGTGAAAGCTGTTGTGCCATATCGTCCGGGAAACTTTTTGAAAAGAACATTTCCTATCCGACGAAAGTTCCGGAATTTTCTCGTCGGCATCTTCCTGTTTCTTTTCTATTCATTTTTTTTCTATTTTCTGTCTCTCTCTCTTTTTTTTTAAGATGATGATGACAGTAATAATAATAATAATAATTATTAGCCGTTAACGTGTTTTCACTATCACTCTTACGGCTTTCTCTGCGCTCGACTACATTCGTTCTTTTCGCAAACATCCACTGAGGATTGATCGTTGTTGGTTAGAGATTTCCCACTTGGCTTGAAAAATAAAAGTGCGAAAAATATCGCGGCTCACCAGTGAAGTCTCTCTTATCTCGTTCTTGTCGTCCTTATTGTGTAGATAAAGTCGCTACATACCTAGCCGTACGTGTTTTCAACACGTAAACGGAGACCATCTTCGGCGTGGAATAATTTTTTTATTGTATTTCTACCTAC
The DNA here is from genome assembly GCA_032883995.1 of Coronaproctus castanopsis. Classification (NCBI taxonomy): domain Eukaryota; kingdom Metazoa; phylum Arthropoda; class Insecta; order Hemiptera; family Monophlebidae; genus Coronaproctus; species Coronaproctus castanopsis. The sequence continues at coordinate 265,934,783 of CM065052.1, read as the reverse complement.
TTCGTACCGACCGGCGTTATTTACCAGTATATTTATTATACAAGCTCTGGATATGTTCCTCGCGTGCAGGGGAAAATTTCGCACCACGAGATATCTCGACGCCTTTGACATCCCTAATAATAATAATAATAATAATAATGTTCAGGAAGTTACCGAGATAAGAAATAAAAGAATCTGCACCTTATTAAGGATACGTAAAGAGATCCTATATATATATATATATATATATATATATGTGTGTGTGTGTGTGTGTGTGTGTGTATGTGTATGTGTGTGTACACACCCGCCCGTGCTCGAATGTTTACATGCGTATGACAACCTTTTTTTATATGTATGTGTTTACATACGTGTATCTATATGACGGCAACTTACAAACAGAACGCTTACAAAGTATATGATATATATGCGCATATATATATATATATATGTGTGTGTGTGTGTGTATGTGTGAGATATATACACAGTATATAAATCAATATAAACAATACAAATATTATACTTGTATATATATATATATATATTAATCATCAATATATATATACATACGTGTATGTGTATCACGTGTGCGTTATGAAACAATCGAAATTCTGTGATGAGCTCGTAGAGGGTATAAAATAAAAGTTCACTACTTGGACAACCGAAGTTCCGTTTAACGATTGCAATTCGTCTGTTCAAGTGTTTTGTCGAACTTTCTCTAAAAACATTACTTAAAATACCTTCATTATTATAATTATCATTGTTATTATTATTAACGTTGCTTTTTCTTCTTTATTTTAATTCTTTTGAACCTTTATACATATATATATATATGAATGTGGTTTACGACAGAATAAATTAATGTAACATCAGAGAAGAAATTAGAACTAATTTACAAACCTGTTCGTGCTAATCCCTTAAACAATTTATTTATAATATTATAATTATAGCTAATACGCGAATTATCTGTGTATGTTGAGGTAGAATTTAGACACACACACACACATATATATATATAATATATATGACGTCCTACGTATTTGTTTTTGTAAATAAATCACAATTTTTATGTTTCAAGAAATTTTGTAACTATCTTAACAAATTTTCATAAAATGTCGTACGTTCCGTTAAGATTAAGTTAAAGACAAAAAATATAAATAAAATGAAATCTTTAAAAATGAAAAAATAATAAAAATAACCAAAAAAAATAACCGAAAAAATAAATAAAAAAAAATAAAATTAAGGTTAGTTCAAATTAATTATTTTGTTATAGATGTTTGATTACGTAAAGTATATATACTTTGTATATATATATATGCTCGGTGGTTACAACGGTGAGTTACTAGATAAGGTTATTCGGTAACTTTAATAATTAGTTTATCATTATTTCAACTTATGTTAACTTAAATATCCTATTTGTGGTGGCTAGGAATATGTATACATATATACATATATATATATATATATATTTATATACATATGTATATAATATGAGGTTTATGATCGAATAAAATTAATATAAAAGCGGAAACTAAAACTAATTTATAAACCTGTTCGTGCAATAATAATTTTGTGTGTTCGTATGTTACTTATAAACATACTCGCTTACTTTTGTTGAAACTTATTTTTTTTATCTATTCACGGAGATGATTTATTTTTGTGTGTGTGTGTATGTTTGATCGTATATTGATGTGTGTATATATATACACATACATATTTACGTATAATGTCCGAAATATTTGATGCATTAAAATCTCTTTAGAAAACGATTATTTATAAACGTATTATTATTTATCATTATTATTAATATTATTGTAAATTATTGTTATTATTATTATTGTTACCTCCACCAAGATCTTGATTGCCAGATAAGTGAAGAATTTCACAGATTATCCTGCCGTTTATTTATATATTATGCACAGTGTACAATGTGATTTGTTCTATTGATCTACTACTTTACTACTGCCGCTTATATCGAGCAACACGATCGAAGGTGAGAACATGTTGATTATGTTTTACTGAAGACGTAGTTCAGCCAATAACCTATCATTAAGATCCGGTTAAAAAACGACGAATAAATTAACCGAACGTGTAAAACCACTAACTATTTTATGGTTAACACTATTACTATCACAGAATCACCTAAACAAAACTTGCACAGATAAATGTAGGGTTTCTCTATACGTCATATTATGCTATATATATATATATGAATAAATAGATCGTCTACGCGATTTCGGAGAGTACTTGCTTCGAATTAAGAAATAATTCTTTATCGATTTTCTTACTCTGAGCGCTATTGTACCAAGATGGAACTGCGTATTCACCGACAGAGTATGCAAAAGCTAAAGGCAACATCCGTATCGTTGCCCCAACGTTGTTGCTGTCAATTGTTTATACATTTATGTCTGATATGACGAAAAAAGAGTTTTCGTAATAAACGAACATTATAAACTTCGATAGGAAATTGTGGCTATTCGAAATTCGGAAATTATTTACTGAAATACTGATTTTGCTAACAAATTTTTCACATATGTTATTAATTAATTTATTTTATTTCATTAATAAACGAATTTGTGAATTTATAAAACCCGATAAATTACTTCACGTTTCGCATCCGTTGTATGTAGATCGTATTAAAAAAAAATTTAAATCCAAAAACCAGTTAACAGTTGTATAAAACTTTTTGTTGGACATCTAAATTGTTGAACGTGTAATTGCGTAGTAGAATTGTTACTATAGACCAGTGAACAAACACACAAACACACATATATATATATATATATATATATATATATATATATAGTAGAATACGTTGAGAGCTCTAAACAATTATATACGTGTAAGTCGATGTATCTTCATTATTCCTCCCGTGACCATTTTATAATTAGTAATCAGCTTTATTTCAATAATAATGGGCTACTTACTCTCTAGTAGACATCGCTGGAATTATTTTTAAAGAAGAATATAGAAATAATTTAATTTCCGATAAATAAGATAGACCGGTTGAAATAATTATATTTATTAAGTTACGAATTCTACAGATTGCGTGTGTTGATTTTTTAAAATAAAAATAGTACCCTGAAAATATCAACATTTCTAAATGGTAACAGTTACAGAAAAAATAAAAATTATAATCGACAAAAAACTCGTTCGAATTATATACTTTTTCGCCTGTGCGAAATTCGAATCACTTTCAAATTTGTTTAATCACTTCCGAATTTTGTTACCATTAAATTCGGACAATCTTGGCTCAAGGACACAATTCGCCATAATCGTATCCCCGAAGGTCTTTCAATAAACTGCGTACTAAAATTATTCCGAATTTATTATCGGTCATTTTTCTACTCTTGTTCTTGATGGCATTATATTTTGGTTGCTCCGGAAGTTGGTACGAAGTAGACCAAAATTTTTCAACCGTACTCGACCCTAATGCGATTTCTTCAAAACTGATCATCCGTCGAGTGAATGCCTCCACTCGTCGCGATATTTAAAAATCGGAGGCGCGGTCGTTCGAAATAATTTATTGCGCAAGTTTCAGGACGTAGATAAATCAACTTTTAAAATAATAACCGGTATAAAGACGTGTGTACATTCGTAGGAAATAAAATCGAAACAATAATTGCAATTCTTTAATGTGAAACTTCTATTGGCACTATATATATGGGGAGTTAACCCGCATATATATACACGCGCCGTCTTTAAGTTTCACTTATACCCTGCGCTCCGAGACACAGATGTTTTTTTTATACAAGTCCATACACAATATATATATATATATATATATATATATATATATATATATATATATATATATATATCCATCCAGCTTGTATCCAGCCAATTCTAACAATTATGACCTGTAGTGACTGATTTTGCTACCGTACCAGATTGGTCTCGCAAGCCATCAGTCCAGCGAGTATCTGCCTCTTCCTCTCGCAACGGGTGCTTTAGCGAAAGGTAGTATTTATTTTCTAGATTTCCTCCTCTTACAATATGTTCAAAAATTTGACGGATCCTTCTTTCGACAATCCGTAGTTCTAACGGTTCGTCCACTTCTATCAGTATTGAGAGAAGTCGGCGATACAGTCAGCATTATATACATATATATATATATATATATATATATATATATATATATATATATATATATATCAATCAATGAATGTAATTATTTACTTGTGCAATGTAATTTTGTGTTTCTTTAAGCAGGTAATTATGGTGATAGTAAGCGTTGATGATTCGTCGATTGAAACGAAAACAAATAATCGCGTATGCTTTTTTTATTTATTTATTTTGATTTTTTTTTTTTTTTTAATTTGAAGCGTACCAACTTGCATGTTCTAGTAATCCATCTAATTATAGGTAGACGTGTATTTCATGCGTATGTGCGCGAGTAGCATGGTATTATGTAGGCATTACGTAGATATTAATAATATACTAAATTGAGAATGACGATTGACCACCAGGTATTTATCTGATATTAGGGAATGTATAGAATAACACGTAACGAATAAACTGACGAATAAAATATAACACATCGATACTAGATGATACGCTCCGGTATAGCGCTAGTTTTTAAAATGTTCTATGAGTACATGTTATTTATATATATATATATATATATATATATATATATATATATATATATATATATATATATATATATATAAAACGTAGTAAAGGGGTAAAACGAATAAGCCTGCGGGTATTGAAGCTATAGGTGTGTAAAAAGACTGCTTACAGCCTCCGTGTTGAGTACCCCATCATTAGTTCTACACCGGATGGTAGGTTATAGATATGCCACACTATCGTCGTCATCAATCGTGTACCTATAATCATATACCATTTCTATCCTAGAGTTACATATACGTTATACGCGTACAACTGCCTACGACAGAGCTGCTGTAGCGGGATGTGGCAATTTCAGATAAGCTCGTTAGAGGAGAAAGAATTTCCTAAGTAAATTGTTATTAGTAGCGAAAGGAAAATTATAATCTACCCGTATTTCCATCTTCGTCTGTTACATTTCCAAATCATATCCAGATCGATAACGTTCCTATTCCATTCTATCGCGTTTCACATGTTTCCGCTTAAATTCCGCTACGCGCATCTTTCTCGTGGCGTTTATTACACACACACACGTATTAATATATGTTTTTTTCCACTTCTTTATTTCGGAGGTTTCATTTAGTTTCTCTACGCCTCGATCTTATTGTCTACCTGATTATGACGGTTCGTTGTTTTACACAACAACACGACACCACTACCGATACTGTAGCTGTTGTTTCTTTTTATAATCTGAAAACGATCAGAAATAATGATAAGTTACCACTCTCTACGCTGCGATCCTCGATTCTCGTTTTACTATATTTGCTCAAGCGTCTCTCTCTCTCTCTCTCTCTGTTTAAAGGATCTAATCAAGAAGACAACGATAAACGATAATAGTAAATAATAAAAATAATATGACGACGAGATCCTGATTATTCAACCACAGCTCCATAATCATCATTATCCGTTCATTTATCCGAATGAGTGATCACTTAGGATCCGCCTTCCCGTTAGAAAATTCTTCCTGAGATCTGCCTTGTTTGTTTTTCTTCGATTTATTTTTTCTTACTTATTTCTCATCGGCCACCTCGGAGAAATAGCGCCTAACCGTTTCTTCGTTCGTGTACTGCTCGATCGGCCAAGCAACAATTTCCAGCCGTACGCGTAACGTTCGTATGAATGAACTCGAACGATGGTTTGACGCTCTCTGTAAGTTTCGTCTGGATACGATGAGTTTTATATTAATTATTAACGCGTAAGGCCGGTTTACGATAATCTGTTCGAATTATATTTCACATATAAAAACGCGTGTTGTAGAGACGTCGGAGATTCATAGAGGTCGTAGGAACGCTGGAAGCAAAAAGAAACGCCTCCAAAATGATAATCATCAACTTCGAAGAAAAAACGTGACAGGTACAACGAAGAACGCGATAGTTTGTAAATATCAGATATCACGATGTAGGGGCAAATTCCCGTCAATGAGATGCATCTCCTTAGAAGACGAAGAAGGAGATGAATAAGGGTGCGGTCATCGGAATATTGTGAAATAATCGAACGTGATTACGTTAGTTACGTTTAGAAAACTGTACCGATAGCTATATATTTAAATTTGAAAAATCGAAAAACCATTGAACCAGAATTTTATTTCGATAGTAACAATTTTTATTCATTTCATTATCTGGTCACACAATCACGTGGTTTTTACCATCAGTTTCTGTCATTTAATCTTATCCTGTATGACTTCCGTCAGCTAGCGCATTGATAATCCTCTCTGCCTCTTTTCTACGGTATTAATCCTCGTATTATCATATTAATTTTAATAGTAATAATAATAATAATAATAATAATAGTATATTTCCTCATTTTCAGACCGGATGATATTTTAACATTACTCATACGCGCTACATTCAACGAAATTCGATGTTTCACGCCCACATGTATAAATGTATATGTATATATATATCACGATTGCACGATATGCCTATATCAACCAACTGCTGAATGTACAAAGCGAAAATTCAGTTACAAACTCCTTTTGGAGGGAGCCAAATTTACAATGATAAAAAATTACAAACGTTGTTTTATATATATATATATATATATATACATATATTTAATCAGTAACTGTATACATGAATTCTATGTGTGTGTGCGTGTGTGTGTGTGTATGTAAGCATAGTACTGATCAGTACTTAAGCTCACTTTTGGCAGTTAAGTTAGAGAGTATGTGAGAGTGTAAATGAGTTATAATTATATAAATAAATGGTAATTAAAGAAATCAATATAATAAATGTAAGCAAAATAAAAATTTATATTAAGTGTAAATGTATAATATTAAATCATAAGAAATGTAATTACCCGTCGACAAGCGAAAGCTTGACGGGATAAGTAGTATTAAAACAATTGTATTATGTCGTATGAGTGTTGTTGTGTTGTTGTGTGTATACATGAGGTGTGATTATGAGTGGAAAAAAAAACACGGTTTCTAAAAAAAAAAACGACTAATTATTCGTTTTTTTATTTAGTCAGATCTGCCTTAATTATTTATTAATACACAATGTATCCACGTAGCAAATGAAAATATCCCTATAAATGATAATAAGTTATCTAAAACGAATAACAGATATAAAATAAATTCTTAAACGTATTTAAAGTAAAATTAAAAAATATATTTCAGTTTTCCTTTTTTATTTATTTTATTTAAAGACGCTCGATTATTGAGATCATTTGCGTCTGTTTATACTTTATATGTTATGAATTAGACCTGTATAACTATGAGGAATTTTAGGAGTTTTTCAATTATTTGGGGAGTTGAAGAGTATGTAAATCACGTAATCATACAGATTTGAGAACTCCATCGATAAATTGAATATATTTTAATACAACGTAATCGGTGTTTTACCAAATCAATAATTTATATAACTAAGAATAACCGTGTTCGAATTTTCAATCGGTTCTAGCGAAACCTACCTGATATCGATATACTTCAAGACTTTCCGTTCGGTTTAATAAAATCGACTAACATAAGATAATATAGAATTGTTTGACATTTTCTGAAATGAATCGTGTAAACGTAAAAATTTCAGAACCCCCATTAAAAAATTAAATATATTTTAATATAACATGAATATATATATATATATATACATATATACATATATACATATATATATATATATATATGCAAACGGAGTTTTACAAAATCAATAACTTATTTCAGTAAAAATTTAACTGAAAATCGCCGGTTTTTAAATGCGACTAATTTTCAATCGGTTTTTAATGAAACCTACTAATGTAGATATTGTCTGCGTTCCATATTCTTCAATTACTTAAGTCAAATTATAATTACTCGCCGTTATATTATTAAATCCGAAGTAGACTTTTGATAAACACAGTAAAAAAAAACACGCGATGGAATATTTCAGTTGAAATGCGATTACTTCATTTAAATCGAACCAAAATAACCGAATAATAAAACCTACTAACGGATATTAGTCGAAATGCAACTAAATTCAGTCGTATTTACGTCATACGATTTAAAAGTAGTTTGCGCTTTTATTGTAAAGCACATCACACACATCTTAGCGTAGGATGTACAAATTAAATATAAAAATTGACTTATACGGACAAAAAAGCATCTTTATAGAATGTATAAACATATGTAAACACCGTATAACATCGTATAAAAAGAAAGTAGAATACTAAATCGATTGCTTAAATTAATTTTTTTTTTTAATATTTTCAGCAAACGACTGATTTATTCGACTATTTTGGAAAAACCGAATTATTCGGTTATTTAAAAAAAAAATGTATTACTCGTAAATTGGTTATGCCCATCACTAGTATATTATATATATATATATATATATATATATATATATATATATATATATATATATATATATATATAAGTGAGAACTTTAAGTTTTCCAAACCAAATCGCTACGAGATATGTATGTGAAAATAAATATCGTTTTAACCAGCTGTTTTCATAGGTAAAGGATTACACTTCATACTGGTATATGATTTTATATATATATATATAAATAATCAAAATTATTAACGAATCTTTAGAATATGCTTTCGGGATATGCACATGCGACTGTGGACAAATTTATTTACTTAATACATTATAATACGTTTACTGCGATAATTCTGTCAGTAATATCGATAATATTAACGCATTCTCTCGGCGTCTACTTAAGACTTTGGATAATGCGTGTTTTTTTTTTAGATATTTCCTTGTCCCGTCAATTTAGGTTGTATATTTGATTGCCGGTACCTTAATTTATTCCACGGATTAAATTGTTTTGTCTTCGGATAATATCTTCTGCGACGGATTATGTTAAATTTCGACGTTTTAAAACGAAAACTCGAAATAAAGTCAAGTCACGAAGTGAAAACATATTTAGGACGATCTGAATGTTTATACTATACCGGGCGTTTTACGTCCAATTAACTGCAAACATGAACGTTCCGACGTATTATTATGACAGGATGGTAAATTACCGTATGCCAATACGTCGAATGGAAGTAGTACGTGTCCCAAATGTCGAGATCTACCGAACACCCTTATCAACATCAAACACGTACTCTCAATGTACACGCTCGCAGACGTTACGATTAACAAACATGTATAGGTATGAAGAAACAGATAAAGAGTTTTATGTAAATTTGGTTCGGTTAAGGTGCCCAATTAATTGTCTAATTGGCGCTTTCCGCCTTCTTTCGGTGTACACAGATTTTTCTTAATTAACCTCTAAAAGGAGATGATAGCCCGTTTTATATATATATATATATATATATGTATATATATATATATATATATATATATATATATATATATATATATATATATATATGGTTCCTCGCACTATAGACCAACTGGTTGTTGTTAATTATTAATTTATTACCTTCTTTTAAGCGCCAAAATTACACCGTCTTTTTGCGCATATATATATACTTTTTTTTTTCCCGTTTACGCGCTACACTCAGACTGGCTCTTCCAACGCTGTAAAACTCGCGCCAGCAACAGCCGACTGGTTTATCGTGTTCTTTCGATACGTCAACCAGTCTTTGGACGATTTAATCGACGCATTACCGACCATTTTAGCCGCAGCTAAAATCTTTGAAGTTATACCGGCTTGAGTAAAAAAGCTTCTGTGTCACTCCTCAAAAGTGGCTAATTTTACCTTTTGTTCTTCCTCATCGGCGTCAGAAGATGATAATAACCTCCACGTTTGGATACTTTTAGTTCGTTAGGCGAAGAGAATTATCGACGAAAAGCGGTGAATTTTCCAACGGAATCGTTAACCTAATTTCTCTCAATAATCATTAAAAATATTTAATAAAAATTAATCATTTTATTCTTTCATTATAATTGCAATATATATATATATATATATTTATATATTGTTATGTTATACATATATATAAAACAGTATTTCTCTATAAACCTAGTAAAAAGCAATATTTTCATTCATCTGATACAGCACGAATAGTAAGATTTCGATGCAAAAATAAAATGTTGCTAATTAATCGTACAATGTCGAGCTAATAGCTGTAGTAATTGAACTACAAGAACTAATTGATATACTGTCTGCCCTGAAGATGACTATTGCGATGTGAAATCCTAATAAAGCGAAGTAAACGTATTAAGGATCAGAAGCTTCGAGGAGTCAGACTATTTTAACGGATGGGCAACAAAATGAAATTGAGAAGATAGATGGAAGGGACGAAGTAGTAAACGTCTATATAGATATACATTTTTACTGTATCCAACCTACACGATAAGTTATACATAATTCGAATATAACTCCATATTTAACCCGGTCAGCCACTTCGTCGATATGTATGTTCGGTCTGTCTACTTCGTATTTAATTATAAGATTAGTCTTTAACAGCTTTTAGCACAGTTTCAAAGGACTTTGGCCACTATACTACATCTGTGTAGAGCTTCTTCCGTGTACACGCTGTTTCACTAATAGCCTACTGATACCACTGTATAAATTTCAAATGGTTTCCGTTTGGCAGGTTTTTTTTCTTACACATATATATATGTAATATATGCGTCTGTAAGTATGGAAAATCTTTAAAGTTAAAAACGTATTATTCATCATCTAATGTACAGAAATGCTTTGTATATTATATATATATATGTGTGTGTGTATAATGGCACGGTGTGTATGCTGCAACACTCTAGCACTCGACTATTAGCCGGACGGTTGACGGGGTTCGATCGCAGCTTACGACATAAATTTTCCATCATTATATAACTCAGTTTTCTTGAAACGTTAGCTCATTTTGAACGCCAAAAATAATTGAAAACAATTATAGCGTGTAGGCTTAAAATTATCGAATAATGCAATGAATAATTTAAAAATTACGAAGAAAGGAAAAAAGGGGGGAAAAAAAGAAAAATAAAGTACAGAAAAAATTATGTATTTATATATATATACATAAACTCGTGGCTTTGCGGAAAAACATATATATAGTATATGTATATATATATACACATACTCGTAGCATTGCGGTAATAATCTCTCTGCAATATAAGAAAAACTATATATATATATATATATATATATATATATATATATATATATATATATATATATATATATATATATATATAAACTCATGGTGTTGCAGTAATAATCTCTCAGTCTGAAAAGCCGTTTGCAAATCAGTCTTTCTTAGCTCAGTCTGAAAGTTTGATTTAGCCGACGACTAGTTTTCAACTTACATGATTACAAGAATCGTTGTAGGTGACATTACCTGCTAATTTTCAACTTTTGGTGTTTTTACTTTCATATATAAATAATTTATATATATATATATATATATGTGTGTGTGTGTGTGCAAAGGAAAGTTCAAAGTTTATTATGTATTATTAAACGGGTACAAAATCTCTTCGCGGTCGTTATTCTATTAATTTCGCGGATGAAAAAAAATCCTGCGTGTGCTTTTGTACATTTTTGCCCGGATGACGACTTAGCTACTGAAAAGCATTCTTTTTTTTTCTGCGACCGGTTAAAAAATTAATACGCTTTTTATAATGAAACTGTAAAAACGTAACTATTTAATATCATGTACTAATTACGGAACACCCGGCTGGTTCGATTTTCGGGTTGGTCGTTACGGTAGCCTGGTACATGTATCGCGGACATCTCTCTGCATTTTTATTTCTTTATATTTATTATATATACACATTTTTTTTCTGAATTTTCTAGGTGTTTTTTTCTTATTATTATTAATGAGTAACTTTTTTTCACACTCCACCGTTGCCTTTAGGAGATTTCTTCTACAGGCTGAACGGGTTTCTTAGAAATATGCCGCACAGATTTTCGACGAATTCGTCGCTAGTTAGATGAAAAAAAAATGATATAAAGATAGAGCGATATTAATGAGACCGATAAATGTTAATCGTATGTACACGAAAAAATTTCGGCTAAACGCTACCGTGGTGTCTTCTATATATATATATATATATATATATGAAATAATAATAATAATATAATAGAATATTACTACGTGTGTAAGTTCTAAGGCTCTAACATTCGGTTAAGATTCGTTAAAAGTTATACGTATCCGGATTAACTGGTTTATTCATTCAATTCACGATGGAGTTATCCTATGAATGAATCAACTACGAAATGATGGAAGATATATTAAAGAGACCGGGATAGTCGTATGGTCACGATTTAGTTAGGTAAGGTATATCTATTCCGAAGTCAATTCGATATGTGTAATATTTTAGATACGGTATGTAGAATATATAATATACCCGTTGTAGGTAAGTTTGGTGTACCTGTTTATTTATATACATATACATTCGCGTATACAATGCGCCGAGTTGATCGCCTAAGGGGCTATAGGCGCCAACGCATCCGTACACCGGCAATCAGTTAAGCAAACAATCTCTAATTTCTTGACTCGGCTAGTCATTCTATTACACACACACGACTTGTGGTCTCGGTCGGTCCACATTACAGCAACAACAACAACTATTTATACTAGTCGTCCATTCTCGTCAGTACGTCCAGTCGGTACCCCGTTCTTTTCTTTTTGTCTTTTTTTCTAAACGTAAAGTTCACCTCCTCAGTACTCCTCTCTGATGCCTTTTTTATTTATCATCTTAACCGCACCAACCTATCTTCGTCGGAAAATAAGAAGTATCCGTCCTTCGTTCGTCTGTAAGAAAACAGAAGACGAATCTCCACTCGTTACTCCGGAGTTCGCGATCGACCAACAACCCTTTAAAGTACCAGTTTACACGTACGCATTACTTATATTGAGCGCAATGAAGAAAAATCTATATTGAAAATAAGCACGCTACTCTTTAACGCAAACTCCTAGTACGTCTTTTTTCTTCGCGTTGATAATCGAATGCAAGAAGCTGTTCTACGCGTGTAACTTAACCGCATGTCAATTCACCGACCAATAGGCAAATCTTCTACGTTCTATCTTCTTCTGGTTTATCCTCGTTTTTCTCCACCTTACCGCGATCGCTATTTTCTACACGATCCTCATTTAGAATTGCACAGTTCCCTACTCATACGTACGTAATAACGAAGAACATCAAACGGCTCATTATAAGTTCTCCTAGCATTTTTTGGCGTAAATCTAGATTCGCTCCTACAAAATCATAAGTACTTGTATATTGGAAATATTTATACAGGAATGGAAATTGAACAAACTACGAATTATGAAATAATATAACTTTCCTTTCCAAATCAGTAGGTATTAAATTAGTAAAAATTATAACTATAGTAATACTAAATTATAGCGAAAAATAAATAAAATATTTAAAAAAAAAATCCCAATAACCACTTATATATCGAACGACTAATCGGTTTTGTTTTTTTCTTTTTAAATAACCGATTAATTCGGAAATCTGTCGTTTCCTGAAAATATTTTTTAAAATTGGTTTATTAATTTATTAAATATTATTCTTTCTTTATATACGATGTTTATACGTATAAATCTTATAAAGATGTTGTTTTTTTGTAAGAATGTGCTTTAGAATAAAAAACTGACTACTTTTAAATCGGATGATAGCGATTGAATTTAGTTGCATTTCGACTAATATTCGTTAGTAGGTTCCATTATTCGATTATTTTCGCTCGATTTAAATGATGTAATCGCATTTCGACTGAAATATTCCATTGTGTGTTTATTTTTTTATCGCATTTATCGAAGTTTACTTCAGATTTAATAGTATAATTATAATCCCATTAAAGTAACTGATGATTACTCATTAGTTAGGTTTTATTAGAATCGATTGATAATTAGTCGGATTTCGAAAACGACGACTCTTAGTTATATTTTTATACAAATTATTTAAAAACACCGATTACATATATATTCACGTTGCGTTATAATAAATCAAATTTATCGATGGAGTTCTAAAATCTGTACGATTACGCGAATTACCTTAACCGAGTTTCTACACTTCTAGAACATCTGTTAGTTACTCTTCGACTGAAACATATTTCTTAAATTTAGTCTGTCGATTCATCATATAACTAATTATCATTTAGGCATATTTTCATATTGTACTAATAAAGAATTAAAATAAATCTGACTAAATAAAAACCGGAATAATTAGTCGATTATACCCCATCACTAATAATATATGGGAAGTAGTGAATTAACGTTTTAAATATATTAACTCGATAATTATCTAATTGACGATTAGTAAGCTCGAGATGGTACTATCGGTATTTTGAAAAATTATTAAATTCGCTAAATATCTAGTATAATTTCGACCACTTTTAATGTTTATCATTCTTACGAAGAGAATATATCGATTATATAAGTATATATATATATATATATATATATATATATATATATATATATACATATACATATATATATATATATATATACATATATATATATATATATATATATATATATATATATATATATATATACATATATATATATATATATATATATATATATATATATATATATATATACATATATATATATATATATATATATATATATATATATATATATGTATATATATATATATATATATGTATATATATATATATATATTTAATTTCCCAAAGTGAGAAATTTTTCGAAATAACATTTTATCCGGGTTTCGAATTTCTCGACAGGAGGAAAAACGGCTTTTAAATAATTAATAAAAAGATTAACGGTATTAAAGAGCGATATTTAATCGACCGAAAATTATAATAAGAATTAAAAGAAGGAACCTATTAAAAATATACCGTTAGCGAGATATAACGCGACCTAGGTAATTAAAAGATCTCTTTCACCCGTCCACCCCGACCAACCGTTGGAAAGTTGTTAGCCCCTTCAGGTGCGGGTACCAATTTTAACTCGGGTACACGAACTAGCTATAAATAATAGTGTATGTGTGTGTGTGTGCACTTGCGCTTGTGTGTGTAGCATAATAAATGGTAAAAATATGTATATCTCCGAGCGGTGGAATGTAATTTATATAATATGTATACGATTATTACGTACGAGTTATGAAATATACGACCTATACCATCCATCCAGCCAGCTAATAGGACGATATTAATTCATTTATAATGATATTAAAACGAAAAAACAGTCTCGAATCGAAACGGTTAATATATAATTACAGTGTGTGTCGGGGGCCTTATATTCGTCATTATATAAATATATAATATATGTACACACGTATAACTGAATCATTTATACGGGTTTATGATTTTTTTATATATATATATATATATATATATATATATATATATATAATTATGATACAACAATAATGTTACGTGTAAAATCCCCGTGTAATTATCGGTAATTAAATATTTCGACTACCGTTCGTGTCACAATTATCGAACGGTTACCTGTATTTATACGCCATAAAGATACACCACACTCTGCATGTATATATCAATATATGTATGTATGTGTGTGAGTGTACGCCATATATATATATATATATATATATATATATATATATATATATATAGGAATACATGCTCTTTCGAGAATATGTATAATCATTCGTGTGTATACGTTGACGTATTCGTCGATTTTTGGATATTACATATTATTTATAAGCGAAATTTCCGAGAAGTCTCGTTTAATAATTTAATAAGCTGGCATAACTACATATAATAATAACCGTAATAATAATGATAATAATGTTATTTATTATTAAAACCGGCTTTCGACTCTTGATTTAACTTCGTTAATCTGATCTGATTTTTGGATTGTTTAGCATGTCCGATCATCTGAAATTCTATCGACTAACGTTTCTTTTTCACGAAATATACTCTCGACGTTTGAAAACGGTTAATAACCGGAACGTACTATTACGGACGGAAATAGTTTCGTTCGATTCGATAATATAAAATAAAAAATAATATAAATTATTTAATTAATAATTAAAAAAGGTTTTAGTGATTACTTATATTTTTTCTTATTATTCTACCATATGTCCAATATATGTTGGTGATCAATCCGTTAGGCTTCTGATCTGTCAGATAGTGTTCGCAGTCTTCTATGTTGAGACATGTCCGTTCCTTCATGTTTTCAAACCCAGTTTTCCTGTGATGTTTCCTTCAATGATCACTTGCACTAGGTCGTATCTCTTCCACTTATCAGGACGTGACCGACAAATTATGGAAAGATCGTCAAACGACGATATAATTAGAAAAACGGCCGGAAACTCTGATAGGACGGAAAATATAAAAAGACGTCTCCGTATTTAACCGGTCTGTTTGAAACACGACGTTCCCTCCTATACAGAATCGTCGTCGTATTTTGTCTAAAACGCTTTATATTTTCCCTTCCCAAAAATCAATCAGCTTCATAACTTCCTCAGTTAGCTGTGGAAGCCTATCAATTATTATTATTACAACTCAAGGCCTTGTTCTTCCCAGCATTCGAATTTTGAACGAATATCTAGTCCCTATTTTTTTTTTAAATTTTCCTTTGTACGACCGCATCTTGTTTGTAATCTATTTAGGGTTTTCCATTTTTCCCACCCGCGGTTCATCGCGTCGTACGGCATTATACCCTCGTTACATGTCCAGTTTTTGCCATAGTTCCTTCCTGTAAAAATGGTATGGAGTTGCAAAAGTCTTTTCTGGATTTTAGCCATTCTTTATGCGGTGATTGCCTAAAGAGCACGTGGCGCTAGTCTGTAAGCGCTAGTTTTTTCGCTCTTATTTCTGCTACTTTCCTATGTATTGATGAGTGGAGCGATGTTCTTGTATAGATCCGCAATTTCTGTAGATTTTAAGCAGCCGGTAACGATTCTACGAGCGTTGTTTAACGCCGTATCCACTTTTCTTGTATGAACTGATCTGCTGATGCTATGCTCCAAATGATAAGGCCAGAAGTGCTTCTGGCGTAGCACCCCATTTTGCAGAAACGAGTTTGTGCCATCAATTATTTTTATCCTCGAGTGTTTTGGTAGTGCATTCTGAATGCAAATATTCCAAGATAACTGCTAGATATTTTTGAGTTTCATCGTGCCGGATTTCTAGTAAACATTCAACATCTTACCTTTCCATTGTTTAAGTGGAGGGCACACACTTCCGTTTTTCATGGATTGAGGTTTAGCGCAGTCTCTTTATAGTAATCATCTAACTCCACTGCTCGTTGAAGATGCGCTCTTGAACTTATGCATGGGCCCTGTGTTTTGAGCTGCAACTGCCAGGTCGTCTGTGAATACGAACCTTCTTGTTTCCAATGTCTTTGGCTGGTCGTTAGTATAGATATTGGAAAATGTCGGGGCAAATACGCTACCCTGTGGTAGGCGTTTCTGCAAAGTTCCCAGCTGCTTTCTTTGTTCCCAAATTTTAATTTGAATCTTCTGTTTGTGAGGAGTTCTATCGAGATAGTGGATATCGTATATTTTCTTAAACCGTAACCTAAGTACTGGAAATATTATTTCGGCAATTTCGTATTAAGAAATATTTCGCGGTTAAATGTAAAAATTTGTGCGTCTACTACGATATAATATATTTAATTACGAATTTATAAATTTAATGTCCGCGTTAGAAATTGAGGAATGTGTTCTAACCCATTCAGTCACCGTGTCCACTACGTGGAAACGCTAAGAAAAAATTTTATTTTTCGATTCGTACGTAATTTATATATTTTCGCTTATTATTATAAATTATAAAAATTTATTTTTCTATAGGACGTATTTATTATCGAAGACTAAGTCGCAAATATTAGTAAGTATTATTATTACTGAAAAATAAATAAAAAAAATTCGGGTGAAAATTTACGCTCGCTTTATAATAGAAATCCCTTCAAGATTACGAAATAATAATAATAATTAAAATTTATTTATTATATAATATTGAAAACGATTTTAAAAAATCATTTACATCGATAAAGCATTGCGAAAGCAGCTTTAAATAATTTACGGAAGGTACTTGATAATAGAAATACGAATATAAAAAGACACGAATTAGAATCATCGGATGAGATATGTGCGGACTATTTCGAAATATTACTCCGAAACGTGGACAATAAGAACACGAGGCAAGAAAAGATAACAAAATTTCAAGTTGCGATGCTATCGCAGACGTTCGACTATATCGTGGACAGACCACATCAGTAACGCGAACGTACTGAAAAGATTGAATAAATCAAAAACGCAACTGAATGGAAGACGTAGATTACCAAAAGCGTAAATATCTGGCGCAACAAATTCACGAAAATGGTTTGCCGATGGTAGAAAAAACAATAAAAGGAAACTGAAATTGATGACAGCAGGCGTACCAAAAAAAAGTCTGAAGCTGCAACAGATGATCGACTTAACAAGAAGCCGTTTAGTGTAAGTTAGTGATTATTGCACGCAATCTTTAAAAACCACACTTGTAGGTCGAATATTTGAAAGGAAATTTAGGTATAATAAGTCTAAATTACACTGTTTAGATTCCCGAAATTTTCTAGCGTTTTTACATCAGAGGTTTTCGCCATTCTCAAAGCCATTCGGTATGTCCGATCTAAAACGGGATCAAGGGGAACATATATTATTCTCAAGTGACTCTCTTAGTGTTCTCCTCGAAGCTCTGAAGAAACCTAGCCTACTCTTTCATAGGGATTATATTCTGTTAACTATTTCATTTATGCGATAACCATAATATCCTTGTATCTTTCGTTTGGGTTCCAGCTGATGAGGGTATACAGGGAAAAGTGGAAGGCATTCTCATTCCAGAATTCCTTCTTCATCGATGGAAGTCTATGTTCTGTAAAAGCCGACTTAATATTTATAGATCTATCCGATTACTATATAAATTCTAAACCTCCCAGCTCGAGCTGTTCTTTTCAATCCTGATCAGACTTATCACAATAGCCATTTGTACTCCATCAACATTACTTCATTTGTGCGCTGATAATAGCCGACTGTGATTTTTGCTCGCGATTTGTATAGCGGAGGTATGCCTTTATTAATAAAATTTTACATTTAAATATTTACCCCTGTTCTAGGTTTGGCCTTGAATAACGACAATATCCAGTTCTGCCCACCTATGTGTATATATCTAAAATGAATCCCTAAGTACGTTTTTTTTTCCCTTTGTTCTTTGGTTATCTTACATATGTTATATTCATATAAAAATAGTAAATAACTTTGGTTTTCATACCTAAGCCCGATTATTGTAATATAATAAAAAAAATCGTTATTTTTTCTTTCAATTTTTCCTACATCGAACGTAATATGAAATACCGAGTTTTGTATAATTTCTTATACCATCCGAGTTATTTGCTAATATATATATATATAGGAGGACAATTCAGATAATTTTTATTATTATTGTTTTTGTTTTAATAATAATAATAATAATAATATTATTATTACGATTATTATTGTCGTAATTATCAATTCGTCTGGAGTTTGTCCGTCCGTGCTTTTACTAATAAATGAAATAAAATAAAATAAATTAAAACTAGACCGCTAAAATATCGTTTTTAAAACCGGATTTACACACCGGGGTGGTTTTTACTCGAGGAAATATATCGTAGTAGAATTATTAACGAGATGGACGGTAGAGAAGGTTCGAATATTTAGCGGTGATTCTTATTATTATTAAATCGGCGGAGCATCTCTTTAGTAGTAATAATAATAATAATGACGGTAGTAGTAATAAATGATAATAGTAATGAGTAACGGAAAAAACAATAGGACTAGACACCTGAATTTAGGAGATTCCACAAATCAAAAAGACAAGATAAAGAAAAAAAGGAATTATGAAATCTATAACCGGATGGTCGGGTGATGATAAGACTGTAGGCCGGGAAATTGGTCGAAGTAAATTAGTACAGACTTTATTTTCTTTCCTTTTTTTTTCTAACTCCTTAACAGAACCGGCGAGCTATATGCTTGGTTTATTACGTTGGCCATCACCAGATATTTCTTGTATAAATACACCTTCCTATTCACCAGAAACATTCCATCCCTTTATTTGAAGATGGACCCCTGGGTAGAAGTCGAGTGTGTCTAGTCGGCGCCAACTAGAAAAACTCTTCTTAAGTAGTTTGTCTTTTCGTGATTTTTTTTTTTCTTTAATATATTTTATTTTTGTTTTAGTTTTTCTACTTTTTCCCGTAATAATACATTTAGTTCGTTTGGACTTCTATTGTTTTTACGCGAAGGAATTGAAACGGTACTACTTTTTCCTTTACCCCTTCGACCGACTAGACAAGACGAAGATGACGCTACCGAATTGATCGCGAAGAACCAACGGTTCGTACCTTTGGCGCAACTAAAAGTAAATAGTTTTAGGAACAGGATAATAGATGTCGAAGCCAAGAAAATCCAACTGCGTAATCTGTCCTGTTTTTCCCCTCTTTATCACATCTCCTCCCGGGTATTACATGTCGAGGGTTTAGTCGTTAACACATCCGACCTATAATGTTGTTGTAACCTTTGCTCGTAGAAAGGTAAATAGAAACCTATTTTACAATTCCGTTAACAAAAAGTGCTTTTAGTGTACTCATTCGAAAAAGAACGCTATACTTCATTATCATTAGTATTAAAAATTTATTTTTAAATTTCACGTAACCGATACAATTTGTATAGCGAGCAATCTATAAATATTGTCGACAAATTTACTTATATATAATTGACATCATCTTAATATAATTATGTAATAATAATTTTCATAACTTAGATATATTGAATTAACACTTGTTCGCACTGACACGTCATTTGCTCGCATCCATTTCCACATTTTCACTCACACTTCTTATTTTTAATTTTCTTATTATGTAATATCCCCCCTTATTCCAACTCCGTTTTTTTTTGGTTTTTGTTTATTTTGAGTTGTTATTATTTTATTTATCACCGTTTCATCCATCAACCAACTTTTAATTTTTGTTTTTTTTTTTCTTTTAATATTTGTCCCTTATAATATGTCAACAGGCATTTCATTTAACCATTCTTGTCATAATATATTTGTCTATTTGTGCGCCGTATTTTGTCTTCATTAATTGTTTCCCGAGTTAGGTATTTTCTCTGTACGCGTTTCTCATTTTTCTATTACATTTACGATATAATTCCACATTTTCACTAATAAATATAGACCATTTACATCTAATACATTTAATTCTTTTTTTAAGTCTATAATTTTGTCTTCACATCGAGTTATTAACCTCAAGCATTTTTTTCTGTAATCTTTCGATTTTTTCTGTGTATGTTTTCTTAGTTAATACTCCATGCTTGGATGCCTTAAGCATAATATACCATCTTCAATGTATCATTTCAACTACTACTCATTGGATCGATCATGGCCGCTGTTCGACCATCTATATAAGACTTGTAATAGTAATTGACGAACTAGCTGCGTTCTTGTAAAATTCTTGTCTACTTTATACCGCTAACTAAAAAAAAAAACAAACGATTGCACAGTCTACTGCCAGTTGTTAATTCCAGCGGACGTAGACTAATCATTTCTATCTATATATCTATTACTCTATCCCTATATGTATAGATCCGTGATATATATATATATAATATACTATATACGTACGTCGTTCTGTGATACCGAATTTAACACATTTGACCGGTTGCAGAAGAATTAATTATCACGTTTTCCGTCAACTTTATTAATGAGAATTACTAATATTATTATTATTATTATTATTTTTAATTTAAGGATATAACTAACGAGGCGAGACTGGAGCTATTTACATACGTAACGATATATTAATTAAAAACAGAGATAACAATCGATACGTGGATAAGGAGAGCGAATGCGACGGAAGATAAAAACTGTTTCTCTCTGAATAATGAGAAGAAAATATGTATACATTAAGGGACGACAGCGCCCAAGTCGATACCTTAAAAGGTGTTGTATTCGACACGTTAATGCAAGTGGATTTTAATACTACATATATATATATATGTGTGTGTGTGTATATATGTATATATATCTTTAGATATATATATTATATATATGTATATATTTACATTATATATATTTACATTATATATATATACATATATATATATATATATATATATATATATATATATATATATATATATATATATATATATATATATATATATAATACATGGGCGACCGAGCTTTTAAAATTTCAATAAGTTTTAATTTCGATACAAGACCGATTTTCATTATTTATATAATATACACAAGAATTGCTCATATAATGAGATAATTTTCGTCCTAAAATTAATCGTTGGCAGTATTTTGAAATCCTTTGAAATTCTAAATTTTCGGATTGTATTACCGATATAAAATATTTCGTTTAATTTAGAAAACTGTTCTAATTTACGGTTTTACATTCAAGTTTCCGCCAAAAATCTCGGAAAATATGTTCCCTTTCGAAGTTTTTATATTTATCTAAAAGTTGACGATATTTAGATGGTTATTAAAAATCACTCCGGGGCTATTAAAAATTCTTAATATAGATGGTGAGATGTTGTACAATGCTATTTAAAATTATTGGGAATATCGAAGTCGTGGTACACTAGAATATATCGTAGGTATCGATAACGATTACGGGGCCATTATAAAATTATTGGTAACACCAGCAATGATGATGATAATAATAATAATAATAAGTCCTGGCAATAACGCGAACAATGACTTAACGATTATAATTCGTGGGAATCCCAATTTCAAACGGTTATAATAAGGCCTGTGATAAAAGTTATTTACTTGCTATCTTTATTTTCTTTAACACTCCTATCCTCTATTTATATATAAATATATATATATATATATATGTATATATGTATGTATATATATATCAATTATTGTTTCTCTTTTTCAATAATTGTCTATATAACACTTTTGAAGCGGCAACGAAGTAATTAAAAATGTATGTACGAAAAATAGTGGTATTTATGTAACACATTTCGTGATTTAATAAACGATCAAATTATGTATCTCGTTTATCACAATCGCGCATATGGAATATATGTATATATATATATATATATATATATATATATATATATATATATATATATATATATATATATAAAATAAATAAAAGTTTCGAAATCATATTCGTGAATAATTAATGATTGATTTTAAAGAGTCATTGATCTCGTAATATCTTTTTCCCTTTTCTTATATTAATATCGATTGGATTTTTTTTTTCTTAAAAGAACCATATATATCGATTTATAAGCGGGCTACTAAAATTAAATTATTTCTTTTTAAATTACTTTATTCGATCCGGCAATTTTTGTAAAGTTGAAAAAGTAAAATCGTTGCGAAAACAAACGAATAAAAGGTATATCGACTATTACTTTATGGATATAAAATCGATATATCGATTTTTATAAAGTTAAATAATTTAAAAAAAAAACGTCGTTCGATCGTGTAATTTTTCAATACTTAAGAAATCGTTGTAAAGACGAACAAATAAAAATTACAAATTATAAATCGATTTAAAGACGAATTATTAAATTAAATTCAAATAAAGAAAGTAAGCCAAATTAAAGGGGAAAAAATATGGCCGTATGTGCAATACTCTTAAACGGATCTGATATAATACGTTACTACCAGACGGCTTTTCAATTCCATCTGCAGAACTATACGCTTTAAAAGATTTTATAATTAAAATTGAAGACTCCCTCATTTGCGCGGAACCTCTTTCTCCACTTTCCTGTGTCTCAAAATCCACAAAAAATCTCAAAATCCCATCGCAAAAGATATATATTTTTTTATTTTTATATATTTTTTTATAATTTCATCTATTCCATTTCGGTCATAACTGAATAACCAGTGGATGTTGCAGCAGAAGAGGCGAACAGTTACTTCCTGATTCCGAACATACCAGTTCCCTTATCGAAATTTATGAAATTAAGTTCCTATTATCAATAAGCTACGTTCGATACGATCGATGGAGTATGGACTACTTCATCAAAATCTTGCCGGCAAGATGGCCGTGCAAAAATGGCTCATTCTTATTTATTCATATACCTCCTATCGTATTATCCCTTTATCTCCATTAACCGTCTTCTGGTAGATTGCAAGAAATTCAACTGTATTCCGGTCCCAAATATACCTTTCTAGCTCTAAGAAGATCTTCACGAAAAATAGGTGGTATGAAATGGAATTAGGCTTTGGCAAACACGACGGAAAGTTTTGGACGCATAAAACACAAAATCATCTGGATTGGAAACAGAAAAATATGTTGACGTTTAATGGTTGGAAGAGGTAACGGGCTTACCTAATAATATAAATATACGTTTATCATATTTAGTACAGCAAATTAACATTAAAAGTAACTAGTATGTGTAATATTATAAATATGTGTATTTTTTTTAAAATATACAAATAAAAGCTAGTTTTGAAATATAAGTAAAAACTAATATCGGTAAGAATGGGATAAGACGAACAGACGTATTAGCTACATGAACAGAAAAATTATACAATAGGAGTGATTAAGAGAAAGTAAGTAGTTGATAAGAAAATGGAAATCAACAGTTCATAAAGCCTATTGAAGATTTCGAAGAAGACACGATGGGCATCGTCCACACGGTATGGATGAGAGTGAAATGAGGACGGAAGAATATTTCAATAAATAAACGAGGAAACATAGTCTGCATATTGTTACAATATCGAGTTTCCAAGGTATTATATCGGGAGATTGGATAAATCTAAACTTGTATTATGCGCATCAACAAACTGATCACAATACTTGCCGTGGTAGATTCTTTACGAGTGGTTTTGACGATAGTAAATGGCTCGATATAATGTAAGAGTTGGAAGGAAATTCCTATTCGATATCAGTACCATTGAACAAATTAATTCGGTACGGGCGTGTCCTCGAGGCGCAGATTACGTATCGGGCGAACTAAAAGATGCGATCGGAAAAATATTTACCAAACGCAGTAGTAGATAGTTGCATGTAGGGCAAACCACAAATAAAAAAATAAAAATTGAATGCAAAATGAATAAATATGGAGCGACCCAAAGAAGACGGCCGGTTTTGCTGGTTTTTAAATAACTACTCTACCAAAATTTCCGAAAGAAATTTATTGTTCGGTGATGGCCATTTGCAACGATACGTTCATTCAGTCTTTCAAAACAAAAGAAATAGAACAATTTTTCGAGCGTAGGTCGCTGAATTTTTGAAATTTCTTCAGAAATTCGAATTTTCGGGTCTTCAATATCTCGTGGGCGTGTTTATCAACATAAAAAAAAAATCGCGTAACTTTGAATTTTTTCCAAACTCTCTTCGTACATAGAGTCACGCCGAAAATAACTGGATGCGTGATAACTGATTTCGAAAATAATAATTTTTCAGATTTTATTTTTTAACTTTTTTAATCGATTTTTTTTTATTTATATAGATTTTCAAAATAATTTTACTCTTCGAGGAATTTCGTTTAATCGGCCTGTTTACGCAACCAGATTATTATTATTATTAATATTATTATTATTATTATTATTATTATTATTATTTTGAACAGCTGGAATGTAGTACTTAAAACTAAACAACGAAAAAGTTAATAGATTAATATATATGTATACATAAATACAAAGAAGCTTTTCGGCTATTAAGCCATTATCGGGCGGACATTTGAAAAAAATCACACATAATTTAAAAAAAAAATGTATGAAAAGTTAAAAAAAAAAAATAAGAAAATGTCTAATTTAGATGAACGCAATATTACGAAGAAAATAGCAAAGTGAAAAAAACATTTATAAAATAATCCGATAGCGAATGGTGTAAAAACGATCAACATATCGGCAATATGAAATTTATACGTAAACAATTACGCTAAATGCCTAAAAAAAAACCCAAAGATCTTTCCATTTAATATAAAAATTGATTAAATTTATAACATATTTATTAAAATGTTTTTTCGTGTTGATATTTTTTGTATGGTATCTAAATTGAGTATTTACATTTTATTTTATTCTTAGGTTTTTTTCCTGTTTGTACTATTTATAAATTGTGTATATTGTTATATTTTATTTTTTCTATCGAGAAACTTTGTGACGTAACAATTTTATTCGTTTTAACTACTTTTTTTTTTGTTGTTTATTTTGATTTTTTATTTCATTATTATTATTATTATTATTCCGTCATAGTTTTACTAGTTTTCAACGGTTTTTTTTTACCATCGTCGTGTGTGTGTGTATAGCGCCCGGTTCTCGTATTACGATTTCCCATCTATATTCGTTATTCCCCACCCGTTCTTCGCCAAGTCTAAATTGAGGCTGAGAAATTTAATCGACAAGTGTCAGATTCATCTCGGACAGTGACGAAATTTTAAAATTTTTTTTGTCGCGCACGATTCCGGATGTGGATAATTAATGTGAATTTCATAAGATGGAAACATTAATTTTAAAATGACGACGCAAAATACAAAGGTCTTCTCTGACGGTCGATTAGTCTCGTAAATTATTATATAATTAATAATCTTCGCCCGTTAAATATTAATCTCTACTTATTGAGAAAATCTAACAATTCGACAGATAAGCGTCTTCTAATGTAATAAATTCAAATGGAAAAAAAAATTAATTATTCGCTTTGCCTCTAAAAAGGCGGGAAATGGCGAAATTGTAATATTATTATTATTATAATTATATTACGTGTGTAATACATATATACATACACACATATATAATAATAATAATTCAATTTCCTCCGGTTAATAATAAACGTTATTTCCCCATATTTACGAATTTCTTCCAACACAATGTACGAACAGATGAGATAACCTCCTTCTCATTTGTTAAAGGTTATCTACATTAACATCGGATCCAAACGTAGATTGTTTATTAATATTATCCTGGCGTAAAGGATATTATTAATCGATTAAATAATTAATTCGACATGAAAAACGATTATCGAGAAATTATCGCTATATAACGACGATCCATTAGATTTATTATATAGGAGAAATTACCGGAAATTGTAAATATATTTATATACCGAATTGCGATATTATACGAATCGATTTATTAATTAATCCTTTTATTTTATTTTTTTTCATTTTTCAATCCTTATCGATCGTCCATTTTTTAACGATCCGAGTCGACCTTTTTAAAAAAATAAAATATGATCCGTGAAATACCCGGTAAACGTCGACAGACTTTTTACAACATGCATGTGCTCTGCTCCATTATTGCGTAACAGACGACTCTCCTCGGTAAAACACCCGATCCTAACCGGTTATATCCGACACTAATCGAGAGAATTACAAGAAAAATTAAATCGGTAAACAAAATAATATATATACGCAATAAAAATTTTTAGAAAAGTTTCATAAGTTGCCTTTGGTTTGAAATTGATTCAAAATTTCACATTTAAATATTATGTATATATTTACAAATGTAAACACTTAGCAATGAATTATTCGCTATTTGAAAGGATCTCCACATTCACCCAGCCGACGTTCATCAACTTTAATTGTCCCTTTATGTTTGCCGATCCGTTCATTCCAACGATCCAGACAGCTTTCCCGTTAGTGTAATCAGGTGGCGCAAATGCTGTCCAAATTAATCGCCTACAATTATCTCGGGTCCGAAAGCCGAGCCGGCAATTAATGATAATTGTCATTCAGTGAAATCCATAATTAGGTCCACTACCCCCAACAAGAAGCATGACTGCGATTCGTCAGCCACTGAATAACGTCATCTCAGGTGACGAGTTTGCGGCCATATGTTGCACAGTCTAAACTTAATCTTCACTTATAAAGGAAGCCCAGCAGATCTTGGTCGATTGACTAGATAGATTTCATCTATCCAGCTCCCTGAGGGAACAAAAATAATTTGATAATGCCCAATGCATACACACACACACACGCGCGCGCGTACATATTACAGACAGGTCGCGTGACCATCCTTATCATCCTGAAGATTAATTAAATGACGAATTCTGGGTAAAACCGCGTGGTTTACTATTTTCACTAAGCACGCTTCGGTACACTAATTTACCGATCAAGTCTACCGATAGCTAAGT
The DNA here is from genome assembly GCA_032883995.1 of Coronaproctus castanopsis. Lineage (NCBI taxonomy): Eukaryota > Metazoa > Arthropoda > Insecta > Hemiptera > Monophlebidae > Coronaproctus > Coronaproctus castanopsis. The sequence continues at coordinate 265,906,811 of CM065052.1, read as the reverse complement.
TGGCTGGAGATTTTTTTATCACTAAGGTTTACCAGAATATGCGTGTATATCCGACAATTACGAGTAATTTTCACCTTTGTTTTCAATATATTTGAATACCATGCAAACAGGACGAAGACAGTTATACAATTACGTACATATATTTATATATACCGCTTGTATATACGGTATGCTGCTGCTCCACTGTATCAAACTTCGTTCTCTAGCTCTACGCACATAAATAATGAAAGTTATCAACTCATGTACTCCAACATCTTGTTCAGTATAATTTTAAATCTTTTTATTTTAAAAAAAGTACGTATATTTAAACAACGAAAAATGTTATAAATTCCACAAAAAACCTATATGGATATTGTATTTTATATATATATATACATATATATATATCATCATTAAGTTGCATCTCCTTCAAAGGAGGTTGCGCATCAAAGGCGTTGGCCTTTTCGTACTTTCCTAAATATGGTAGACTACCACTTTTCTGTCCCTGCTGAATCCAGTGTTTGATGTTACATATTCGAATTCTTTTCCTTCCGCTTGTTGCTTTTCCAAATACCTTCTCTTATACTCTACCAACATAAATGGCTCTCTTCCAGGAGCTTGTGACCTATATACTTCAATTGTCTTTTCGTAATATCTTGTACTATAGTCAGCCTATGTGGCATTACTTTAACGCGTTCTTGTTGGAGATGAAATTTGTCCGTAATATCCTTAGCAATCGTCGATAAGTCCACATTTCGAATGCGACCAATGTTCTTTTCCATTTAGCGTTAATAACTCACAATTTTAACACAGGCCACACGTAATATTGCACTATATATATATATATATATATATATATATATATATATATATATAATATATATATATAATATATATATATAGTATAACCATCATCATAAGTTTGGCAGTCCTAGGACTGGTTTTTATTCCATGGTAAGTAACTTCCAGCCCAACCGATTCTCTGCAGCTCTTTTCATTTTCCGGTATTTATCATGCATCAATGTCGCCATGAAAGTGTTTCGCGGTCTACCACGACCTCCGTTCCCCTGGAAACTGTCCAATTATATCACGTAACAGACCACCGTGTCCGAATACAAGACGCATCCGGGTTAACCGTCTTTTCTTTGTGGAATGTGATAAGGTCCGTTTTACTTAATTTTTTGGAGAACTTCTTCATTCGTAACTTTCTCAGTGCAACTAATTCTTTGTATTATATATATACCCTCACATATATACAATTATATGTACTTACTGCGTGTAATGTACATATGCAAACATTTATATCTATGTAACTTGTGACGTTTGTACTTGTATTATTATTATTATTACCATTTTAACAACATTTTATAGCCTTGGTTTAATTACTTCTTAATTCATTCATCTGACTAAATGGACATTTAACAATATCGTAGAGTATATATCCAGACAATATATATATATATATATATATATATATATATATATATATATATATTTTTGAGAGTGTGTATGTACTCGCATGATAATAATAACATATTTAGAAACGTTAATTTACAAAACTTTCTGGGTAGAATTTCACGTATACCGGTACTTTGAAATCTCGATCAACAAATTAACTCCACCTCCCCTGATAACAGTAGCGACCAAGTTACGTAGCATCGGTTAAAAGCTCGCCGCCGCCGAGCAAACTTTCGTACTCTTCAAAGGCGAATACAATCATATCGCCGGCCGACTGTATTATTAAGTTTCCGTAACGAACGAAACGCGCAGATGCGGTTTCGTCATTTTGATCTAAACGAATCCTTTTATAGGATGGAAGTACACCCGCTTATTAATCTACATCGTAGGGACCGACCGAGTGGAGTTGCGGATAATATCTTCCTTTAGTACAGTAATAAACATGAAAATCGTATACCGATAATGACATTTATCGGATGGGACGTTTTAATATGTATACACAAGGATAAAAACTAGTAGTAGGTTGATTGTCGTTATTAACCGACCTAAGAGTTATAGTATAACGATACTTTAGTCGTATTAGTAATATCGGTAGTTAGTGAAATAGTAATGGACACGTTTCAGTAGTAGTAGTAGTATTAGTAGTAGGTGAAAAAAAGAACTGTCACGATTGTACAGTGTGAGTAGTATAACGTTGAACAATAGGATGATGATGTGCTCCTCCGGTGATGAAGGAAAATTCGGCAGCAAATGCATTTAAGTGTAATAACGTGTAAAACTACTTATCTTTATAGTTCATTCTGTATGATAATAGTGATAACTATAATAGTGAGGATGATGATTATAGTAGTAGTAGTAATAATAATAATAATAATAATAATACGGTTATCTAAGGTAATTCTAACGTTGTCTGGAGTTATCTATTCGCTCGACAAAGGACATGAAGGTGTCTATCGTTAATGTTCTCCGAGGTAAAAAGGAGTTGTTAATATTGTCACCTTCGTTTTTCTTTTTACCACCGAAAATCAATTCTTTCAGCAGTGCTCATCCTTTGATTTTGGTTCACCTTTAAATATATGCATACATATATATATATATATATATATATATATATATATATATAATACACATATATGTATCTATATGTGCCGCGGAAGCCCCTTATATTACTGTTTAGTATAATCCGCGAAAAATCCGGTGTCGGTTTATCATCCGGTGGAGCATATCCATTACACCGGTTTGTTGTAAAACCATCTGTCTGCTTTTCTTTCCTTACTAAATCACTCATCGTTTTCGATCGGCTTATCTACGCTCAGACTAAATATTTTATTTTTATATATATGTATTTATACTAGTAGAGCCACGTAATCAGAAATTGTTTTTCGTTGTACCAAAATATTTTCTACTTTAATTCCGAATTAGCTGGCAGAGGTAAAAAAAAGTAAACCCTAAGATAAAAAATATTTTTTTCGGAAATATTTGTTGTGACTGAAACTTAAGTCTTGCGCTTAATTACTTAGACTATATATATATATATATATATATATATATATATATATATATATATATATATATATATATATATATATATACGTCTATATTATCTATGGCTGTACCAAGGCCGTTTGCCGTTAATTACCATCAAAGGTGCATCTTCGATCTTTTATTAAACCATTATACTGTGGTCGTTTTGACCGCTTCATCTTTCCGACGCTTTTAAACGGGCTTCCTCCGTTGCAGTCCATGGGGCACCGTTGCGAAATACGTTATCATTTCAAAGAGCGACGTACCCGATCCAACACCAATATCCAATAGTAGCGTTTTAAGACTTAGTTTTCTCTTCCAGTCTAATATTGTTTAAATTCGTTTGTCCAGCGATGTTTGTACTTTTCGAATTTTCTTTTTGTACCGTGTTTAATGATTTAATTTTGGCACATGTAAACTGAAATTCGATCCAACCTATACACACACAAATACATGTGTATAATATAATACTTTAGAAATTAATAATGGACATGGGACATTTTGGCGTATATATATATATATAACATTGAATGATTTATTTACGAATATAATATTGTCGCTATAGATTTTTTTGTTTCGCATATCAAAAAATATATTTCGACATAGCATATATACCTTCGTGAATGGAGGTCTCGAATTCCAAAATCGAAATTAAAAAATTATTACTGTATATTGCGGCTAGAGCGTTAACTAATAATAAAAGTATACCAGAACATATCGTGTCACTGATTAAGAGCCTGTACAAGCGTAATAATAACATCGTGCGATTAGAGCGAAGATTACAATCTGACGGATTTTCCACAAAGAAGGGTACGATGAGACAAGTATGCATCATGTTGCCTACTTTGTTTAGCCTTTACTATGTGAATATATTATGAGAGTAATATTAGATGATTGAGATGGCGGAGTCTGACGGGAACGTTCGATCTCCAAATGATCGCGAACAATTTGAAACCGCTCGGACTCGAAATAAACAAGACTAAAATAAAAATCACGATTATAGAAGCTGTTGACGTTCGATAATAAGGACTTCGCAGCATACGATGTCTTGGATAATTTTATATACTTGGGATCGATAAATTGCCGATTTCATATGGGCCACTGGCTAAAAAATATGGAGGATTGGTTCCATTGCTAAACACACGAAAATAACACTGCGCTAGTTCGGATCTAAGAATTAAATTACGAATTGCATTATAGACGACGAAAATTATGAAATTCACGAATAACTAAAACCTATTTTTATATTACAGGTCGGCCATTATGGAGCGATATTTTTAAGTCATTCTAATTCACCATCTAACTATTATTACGTAGTAGAAATGATTTCCAGACTTAGATGGAAATAGTAGATTATTCGATGAGAAACGCGTTCGCGTCTTAATTTGAGGGACAATAATCTAATTTTCAAACGATAGGCTATAGGCTACGTTTATTACCCTCTTTTAACATGGCGACCATTGATAATGATAGCTTTGGACTGTTGGCGAGAATAATGAAATCATCCGTTCATCGCTGGATTCGTATGATCCTTCACCTTACATATATATATATATATCAAAATTTAGAGCGATGTATATTATCTCATAGCACAGTAATATACCATATATATATATATATATATATATATATATATGTATGGATTTGGGGTGTTGATCCTTTTGATCCTTTTATTTTTTTAATCATCTCCCTTTGTGTGTGTATTGCTCCTAATACGATGCTCGCAAAAAAAAAGTACAACACCCTTATACACACACACACTAAATCGAATAAGTACCCATAACACCGTATTGCGTTAATCTCCCTTTTCATCGCCCTTATACATTTTCGCATGTCCTATACATCATTCGTCTGGTTTTCCCCCGTCATATTTATCGTCATCATATCGCGTACATCTTCCTATTATTATACCGATAAAAAGATGGCTTCCTACTACGCGGATTAATATTTCACCCTCCGCTTAATTTCCACCGCTATTTAACTGATACCATAATTTCGAGCGAAACCGACTCGTAATTTACATTCTACGGTTTTTACGAAAAAATTTTGGAAAAATTAAATTTTAACGTTTAAAAAAAAATTATTAAAAATATCAAAATTTTAATAAAATTTCAGGCCCTGTAAAAAATAAAACTTATTTATTCCTCCGATTACTATTTATATAAATAATTTCACGTAAATATTTATAAATATATATATATAAATATTTTTAAAAATTCCAAAAAAAAAAAAAGGTATAACAAAGAGTAAAATAAATTTTTTAATAGAAGTTTAAAACCGTAAAAAAAAAAATCAAAATTTTAACACGTGAGCTTGATTTTTTTATTTTGAAAAAAATGAAATAAATTTTAATGTATTTTTTTCTAAATCAAAATTTTAACATAAAAACTTGATAAAAAAAAAATAAGTTTAAATAAATTAATATAATATTAAACAAGCTATATATCGAAGTGAAACGTGGCCTATATTGAAAACACAAATTCGTAAACTAGAATTTTGCCACGAAACATTACTCTAAGCAGGGGCGTATTACCTCAATGCCAAGAATGCCATGGCATAGGGCGGCAAATTTTGGGAGGGCGGCATGTAGGACCAAAAATAAATTTTGTTAACAAAAAAAATTAATTTTTTTAGTTTTAAATCAGATATATTTATCACAAAAAATACAAGTAATTATTTTATAGTACAATTTTTCTTGACTTTCTTTAGGCGAATTCTTCGATCAAATTTTCAAAATTTATTCGTCGATTCAAATCATTTTCGATGCATAACAACCAACATATTTGAGTAACAAAATTTTGGAAAATCGATAGCCTTACATGGGGCGGCACCACTTGTGTGGCGTAGGGGCGACAAAAGTTGAAATACGCCCCTGACTCTAAGTATAATAAACGGAATAACGTGGGATGAAACGCAGAATTGTTAACAAAATCCAATTGTTTCCTATATAGAACAATGCTTAACACAGAAGCTGATGAAATGGCTGCGACGTGTGATCTGCATGGCGTTGCAACATCTGAAGATAGTAAATACGACATCAACGTCGGTTGAACGGGAAATTGCAAAATCGCCCGAAATGGATAACGATTAGTTCGGAAAACTGTTTTACCAGCATAAAACAAGCTGTAAAGAATAAGACGAAGATGGCGACCCCCGATAAATCAAGTGTAAAACGTATGTAAAGTTACCACAACCCACCGAATGGCATATTTATATCCCATAGCATGGTCATTAGCTGATTAAACCAAAATTAGAGGATATCCTCATACGCGGAAAGCGGGCCGAATGGATGTTGAAATAAGTTCTGCACAGGGTATTTACGAAAATTCGTTGGTTTTTTTTTTTTTCGAAATTCTCACGTCTGCCACTTTATGTGTGGAATATAACATCGTCAGATCCGAGTGGTACAATTTTCAACCACCGCGTATATCTGGCCGAATTTAAGCGGTAGCGTTAGTAATGTGGACTCATTAGTCGATCGAGGCTTATCGCCTGTGACTTCAGGAAAATCCGTATAAGAGAAGAAGTTTAACGCGATTAAAATCGAACGATCCCAATGGTGTCCGGTTCAGATCACCTTTCCGATAGATAAACCTAACCTGGAATTGTTTAACTCGTCGCGTTGATACGGGATTCGTAACGGAATAATAAACTACAGATCGGACACGAAACAAACCGAATTGATCACCACGCTTATCGCGAAATTCTATAATATCGATTTTTTAGTTTGTAATAGAGAGCGATTTTTAAAATAAATTATCTGAAAAACCGTTTTTTCCCCCTTTTTATCATCATCATTATCATCGTCTATCGCCTATTATACGACGTGGTCGTCTATATTATTTCCCGTAAGCAAACATTCCCGCAGATGAAGTTGCCTGTGATGGATTTTGGATGCTAAAGCGAAAAAAAATTTTACTGTTGGATATCGTAGCATCTGACGATCTTCGCTGTTAATTCCACAACAGGTGTAATCTCGCAGATTTTCGATCTATCTTAAAGCCCGATTAAAACAACCGTAAACGTTATCGTCGCGATTTCCAACAATGTTAGATATTAATATTTTTGATACTGATATTAATATTGATACTAATATTGATGTTAATATTGATATTAATGTCCATATTAGTATTGATATATTTTTAAATTTTCCATTTTTTAATTTCTATTTATATATACATATATATATATTTGGCTATTGTTCTAGGCGTATGTTCCCAGCTTACAAAGTCAGAGTAATGGGATTAGACAAAAAGGCCAAATACATATTATTAATGGATATCGTAGCGGCGGACGATTGTCGATACAAATTTCACAACAGGTAGGCCTAGTGGTCGTATGTATATGTGTGTACGTGTGTGGATACGCGCGTGTGTGAAATCCGGGACGTTATAAGTTATAATTATCTTCGACATGGAATCTTTCACACGCGTTACACGTTTCATTAGTAAAAAAAAAAATAATAATTCAAATATTCGGCCGCGCCAATTAATACGCTTCATTATTGATCGTAATAAAACGAATGTTATGATGGTAATAATAATAATAATAGTATAATGTATATAAATCTTTTTTATTGTAAAAAAAAAATTCAACTTTACATTTTCTTATGTGGTTAACTTTATTAACGCCTGTCAGTAATTAACACCGAATAAAGGTGTCGAAAAAACAGCGGTCGTCGTAAATGTTTATATGAAATAATTTTAAAATAATTAAATTTTCGTCAGGCCGAATAATTTTTTTTAAAAATAATTTTTCTTAGTTACAATGCATTAGTGAAAATAAATACCAACTCGGCAAAGAAAATATAATTTAAAAAGAATTAAATTTTCATCCGACCGAATTATTAATTTTTTTTTAAATAATTTTTCTCCGCATATTGTGTCAAATAAATTTAAAAAAAAAAAAAAAGTGAAGAAAAACACGTCGATTATTTTTTCGTTATTCGTTTATTTATTTTTTTTTGTTATTAATATATATATATATATATATATATATATATATATATATATATATATATATATATATATATATATATATTATTCGGTGTAATTTATTTCTAAACTTTAAACGCGATAATCAGTCGTACACATAATAGCCGAAAATTTTATATAGTACGAACGAACGAATATTAGACATATTACGTGATGATTACGTCATTGTTAAAATTATGTTCACTAATATTATTCGGTAAAATGACGTCCATTAAAAATACTTATTTTAATATTTATGAGACTAAAGCGTTGTTACGGTTGAAAAATATTATGTAAAATTTTAAACGAAAAGAATACAGACCGGAAAGACGGAAGGTTATAAATCGCAAGCAACAATAATAGATGTTGATCGATACAAACTAGAAGCTAAAATACGGAAAGAAGCCACCGCAGTATCCATTTAACGTGTACGTAGAAGAACCAATCAAAAGGATAGAAAATAAACCAAAAAGCAGTTAAAGTAAATGGAAAATACGAATCCACTGCGTACGTTTCGCGGATGATTGCTCTATTAGCATGAATATAAAATGCTTACAGTTTTATCAGAAGAATTAAAAAAGTGGAAAATAAATATTAATAAAAATGAAACAAATGTTGTAAAGATACGCTAAATAAGATAAACGTAAAAATAAATAATTAAAACAAGTCGCAGAAACGCGTTACCTAGGAAGTGTAATAACGGATGATGATAATAAGAAGTATAATTTAGGAAAAATGCACATTTAAAATCAGTACTAACAAATAAGGACATTAGTGTATAGACGTCCGAAAAAAATTTACAAAAACATACGTTCGCAGTGTGCTTTGTTAATTCTTACTTAACGGGGCGCAAGAAATAAACTGAATTCAATGGAGATGTGGATTTGGCTTAGAATAACGAAAACGTCTTGGACAGAAATGAAAACAAACGATGAAATTCTGAAAGGAATACACGAAAAAAGAAGTTTAATAAATCATATGAGGAAAATAAAAATTTTAGATCGCGTAATAAAGCATAGTAAATAAAATGTATAATAGAGGGTAAATGGGAGGCCAAGAAATGAAGGATGTATATGATCGTTTGAATATAAGTAAATATCAAGAACTTCGTACATACCAACAGGACACAATGGCTGCAATGTAAAAAAAAAAAAAAATGTTTAATATGTAACGTATGAACACGTATTATATACGCATATAATACAGAAATTTCGGATATGTTCCAAGATCGCAACAAACAGTATTTTAGTAAAACAAAAATAAAAAATATGTCCTAATATTTCCGTTTAATAAATATAATGTACATGTATGTACATACATATATATATATATATATATATATATATATATATATATATATATATATATAAATACGAAGTATACAAGACCTTCGTATAAATCGTATAATTTATGATCAAGAGCGAGTAGATACTGTGCAAGTCATATAATCGTACCGTGTAGTATTCGATTTAATATTTTTGAAAATCATTACTATGAACTCCTTGATATACGTGTTTTCTTTATTTTATATCGCGCGATATGCCTATAGCGATCCACTTCCGGGTGTAGGCATTCTCTGAACACTTCCAACGTCTTCTAATGTTCTGTTCGAGTCCGATTAATTTCTGTTCATTCCGCAATCGCCGCATCATGTATTAGGTTCACCTATCATCGTTTTATCTCGCGATGTTGTCCTAACCAACTCCATTTTTACCTGGCGATTCGTTCCACGGCGTCCGGCAATTTTTTTTTCCGTCGCCTTATACGTGAAATCGTCTTGCGGTCCTGATGACTCGAGTTTTCCTAATTCTTCAAACTGTTCCTTTAGTAAAACTCGCTTAGTTCAAATCCGTACGTTAACAATTTACTTTTGGCGATATCTCCTTATTTACGAAATAACTTTCCAAAAATCCTAAGTATACACATCCGCTCGATTCTTTTCCTCATTTACCGTTATCATCGCGTCTTCCGTTGTGTTCATCGGTATTTTCGTTTTCTATCTTTAATCCGATCTTTTCGGAATGTATTTTGTTTAGTTCACATGTCTATATAGATTTTCCGTTTCTGTTAGGTTTCTATTCTATTTATTATCACCATCGACGTAAGCTCTCCAATTCATCCCTCAGATATATTCCTATTATATTTATCCGGTTCGCTCTTAGTTGATCTAACAACTGTCTCGTTACCTATAACCTAACCTTAATGTATACCACGTATCCTGGAAATTCCGCTTACGAACGATTTTGTTTTTAGTTTTAGTTTCTTAATTTTCATTTCGAGACGCGTTATTATTCCGAGGATATCGTTATTCGGATGTAGAAATTCATTTACCGCCGCTACCGAACAATCTGTCGCCATTTGATATTTACACTGAATAAATATAATCTTATTCTCTTGTAATTTAGCCATCTAAAAAAAAATAATTTTTTCCTTTCAGTTAATCCCTTTCTGTTACTTTCGCTTCCTTTAAATTCGTCGAATCTTTAAATTTGACTTTCTAAATTCTATTCCGTTATCGATCGTTATTCGCATTTCATCGTGATCCTTTTTTTCCTGTTCGAGAATCATCTCGGACTTTTGGAAACGCTACTCATTTTTATGCGCATAAAATGAGACAATCTTTTCCTCGTAACGTCAAATAGTTTTTCTACTTTCTCGTATCTTTTTATCTATCCAGGCTGCTATTATATCTTCTCGAGAATTTATCTGATAACTTATTTCAATCCTTGCTATTTAATTCTAAGCGCTGCCTATACTCCGGTTTAATAATAACGTGTCGTCTTAGAAATTATCGATGTCGTATAGATGGCGCGTTGATTTGCTTGCCTTCAAACGGCTCTGCATCCGATCCATTTCGCTGAATAATCTCCATCACCTATAAATCGGCTTATTAAAAAGATTATTTCCACGTTTAAATTTTTTTCTTTCTCTCGTTAATTACTCGTTTATTATTTAAATATTTCGTTACTCGAATATTATCTTACATTCAGCCTGTGCAATAAGGTCCAAAATTTCTCAGACTCCATTTCAAGTATCGTCGTTTTTTTTTTTATTTTTTTATGTTTTTTTTTTGTGGTTTCAGACACAGTGTTCGTTCCCTATATTACGGTATATAAAAATGGCGTTTAGTCGACGTAGAATATTCGAATTATATAATATCCTTTTTTTTATAACGCAAAATTAGAAATTATACGAATGTTTTTTAAAAATTCATCCAGCTGTTTTGTTTTTAAAGATTTTATATGATAAATGTCACAATTTTAAAAATATTTATATAAATACATTGAAAATTATCTAACGTTCACCCAAGAAGCAGGTATTGTATAATAAGCACCACTATAAAATTTATAATTTAAATATTTTATAATGTACGACCGAAAGGGTTAAGCCCGAAGATGTAATACGGGTTTAAAAATATTTCGTAATTAAACGATTTATTTAATTTTTCGTGAATATAATCGTTATATAAGATATCTATAAGATTTTATATAGATGTATATATTTACTTATCTACTACTCTTTAGATTAAAATAAAATAAGTTACAATTTTTTTTTTTTGCAGTTGTTTTAATTTATTCGTTATTGAGTAATATCTTATCTTCTACCGAATATAGTTGAAAAGATAAACGTTCTATTCCAGTACGGTTTTCTTCTTTAAATCCATACCGTTGAAAAGATACGAAAGAATTAATAACGATCAATTGAAAATTATACAAATAATAATTATTAATCGTTATTATTATAATTTATTAATTATTACTACGTTTATTTAATTTAATTCGTAGACGATCTCGTCCTGTTAATAATAATCATTAACGGGGGGGGGTCGACGATGTTAGCCAAATTTAACGATCTCGGTTAATATAGCGAACTTTAATATAATAAATTTATCGAGAATTTTCCACGCATCGACCAGTGATTTTAACGCGTTGTACGGATTAATAAAAAAACACCCAAGTGGTTTTTTATTACAATCTGTACGATATTTGAACATAATACTCCAAAGTAATTCTATTAATTATGAATATTTCAGATTTTTCCTAATAGAATATTCTATCTTTACGAATTATTATTTGTCCAATTCGTATTGGTTCTGTGCAATCGTCTTAATTCGTCTTGCTGGATTAAAAGCCGCTTCTCCTCTAAATTTGTATACGATTCCGCAATCTTAATTCACGCTTTCTTGCTAGTTCTTTTATCACCAACGGTACTTATAGGCTGATCCCCGTGGATATCATTGTAGTGATAAGAACTCTGTTTTAGAACGTGTACGAAATTTTCACATTGCTTAAGGGAGAGTATTAACTAAAATTTCCAAACAGATTTACCACGATAGTTAATTACCGCGATAATTAACAGACGTATAATCCAACTTTCTATTTTAAAATTCGTTAAATCACCGCCTAACCCGATGACGACTAAAGATCCATATCGTCGATAATAACGGTATTAACTATGTCGGTCACAGGCGTCAAATTATTAATTTCTCGGTGTGTATAAATAATAATTAAACAACTAATAATAAGTGTTTGCATAGGCTATTTGATAATTTTCGATTTTTATAACTAAACATTCTCGTTAAATAAATATATTAAACTAACATATTAATAATTATATTAATATAAAGATAATTAAAATTATATTAACAATAATAATAAATATAAACGATAAAAAAGTAGTTAAAATCACCGAAGATTGTATTAAAAAAACACAACGCTTTTCATCTAACCATTTTCAAACGTACATAAATAAAAATAAATCAAATAATATTTCATCGACAAATGCAGTGACACTTTAAAAAAAAAAAAACAAAAAAAAAACGCGAGGATAAAAGAAAATAATTTAAACGGCTTATTAAAAAATGCAAAATATAAATCTGTAAATAAAAAATTAACGATAAATTACTGGATAACGGTACAGCGATTAAATAAAATCAACATCAAAAACTCATTTAAATGCTACAACCAGTGAACGTAAAAAATGTAAGAGCATAATAAACGTGTAATGACGTGTACACAACAAACACACACATAAATACATATATATATTGCATGCACATACCTAATATACGCAATTCTGGTGAATTATAAGTAAAAATTATGGTACGTATTCAAATATAAAATGTATAAAGGAATTAAAATTACCGGAACAGGTGTGGTAACTGTATAAAGGTAATGACTAAACGGAATATATGTTCTTAAATAAATATAAACAATACGTAATTGAATAATAATAATAATGTAAAAATATATACTCTATTTAAATGTATAAACGGTACGCAGAAAAGTAATGCGAAATAACGGATATATAAACTTGCATATAATATATAACTTTACTTAACGATATATAATTACGAAAATATCGAATATTCGATAAAAATAATTTAAAATTAAAATAATAAATATTATTATTTTATAACGTATTATTATAGAAATAATTACAGTAATAACGGATTTGAATAAAATTCCAACCGTATTTATTTATATGCGATTGGAAATAGCTTGTACGCCCGGTTGGAAACAACCGTAATAATAATAGTGATATCGTGTAAAATAATGGATAGCGTGTAATATATATTAATTTTAAATTTCAACAACATGTAAATATAGACTCGAATAAAAATATTCGATAAAAAAATATAATAAACTAAAATAATAATAATTTTAAAAGTGTGGAATGTAAAAAAAAAAATAGCAAAAAATAACTAAACTCTTTAAAATAAAAATAAAAAATCTTTGAAATGGTTGAAGACGATAAATAAATTTAAATACCTTGAATGTATCATAATAGACCAGATAGATACAGATACCGAAGATAAAAGTATATGTTCCCAAGTCCGATCAGTACCACATGAATAATCTACTATGGCGATGGATCCTTAAATTTAAGCGTACGACAACGACTGGTCTAGCGCTACATGTTACACTATATTGTTGTACGTTATAGAAGCAGCCACGCTCAATAGATGACAAGTTGAACGATGCGAGCCATTATTAAAATAAAATATCAAAATTTATATATTAAAAATATAAAATATAAAAAATACACTAATTTAGATACATAATTTGCAAAAATTAGCAAAGTGAAAAAAAAACAATTTTATAAAATAATCTGATCGTGAATGTGGTGAAGATCAAAAGAAGGGCGGTATAAAATTGTTTACATAAACGATAACTGAAATAGTGAGAAAAATAAAATAAATATATATAAAAATTGATGAAATTTGCAATATACTTCTTAGAACTAATTCTTCGTGAAAATTTACCTTTGAATTTATCAAATTATTTTTTCTTCTACATTTTTTAGATGGTTTCTTTTTTTATAACTGTATGTATAATTTTATAATTTATATTTATTTTTCTAAATCCACTCGATAATACAGCTGAAAACTTTTGTGATTTTTTATTAAAAAAGTTTAATGACTTTAACCTTTCTTTCGTTTATTTTATTTTATTTTTTTTTTTGACAATATTATTAATAATAATAATAACAATAAATATTAAAGTAAAATTGTTTAAGTTATAAAATTTCAATCATTCGCAGTATTGAAATAATAAGGTGATATATATGATATATCCAACATTCATATGCGCAAATGTATGTTTTAACATAACATACGAACATATATATATATATATATATATATATATATATATATATATATATATATAATATGTTTATGCGTGTTTAATGTACGTACGTATAAAAATTTTTCCCTATTTCATCCTCCAGTAACTTTAATGTAAATTCTGTAATTTTAATCTTTTAATAAACTTTTCTTTTTAATGATTTCATTCTTCGAGGATAGTCGGTGGATGGTTGCTGGAAAAGCGGATCCAGAAATGCCTAAACGGATGTACATTCATCCGGATTCACCTTCAACCGGCGAGCAATGGATGCAAAAAGTCGTATCTTTTCATAAGCTGAAATTAACCAATAATATTTCGGATAAGCACGGCTTCGTAAGTACTCGAAATTTTTTTAAGATTTTTTTTTTTAATTATCAATCATTCGTAATTAAATAATAGAAAATAACAATAATGGCGGAGCCGACAACTTTACAGTTAGTCAGCCGCGTAAAATAGCTAAGAACGTACGCTGAAAAAAACCTTCCTTAGGAGCATAAAATCAACTATAGAACCTTGGTGGCCTCCAGATGGCACAAGTAGAAAAGAATATGGTACCCTAAACCGTCTACGAGCGGGTCATACAGCCATATCACACAATTACCTTTATACCAAAAGCCCTCCACTAACAAAACTACTCCTTATGCGGACATTTAACAGAACCAATCACACACTTAATCTACAACTGCCAAACACTCACACCACACAGGTTAAAACACAAAATACAGGGCCCAATACACAAAATACTTTCAAACAACCCTCAATCAATAGTTAACATTCTGGCTTTTGTAAGAGAAAGCGGACTCCTAGTGTTGTAGAATATGTTTCATTAAGTTGACAACAATTTTATTACGTTTAATATAAATCTAATACTGATTTAATAGCTGGCGACGAAATTTTTAAAAATGTCAATACTTGCGGGAAAACATCGTTTTAATATACTCGCAGTAATAAGTAATAAGATGAGATAAAGACAATTTTTGAACGCTCAATGTAGCATTAGGATTGTGAAGAGACTTTACATTCTTAAAATTTATTCCAATCAGATTTATATTCACTCTTTTCCTATTGTTTAAAAATCCGAATTGCTTTAAACGTTTAAGTGGACCACCCCATTTCGGACGGGCCGATAGGACAGATATATCGAAATTATTCTATAAAGCTATGCTAACGTGTCCGAATGTGGTGTAATTTGTACGGACGAAATTTTAAAAAATTTGTGGCCATATTCTTTTAATCGAGTAAAAGACTAAAATACTCTTTGAATTGTGTACATAAAATATTGTATTAGAAGAATTTTTTTGAAAATTCTTAGAAAAATCACGCGTTAGTTTATAAGAAACTATTATATCGGTTTATAAGAAATTCGCAATTTATTTTCGTTGTAATTTATAACGTTATACAATTTTTAAACGAGAAAAGTAATAACCGTATGAATAATATTAAGTACGATGAAGCTATAAGAAAATTTACATTTTTTTCTTAATATCCAAGGAGAGGGTAGTATTATCATACCGAAGTCATGAGAATGATGGGTAATCTCAATCTAGTATGAGAATGAGAAACTTCCTTAGGCGCGATATAATTCTTCAGCTCGCTCATCCACAAAACCATCAATGTTACTCATAAGTCTGCCGTCTGCCCCTTACATTTGACGACTGGAGCATTTTGCACAGCACCGATCGACAGTCTAGAATCCGAGTCATCAGGATGGCCTCCTGTTATCGTCGTTGGTTTTCTTCGAAATTGAAACAATCAGAAAAATATTTACATCGCTCGCTATGCCTTGCCAAAGGTGGCAGGTCATCGATTTTCGAAAATTCGTAGCTCGAGACCTATCGATCGTAACGAAAAACGGTTTTCTGTTGTGAATTCGTCATTTTAATATCTATCGTATTCATATAGATTCAATCGAAATTTTCCAAAATCGAAATTTTAATGAGTCACCCCCCCATAATCTCTCTGGGCTGTTTTTAGGGCTTTTCCGGCAAATATTCGAATTTTTCTCGCCGTCAAAACCATTCTTGAACTTCAACGAACATTTCAAAAAAAGAATTTTCCAAATTGGTCCAGGTGTTGTTGAGTTATGCGGTTACCAACACATTTAGCGATTCATTTTTATATTATAGAAGAGAGAAGATATATGTATATAGTATGAACGGAATTATAAAACTTATTAATAATTTATTTAATGGTGGCAGTCACATATTATATAAGTTCTTTGTGAACCTCGCGCAGAATTACGCATAACTAGGTCATATATTCACTAGAGAAATATAGTCTTATTGTAATTAATTAATTAATTAAGTTAAATAAATAAGATTCTTTTAAATATATGTTCACATTGTTTTTTATTTATTTATTTTTTAGGTTTTTATAAATTCAAATGTATTAAACAAAAAGTAAATAAGTTGAATTGAATTGAATTATTATTATTAAAAACGCCTGCACCTTATTATGAAACGGTAATAAGATCCTTAATGGCGATCGAATAAAGCAGGCGAGTCAGTTAATTGTGTAGTTGTTATTAGTTAACCGATTAGATAGTTAAAAGCAGGTTTTTTGTTTCGTATACTAATAACGGGAATTGATTGGAAACAAGAGGTGATTTCGGCACCGATTTAAATCTCTTCTTTATTAAAACCTAACATATATGCAAATAATCTTTTATTTAATTTAAATTTAATTTACCCGAAAATGGTTTAATCGTGGAAAAGTTTTATTAATTTATATAAAAAATTCACGATTTTTACCTCCCTTTTCGTTGTTTAAATAAAATTACAAAAATGCACGATTTCGAAAAATATTTTTCGAAATTCATCCAAGTAGACTTTTCCTAATCATTTAATCGCATTTTTTCGAAATAATTCGTTTCAAAATAATTGTATCATCAATTCAATTCTAATAAAAACGGATAAAATTATCATAACATTCTTTAAATAGAGCTTATCCCACATTTGTTTTCGTTCTATCTGCCCTGTTGGAGCGGCAATTACTTTGTACGCCGGCGACCGTATCCTTATTCTCGCCTTGCCACCACCGATATCGCGTGTATCAATTTGTACTTTTATAGCGTAGACATACCCGACCATCAACTCATGTCTCTAGTTTACGCGTAATACACTAATATATATATAGCTATCCATGCTCGAATTCGTTTGTGTGCGTGTGTGTTTTACATTGTAAGCATATTGAAGTGGACAGATGAATATATATATGTATATATATATATATATAAATTTTTAGTTTATCGATTTATCGAATTAAATTTTTAGTTAAAAAGTTCTTTATTAGAAATGTAATTTTAAATTCATCACCCAATTAAATTAATTTTCTAATTTGAGTTGCTTTTACCTCAATCTTTCCGAAATAATTTATTTATAGATAGTTGATTTATAAATAAGTATATATTTAACTTACTTTTAATCAAACCGTAAACTGCGAGATTTTATTTATTTCGAAAACTGACTATTTTCGCCTTTTTTAAGCAAAATTACTACACTCTGAATGTATATATAAATATATAAATAAATTCTTAAAAATAGACCCAATTGTTACCAAGTCGATTTTTAAGAATATTATTTAATGTTAATA
Source organism: Coronaproctus castanopsis (assembly GCA_032883995.1). Classification (NCBI taxonomy): domain Eukaryota; kingdom Metazoa; phylum Arthropoda; class Insecta; order Hemiptera; family Monophlebidae; genus Coronaproctus; species Coronaproctus castanopsis. The sequence continues at coordinate 265,888,657 of CM065052.1, read as the reverse complement.
TGTTAATGATAATTTTCTTTTAATTCGTACTTCATTTTTTTACTGTAAAAATGCTTTATGTATATATATATTACCTTAAACAGTTCAAAGGAAACTATGTTATACTTCCTGACATTCGCTACGCTTGTTTAGTAGCTAAAACGATAAAAGAACCATATCTATCTATCTATATATATATATATATATATATATATATATATATATATATATATATATATATATATATATATATATATAGATATTTATATTTATATATATAAGAAAAATAATAATCATTATCTAAAACGGACTGTTGAAAAGCACTTAAGATTATTGTCGCCAACACTTTAAGGTAGTTTTACAGCAACATCCCCTGTCTGAAGAATAGCAGTGTCACGGCCGAAGTCGATCGGAGTGTGAAATGACGCCAGTTACATTTCGGAAAGATGCTCCCCTACCGAGTATGTCCCTCTAACGGTGAAATTGATATACATATCCAGATAAGCGTGCGAAGTGTAACACAACAACTACTATAGGACAGAAGACTAGACACATAAGCTTTAGTATATATATATATATATAAATTTACACGGTGTCTATAGGTTGTAAAGGTTTTTAGGGAAATCTCGCACGGGGGTCAATCAATCGGTCACATACGTGTGTGACAAAGTCATTAAAAAGAGATATCCTGAGTAGAGGCGTTTTGGCCAGTCTAACAGATTGCAGTCGGTTCTTAGCAATTGACAAAAGACTATCTCCAATATATATATATATATATATATGTATATTAAAAATGAGTCTGCCAGAGCGTAACCTTCACTAAAAGTCTAACAGCCTTTAATTCGTGTATTGTACCTACACGGAGAGATCAAAAGATGTTTCTGGATTCGGTCCTCGTCTTTTAGGCGCCACGGTATTTCTTTGGATAATTGGTGTTCTTTCCCAATAATCGATACTTCTTAGTTTTTGTATTACAAGTTCTAAAATTTTCTTCCAGCATTATCATATTTTTTGTTTTTTTATAAATTCTGTATGTACCTGAATTATCTTTGTATATTCGAAATGATTTAGGTATAAATTGATAAGTAACGTAATTTTGAATTTTTACATCGGCCCCTAAATTTAACGGCGAATATCTTCGAATTGCAAATAGCCGTTATATAAATTTCGTTTTTACTACGAATATTATAATTAATCGAAATTTAAATTTAATCCTCGATATCTATTTCTACGTGTAATTCAACTATGCGCGAACGTTTGTAATTAAGCCGAACGAATTTCAACCAGCTACCAAAATTTGTATGCGAAAAGTACGCGGGTATTTAATAAACAACGCCGGATGACGGTTGCGTATGATTTATAGAAACTTTCGAAACGTGTAAATTTAGCATTCGTTTATACTAGCGAGAACGTCCCGGCTCTGAATGAAACATAGGGTGTGAAACATTTTCCAGTTTACTTATAGACAATTTTTTTAACAGTATCCAAATCTTGTTATACGATTTCGTTGAACGCCTACTTAGGGTGTTATGGTGTACGATATATATATAATTCCGACGTCTCTTATAATGCCGAATATCCAACTTGTCTTATATTTTTTTTCAACGGTACGTCTTTAACCCAACGTGACACTTTACACGTACGAACCAACTCGTATAAACGTGGACGACATGCCTAGAAACATAATCGCTATGTCCGACAATATGAAGAAGGGACAATATTATACTGTAAGGAGGATCGTTATAACGATGTAGGCGGTAATTTAAGGCATTGTTCAGAACGTAACGTTATTAAAGAAGGACATTCAAAGAACAGATAATCACGATTACAGATTGTACGTCCAGTAACGAGTTCGTCTAAGTGGCTAAATGAATAGGCGGCCCGTTAACCAGTAGTACAATTCTTTTACGCTTAATGTTTTTTAAAAAGTAGAGGAAGAGAAGGTTGTAATTTATAGTACCGAATGACGGTTGACTGTTGCACAGATTCTCCACATATGTCTGCTACCAGAGTTTCCTATGTTCTTCCGACGGTATAAAACTTGTACATCCGGCATTTAAAGATTTGTATATCGGTAATCGGGTAATTCAGAGTAATTTAATTTATGTCCAAAAAGCCGATATAACTTTATCTATTATCAGATCCAGTTCTTTTCTTGCGCACATGGAAAATTTTCTGCCCTAATATAGACCTAAGTGTTTTACAACGTATTTTTTTCGAATCACATAAGACTATATCGTCTCTGTCGCTACATAGGTTAACAGTTTAAACTATCATTTATATATATATTAAAACAAAATAACGAATATCTAAAGTACCACTAGGGGAATTCGGTAATAAATTCAACGACAAATTTTGACGAAAAATCAGTTTTAATAAGTATACTATAAATTTAATCAATTTTTATATTAGATAGAAAGATTTTATTTTTCTGACTGTTTAATGTGATTTTTTACGTATAAATTTTATATTGCAGTTTTAATAAGTATACTATAAATTTAATCAAATTTTATATTAGACAGAAAGATTTTATTTTTCCAGCTGTCTAATGTAATTGTTTACGTATAAATTTTATATTGCTGATTTGTCGATTGTGTTATTTACCACATTCACTATCAGATTATTTCACATCAAATCTTTTTTTTTCACTTTGATATTTTTGTAATATTATACATCCAAAGTAACTATTTTCTTACATTTTATTTTATTTTTTCCCTTTTATATTTTGTATAAATTGTATATATTTTTATTTCTTATTGTGTCCACATGATAATGGCTTAATATCCGAAAAGCTTGAAGTCATATATATATATATATATATATATATATATATATATATATATATATATATATATATATATATATATATAGTTTAGATGTGGAATGTAGTGATTTTTATTACTTAATTACAAAAAACCGTTAAAATCACTAAACCTTTATTTATATTTCGCAAAGCTTTTCGGCAACTACGCCATTGTCAAGCGATATATAAATAAAAATCAAATGTAAAAAAACACAAAATATTAATTTAAATATTAGTTCACAATTTTATACGTAATAATTGAAATATAAATACGTAATAATTGAAATATAAATACTTAAAACAATCTGACAGTGACTGTGGTAAACAACGCAATGAAATATCGGTAATATAAAATTTACAGAACAGTAGCTAGGAAATAATTATTTTAGAAAAATACGTATTTGAGCAATGAAAAGTAAATAATCAAAAATCAACAGCTAGAAATAATGTAATTTTTTACAATATGCTTTTTAAAATTAATTCTTCCTCAAATTTTACCATTAAATTTATTTTTCATTGTTCAAATACATGTCACCCTGTAAGTTGAGGATACGAGGAATGGAAATAAAATCTTTGATAAGCCCCGTACAACCAATACGACGTTTGCTTAGGTTAGATATCTTTTTTTTTCACTTTGATATTTTTGTAATATTATACATTCAAAGTAACTATTTTCTTACATTTTATTTTATTTTTTCCCTTTTATATTTTGTATAAATTGTATATATTTTTATTTCTTATTGTGTCCACATGATAATGGCTTAATATCCGAAAAGCTTGAAGTCATATATATATATATATATATATATATATATATATATATATATATATATATATATATATATAGTTTAGATGTGGAATGTAGTGATTTTTATTACTTAATTACAAAAAACCGTTAAAATCACTAAACCTTTATTTATATTTCGCAAAGCTTTTCGGCAACTACGCCATTGTCAAGCGATATATAAATAAAAATCAAATGTAAAAAAACACAAAATATTAATTTAAATATTAGTTCACAATTTTATACGTAATAATTGAAATATAAATACTTAAAACAATCTGACAGTGACTGTGGTAAACAACGCAATGAAATATCGGTAATATAAAATTTACAGAACAGTAGCTAGGAAATAATTATTTTAGAAAAATACGTATTTGAGCAATGAAAAGTAAATAATCAAAAATCAACAGCTAGAAATAATGTAATTTTTTACAATATGCTTTTTAAAATTAATTCTTCCTCAAATTTTACCATTAAATTTATTTTTCATTGTTCAAATACATGTCACCCTGTAAGTTGAGGATACGAGGAATGGAAATAAAATCTTTGATAAGCCCCGTACAACCAATACGACGTTTGCTTAGGTTAGAATAAGTGGACATGGCGGTAGTATTGGACGGAAAAGTATATACCGGCTAAGATTAACCGAAACTTTTGTTGCATTCGATATCCAACTGAGGTTGTTTCGAAATTATTCGTTACAAAAATTATTTTAAATTCGACAATGTAGATAATTTTAACTCTAGTCGCCGTTATATTATTATCTAGTCGAATTAATTAAAATAATATTCTAGTTAGAAAAATAGCAAATCGATTTTTAAAAAAGATAAATATACGATGGATAAATTATGAAAGTTAGAAATTCCGAAGGTAATTATCAAAAATGAATAATAATAAATATATAAATATTGAAAATATTAAAAATAATAATTAATAATATTCTTTTCCTACTTCTGTCGATTCGTACTTAGCGCAGAAATTATCTAACGAATGATATCGATGTATACATTCATCGATATATATTTCGACCAGCCCCTATACTACGCCTCGGAATTTACTTTTTTTCACTGAACTTGTAGGAGAGATGTCCGAGAGAAGGCGGTTACTAGCCGACAATATCCTCCATGTCAACGAAGTTCGTTGCTCTATAGCTTCGTCGATAATAGCGTAGAACCTTAATTCGCACTCGATATCCTCGTTGGTAACAATTTTGAAAATTCCGAATTATATTTAAAGTATAGCATAAGTCGTTGACCTGTTCGACCTAAAAGAAATACCGAAAAAATCAGCAAGACGTAAAGTCTATTCATCGACATAAAGAAAATGCCAGACGATCAGAGTACCTTCAAGCCGCTGACGTTAATCGAAGTTCGAACTAATTAGCATTTTTAAAACCACGCTTTACGATAATTACGTATTTAATTCGTTATCCACTCCTTTAAAATAATAATAGCGAAATATTAATCGAGGGGATAAAAAAAAATTATTTCACTAGCTGGGAAAAACGTAAAATACCTTCGCCTGTAAATTGACTCGATAATAAAACCCAATCGATCTCGTATTTTGCTAGATGATTAAAAAAAGTTTCCCCTACACGCGTCATTTTAGCCTAGCCAGTTGCAGAGTGTAACGCATATATTAAATAAACGAAAAAAAAAAAAAAAAAAGGTAAAAATATATTTTAAAAAAAAATTATCAATATAAGTCGAGGTCTAAAAAAATTTCGCTACCATATTAAGTAAATTTTTTCCGCTGTTTATTCCACTTTTTGTAACGATGGAGTAATTTTTATTTAATACTTATGATTACAATGTTTTTCATCGAAGAAGTTATTTATTCGTATTCCACTCCTTAACCGTACTTCAATTCTACTTATACATAGTGGAAGACGCTGATCAAACGATACATCGTTCGTCAAAACTAGATGGCTTGCCATTTCTTTCTTCTTTACTTCCCGAGGAAATTGATAAAATTTTCCGATCAAATGGGTATACAGCTGAGTTGGGTTACAGACCTTTTCTACGTTTCTGATAAAAATTACAAAACGTTACCTTCACGCCACAGGATATATATATATATATATATATATATATATATATAAACGATATGCTTCTGGTTCTAGACGAATGAACGCACGCAATTTACCATTATTTATTTATTTTTTTAATCGATATTTTAGTTTCATATGGTTTTAGTTTTAACGTAATTTGTTTAATACATGATTACCTAAACCACAGAAGAGTAAAGTGGATTTATCAAAATGATAATATCCAGGATGAAAATAAGTTTGGTGTTCCGCAAGGATCTGTTCTTGGTCCGGTTTTGTGGAACATTTTATATTCTAATGTACATGCTAAAGTAAGAAATATGTACGAAATTGTACAGCTATGATAACTTACTTTTAGTATACAATTTAGATATACGTTCTACATTAAACAAATAGATGTAACGAAGTAATTAGTAAACTTAAAACAAGGGCGGACTCTTTAAACCTTAAGTTTGAAATTAGCAAGTCCGAAATTATGATTGTAACTGGTCGGGATCAAAATCTTGTACAAATTTTATGTATTAATATTAAGCTTAATAATCATGTGATACACTGACCACATTAAATATTTAGTTTTCATTATAGATAACTGAAATATAATAACCATATTCAATACGTAAATAATAAGGTCGATAAATATTATTATATTTTTAAATCACTCGGTGGTAAATTATGGGGACTAAATTATAATTAAAAGTTAATACTATACAAAAGGCTCGGTACCGAGTTTATACTCACGTTGGGCTGGTATCTACTATAACCGCTTAACCGAACAGCTAATTCATAAAGTAAATTCGAATTGCCGAAAATTTTTGATCGATTTAACATTCTCATATATAACCGCTTTAAATATCGTTATTCAAACTATCGCACGACTATTACCTATTGATCTTCATATTAAATAAAAAACGATCATTTATCTTTGAAATTAAAACAGAACATAATGAAATTTTAAACAAAGAACATTCTTAAACAACTTGATTTGCAGATTTTTAATGAATTTAAATCAAGATGCGATGCTCAAACTAATGGTAAGTTAATTAATAAATTTTTCCAGATATAATTATACGTTTTAAAAACGAACGGATTAAAGTAAATTTTTATACGGCACAGATTCTTACTGGTCAAGATTCTATGGGATATTTTTCGAATAAATGATAAATCATCGATGATGGAAAATGTAGTAATTGTGCAACTAATGAAATAGAGGATTTCCAGCACATAGTATACACATGAGTAAATGAGAAAATTGTATAATATCGATTGCTCTCTTAATCCTAATTAAATTATTCTATTAGAAAAATTTCCTATTTTTATCTCGTAATTATTTAAGATTAAACATAGATATTGATAGTCACTACCAGTAGCAATAAGCTACTTTCGCAGGCTACTCTATATATATATATATATATATGCATATAAATTCATTATAAATATATATATATATATATATATATCATCATCATCATCGTCCTATTGTAGGTTTATTTTTACGTACAAAATGAGCCAGCATTCAAGACACTATTTATATGCAACGCAGATGCTCGTGCATATGATGTTATACGGAGTGGGGTGCCACTGCCTTATCCGTGATAATTAAGAATTAAATAATGAAAACTTTCTATGTCGCGTGTTAGTTTTGAACCCCCATATATATACTACACCACCGCGACATATATATGTATTACATAGAGTGAAAGAGTGACTGAGTGAATTAGCCGATGAGTTAAGGAAAGTAGAGTTTAAAGAAGGTATGAAGTGAGAAAACTTTTTCATACTGTCATTCTCAGTTTATCTGAGTGCAATATCTGAATATTGTATATCTATGCGCGCGCACACACACACACATGCATATATATATATTTATTTATATACTACACAATTAGTAGTAGACTGCCTAAATGATTCTCGTGACTTCGAAGATAAACGGAAGATAGGCTATACGACAGATCTCGAGGCAAACCAACACTGAGTGGTGTTTAGTGTTGGTTTGCCATTACATTCATCGGCTTCTAATTGCTTCTCAGCAAGTACTCATTTATCGATTAATTAGCTGGGTAACCGAGTGATTATTTTACTAGATTTGTTTAATAACTCTGTACCATCGTTACTTTCTCCTTCCACCATACTCGGTGGGGCATCATTCCGTTCGATAAATTATTATCGATAATCGAAGCTACTTCCTCTCATCAGCAAATGTTTTTCATATCCTTTTCGAGACTCGTTTCGAATAGTTTAATATATTATTTTTCTTTAGATGAGAAACTAAAAAAAAAAATTAAATAATTTACGTTTAAAATAATTTTGATTCTCGTAATTACCCTATTCAGCTGTTAGAGACTTAAATCATATACTTACAGGCACGTTTTTTTATATATCTATATATGTATGTGCCTGCGTGTGTGTGGTCATATATATGAACTTACTGAATAGTGTACTATAATATAAGACGCTATCAGCATTATATCGTCGGCAACATGAAAAGACATTACAAAAAGAGGAAAAAGAACTTATTGCTCTAACAAGTTCCATATTATATATATATATATATATATATATATATATGTGTGTGTGTATATATAGCCGGAGACATCGACAAAGATAGATGGACCTAGTGGACGAAAGTTTAAAAAAGAAAATAGTATACATAATAGTAGATGAATCAGTGAACTGGAACGAGATAATGCAACTTAGCCACACCTTCAAAGGCGTGGCTGCTGTGTTAAGACGTTTACTTTAGAATTTTCTTTAACACGCTATCCGGAACCCATTGGCAATCATCAACGGTGAACACATTAACACAGACACGTTCGCCTGTCTCAGTGCTATAACGACGCCTTTTGCAAAGGTCCTTTCCCCCGGTCTAATCAAAACTTTCACGCTCATTGCTGTTAGGGCATTTTAAATCTAATGCTTTCATTATATACATATATATATATATATATATATATATATATATATATATATATATGTATGTGTGTATATACGTCTTCTTACATTGAACATAGCCGATACAGACGATCCGTAGGCGTATAACATTACACTAACGTAAATTTAACTTGACACCTTTTATGAACCTTTAACACGCTAAGCGTTATTTTACATTTTCCGTTTTTCCTTATTACAACCTTATCGTCATTGCCCTCGCGTATAAACAAACAATCCCCCAGTTTTCCCGATGATGAATTTCCAAGACCTACCTACGTCTCTTCTTGCACGTACTGAAACATATCACTTATACTAATACTATGTCTGACAGTATTAATGTTCGTACTAATACAACTAGCGCTGATATTTAATCCTATTTATTTTTCGGTTACCGACTATAAATTTAATTATTTTTTTAAGGACGGTCAAGTATGTTTATGCACACCTACATAATACATGTGTTTTTATATACTTATATATATATATATATATATATATGTATATATATTAGAAAACTATGATGTAAGTTGTGTGTATAAATTGTTCTAATTTAAATGTACAACTTTTATCGATACTACTTTACTAACGTTACAAAAGTTCAATGTACTGCAGCGATTTAAAATAAAAGACTTATCGTGCAAGTACAAAATATGTGTTCGTGTAAACTAAATTGTTCATTTCACGTCTTTTACGAAATTCCATTAACGATAGACTTTTTGATGGTGTTTAAGGTGTGTGATGGGGGCTGAGTGTAAGGTGCTGCAATAGTAATGTGTATATATATTTGTGCGTGTTTGTATATATATATATATATATATGCATAAGTACTTGCACATACGTCATATATATATATATATGTATTATATGTAGTCAGGATAGCCTAGTGACTAGAACATTCCATAATGAAGGTACCGACTTCGAATACGATCGGCGACGCAAAAATTATCATAGGAAAATAAAAATATAATCCTAATATTTTGGCGTGAAAGGAGATGGCAAACCACCACTCATAACACCATATGCACGCTAGTAATAACATAGTACACTACAAAAGCACGGATTCATTGTGTCGTGACAACAAAGTGATTACAATCAGTTTTCTCGGGTGTGTATGTGTGTGTATATCTAAGTACGCCAACGTCTTACTATGATTCCCTTATTAGCTATTTACCCTGTGCAACAAAGTATGTATAGGTAAGTAGTCGCCTATCTCCGATGCGGAGACGGTGCTAAATGATGATATATAGTTCGGTTGCACCTGTGTGCGATGCGTGAAGAAATGCTCGAAATTGCGGGTTACTTTTTTATTTTATAACTTTCTCTCTACAATTATTTCTCTTTTTTTTTTACCTTTTATTCCGAAATAATTTAATTTTTTCGAATAATTTTTCAGTAGACAATGTCGAAGTTTACGTAATAATTTTATAAATTTTACGTGTGTAGAAATACGTGAAATTTTATTTATTTTTTTTAATATTTTATACAATTTTCTTATTAACTCTCATTTTTTTAATTACATTTCGAACTAATTCTATTTTCATCGATAATGTTGCAATGGCAATATCAAGTATTTTTAATTCGACAAATTTCTGACGTGCTTGTATATATATATATATATATATATATATATATATATATATATATACGTGTGCGTGTATGTTCGTTTATATATGCGCGTATATTATATACAGTAGAACCCCTGTAATCCGTCAGCATTGGGACTAAGGGTATAGTCTGAACGCGAAAAAGGTCGAATTATCGGAAAAACACAGAAAGGTACGGATTTACAGTAAAATAAACAATCTAGGAAATCAACAATTATTGCATTGTTCTTTCTCCGTAGTAAAAAAAATTCAATAAATTCCGCAGAAGTTGTTATTGCTATTGAAAAATAGAAATACCGAAATACCGCGTGTGTGTAATTCACGTATGTAGTAAAAGCTTACTTAGGAAAAAATGTCAGTTATAGATTTTTTGTTTAGCAGATGAAATTCTAGACTTAGCTGCAACGTTCCTTCAACTATCCACAAAATGTTCACATAGCTGTTAAGTTCTGCTCGATGTATATCCAAGAGCAATCGAAAGCGGTCTCAGTCGGTGTCCGAATTTCCGGGTAAGGGTGTTCGTCATCATAACCATCCGAGTCGTCGTTCGCAGTTTCTTCATCATTATTTTCTAAAACAGTGGCTATAACCCGGTTATCATGGATCTGTTCGCTGTCTTTTTCATATTAGGCAATCCACTCTTCAACTTAAATGTCAGGGACATTCCGTCGTATAGTTCGTAGATGTTTAATGATTTCCTGCGCGCCGTTGTTTTGCTCGTTTTTTGGCCACATTCGGTCGTCATTTCCGGCCAAAGCTTACGCCAAGATTTTCGCGACGTTTCAGGTTTCACAGTTCCTTCCACGACTCGGCAATTCTATATATAGCATTATTGTTGAAGGATTTCTTAGTTTCAAATCGGCAATTTTTTTCTCGAGCACGGTCGAATTAACCGCGAAGCGTCGGATTAGCCGTCGAGTCGACGGACGAGAAGGGTTTTAATTTTACACAGGCGTTACAATTTGAAATTGATTTTATAATCTCTAAATTACGTTGTTTACGATTGATGCTAATTAACATCTATATTATGATTACGATTATTAACGATACCGTGTATTAAATTAATCCGAAAATACGTTTTTCTAATAAACGTATTTCTCTCAATTTAGACGCACAGCTCTATCGCAGTTATTGGACTCCAACGATACAGGTACGTTAGCTAAACTTCGTAAGATTTTTTTCTTTTTATTAGTTTTATTATTCATAGAAATTCGCGATAAGACTTTCTTCGGAATTTCTCATTTCCTCTCTTTCTTTCTTATCTGACCTCGTCGTTGTCTGAAGATTCGGCGCCGTAGAGTGTGTAAAATTCGATCTAACCTAAACGTACGTTTTTCGTCTCACGATACGATGCCACGTGCCGATTCGGATTCCGAAGTTAATTGTAAGTACCCGGCGGGAATAACCGTTTCTTTAACTTTGACTTTGACTTTATAAAAGTTCATACTGACCTCATAAAATTACGATTTTTCGTGAAATCTAACGCAATTTCCCAGAGGGATTTCGTGTTTGGACGCGTCGATTTTAAGTGCCCATATATATATATCTATATATATATATAGCTACAGGTATATAACTCTATTCGAACGTAAGGTGACCATAATGACGATTTTTCGTTAAAAACAATAAAGAAATGGCGACCGACCGCTTGGGAATAGACGATTGACCGTTAACACGGACAAATGTACAAATACGAGACACGTACGGACGTGCACGCTATTTTATTAGTTTATTATCGTCATTAATATCGCTATTACCATTATTTTTATTATTATTATTATTATTATTAAAAAATTTAAAGAATTCTCAGTTGTTCAAATTTCGATATCTGGTTTTTTACTTTTGTCTAACAATGCAATTTCAAATCATTAGTTAAATGCCCGGCTGTAAGAATAAACAACATACAAATTCCTAAAAGTAATTCAATACGTTATCTTAGCTTGTACATGGACAAAGGGTTCACATGGGAACTACATGTGGCACACACTAGAAGAGCCATTATTACTCGTGTGAAATCACTATGTCCATTGTTGGGACATAAGTCGGTTCTAAATCTAGTGACAAAACGGACTATCTATCTTGCGCAATCGCTCCCATCTGGCGCTATGGAATAGAGTTGTACGGCGGTACTTAATCTTCGAAGAATACAGCAACAACAGTCTAAGATACTCCGTACTATTACGTCTGCTCCATATTATGTTTCTAACTTGACACTGCATAACGATCTCAAGATTCCGTATGTCAGCGATACACACACGTCATGCAGTATAAGAGATTATTCGATAAATTTGAAATCAGTATCAATCCTAATGTTCACAGAATGCAATCAGACAGTCTTCCAGACAATCCTCGCGAAGGAAGTGGTGACGAGATGCAATTCCAATCACTTAATAAACCGGGTCTTATTCAAAAGATAACAGATTGTTTTTTCTTTCTAATTATTATCATTCCTATACTATTCCTACACATATTTCATTCTCATCAAGTTATTCCTTTTCTTCCTCATAGTCTAGTGTCTCACTGAAGTCACTAGACTAATACTAATTTTCTACTTATGTAACAACGAAATATGACCGCAGTTATATATATATGTAGAGGATCTTAAGGCGTATGTGGTAATTAGCTCCTGCTCGCACGACCTGAGTTTGAATCTTGTCAAGGAGAATGATTTTCCTAATGAAAAGTCTTTAGCGAATTCAGCTACCCATCCAGTAGATCGGGAAATAAATACCAGGTTGTTTGAAATATACATAAAGAGACCGAGTGAAAAACCAATGACGAACTACCCTCGGAGCGTTGGCGCGACACGAGTTTTAGAGGTGGACAACAAGTATTTTTCATAGTAGTCTAGTAGCAAATTCAGCTATCCATCCGGTTAAACGGAACATGAATTCCAATTTCATGGGGATGTAAGAAGCCGGTTGGTGGGGAACAATGACAAACCATCCCGTATTTGGTTGTCACAGATTTTCCGTAGGTTTTTACTTATGGGGATTTCTTAAGCGACCTTACCCACTAACTTCTGAATGTGGCAAGACTTCACGTTCCTTTATATATGTATATTTCTAATCTGATAAATTTTATTCCTAAGCAAATTTCTTTCAATACATCGCTAAAAATTTAGGATGGTTGTCCATATTCTACACACCCTATTGAAGACCAAACACTTATACTATGCGTATATATAAAACTCCGTAAAAGGTGTAGAACAACGATCTATATATTATATATAATTTTTTTTAATACTTTATTACTCAAATTAATGTTTTACAGCGTGTTAAATTTACAGAGGTGCAGTGCAATACATTGCACCGCCAGTTTAGGCTTAATCAGTGTACTGCTCCCCGTTATAATACTCTGTAGTATATAACAATATAGTGACCACTTTTACACTCACATTTATGCGGGCTGTGCGCTAGTTTCACTCCCAGTCATCATAAGGATAGATATATGCATAACTTCTTATACAAGGTAATATTTAAACTGTAATTTAGGTGTACTAGATGCATAAATGTGGAAATTATCCATAAAGATACATATATACATACAACTTAATCATTATATGCATACAAATTTCACACAAACACATATACATATATGTACGCGTGCAGAAATATACTCATTGTACATTATTTATATATATATATATATATCATCATCATGTAGTCATCAGTCCTAAGACTGATTTGCTAAAAATTTGCATGCTACTACAGTTTTTTGTTTCAATTGTAATGTATATGTTAAATATATAATAAATAAATAAAAAATATATATATATATATATATATGCCTATCATATATAGAATATCTAATAGAATAAATAGAAATTATAAACATACTTGGATCTAACGCCTTAAACTTTTACGAACGCTAACATAAAATAATCCAATAGCTAAGATGAATATTTCCTTTTCATTTCTTCTAGTTTATTCCTATAAAATACGATTATATATTTACGTACGACACATATTGCATAATTTTTCTTAAATAATAAAATATTTTTGTATTATCTATCAAAATTAAATAAATTTAATACTATTTATTCCATTAATTTTTAGATTTTATTCCGTCTACTATCCCGTTTTAGATCTAAACGTGTTAGAAAAAGAAGTGTTTCTCTCTTTTTCTCTCTATGTGTATATATATATAATATATATTATATATATACTTATATAATAGATTAAATAATTAGTAACTTTGATAATTTAACATGTTGTGTACGCTGATCCAGTGATCAGTTTCCACTAATATTCACTAAATATTAATTATGAATATGGGGTTCGATAGAAATATAATTATTATTTAACTATAAACTAGGTCCAATGGATATGTTCGGTTAAGGCGTAATACATCATTTGCAGTGTTCAGTAACCGTGTAACTTCTTTATTACTGTGACCATGCAGTCTCTGTTCGTGTTTGACTGCAATGTTGTGAATGATACCATTAACTTGTAATGTTCAGATCATATAATGTACATTCCTGTTCCGTTGGAACCATTGTGCGTTAGTCAAAGTCCGAAGAATTTTGTTCGGCTGACGTTGAATAACAGTTCTGTTGGAGTCAGAAGCAAACCTCCACATTTGTACTCCATATGTCATGATGGGACGTAGGATTGTTCGATATAGTAAATTATTGTTGTACACGTTTAGAGGCGACTTTCTGTTAATTAACCAGTACATCTGATTAATTTTGCGCTGTAACTGATGTTTCTTTTGCCTGACGTGCGTTTTCCATGTTAATCGTGTATCAAGATGAACTAAATACCTTGCTGAATTCGCATGAGGTACTTGAACATTATTTATGTATATATTGTGATTTACATCAACAGGTCGAAGCGTGAATGTAACTGGATAGATTTTTATTCATTTAACTTGATTTTCCAATCTTGCATCCATCTATTTTATCAAGGTGTTTTTGAAGTGTATCTTTTGCCTCTATTTGGGTGTCTCTGGTTAACCTTATTAATGTATCATCCTGCATAAGTAGCAGTAAAAATATCCTATCTGAGGTTGGAATGTCAGCTGTATATAGTGTGTACAACACAGGACCACGGACACTTCCTTGTGGTACACCAGCACGTATAAATTGAAAATTTGAATTCGCTTCTTCATATATATTACTCTAAACCGCTTATTTCAGCAGTTGGCAGAAGTTTTCTGGCAGCATTATGCTTAATTTGTGCAACAAACCTTTATATGGCATACTCGGTCGAATGCCTGTGCCACATGTAGGAATACAGCGGCACGGTACTTTTTTTTCTTCGAGTGATTTTAAGATGTACTTAACAACTCGATGCACTTGGTGGATCGGTGAATGATAGCTACGAAAACCAAACTGATGGTCAGGTAACTGGGCTTCCACCAGTGGTCCACGACTATTTGGTTGGACAAATCTATTCCGAAAGACTTCCAAGTTGCAACCGTAATATTAATATATATGAACCAGGGCGATAGAACAACTAAAATAGAAGAGCTTATTTTCGAGAATAATGCTTAATCGGTCACTAAAAATCAAAATTGATTCCGCTCAGGTCGTCGTGGTCATACACTGTTCTCGATAATGTCACGAACGAAACAATAATCTCTATATATCGCGTTCGTTGATATTAGTAAAGCGTTTGGATACAGTTCATCGGATATTATTAACGATGTAGATGCTGAAAGTTAAAATGAAATTTGGTTCTACATAATTATAACGAAAAACGGATTTGACGGTGACTTCTTCAACGTACAACGATTCAATACAATCTCCGGCTGTTCATAAACGCCAATTGTTGACTTTCAGTTGGCGTATGATCGCCTTTTTCTGACAGGTCGCGACAATTGAAGAATATATTGCGGAAATGGTATATAATAAATCGCGACTAATCGTAAACGAGAGAAGAAAATCGTTAGCTACTAGTTCAAGTAGCGGGTGCGAATAGAAGAGAATGTGAAACCACACACACACACTGCCATCGGGACAAGTGAAAAACTTTAAATAGTCCGGAAACACGCTAAATAATAACATAAGATTAGGTAATGAGATAAAGTACAAAAAGTCGCGAATAAACTAAATAAAAGAATATTCAGAAATAAACACATTCTTCTGTCAACCAAGCTGATAATTTATAAATCAGCGATACTACCGACGCGAACTCTATTGATCAGAAAACCCGGATTTCATACAAAATTTCACCACCCTATACTGTATAGAATTGTACGTGTCCGTCGATAGGATCTCATCGAGTAAACTGCCTATCTTATCGAAGGCAATCCGGGCACGTTACTACAATAAGACAGAATTCGCATAATTGAATGGAAAACGTTGTTTCGGACGTCACTTCTACAGAAGAATACTAAAAAATTGTGAAATGCTTTCTAAATGACAATGGATCGTAAAGCGTGGAAGTGTGCATTTACAAATGGCCTACAAAAGATCTAGAAAAGGCAAAACACTAAACAATATTCTTCGCATGATAACCAACGCTAGACGATTTCAACGGAATGAATTATTGCATAATGATCTTACGAATAATTCGGTCGACGAAGTTATTACTGACGACATGAACGCAGACTCTAGAAACATCCGAACTCGGAAGTATCGATCCTCCTCAAAACCGGCGAACACTCAAGACGCAACGTCTCAAACCAAAGGACCTAGTCCTCTCGTAAAATATTTATTAAATGTGTACTTGCATGCTTGTGTGTGTATGTTGCAGCGCATGAACTTGCGTTTATATCTATGTGTTTATATAGGTGTGCACGTGTGTTGTAAGTGTATATTCATAAATAACAGTGTTTCGCTATTGAGCTATCTCCGTTACGTGGTGTTAATAATCCTTAATTTTAATTATAATTATTACTTATTTAGAATATATTCTAAGATTGTAATATATATAGTTCTATTTTAAAAAAAAAATAAATAGAGAGAAAAGTATACGCCCACAGGATAGGAGTAAAAAGTTCCTTTAAACGTGTCGGAAGCAGCAAGAAGGGTGCTACAAGAATCGGGCTAACCCATCAATAGGTGTGGAAGATATTCAACAATCGAAAAGCGAATGGACAAATGATTATATATATATATATATATATATATATATATATATATATATATATATATATATATATATATATATAAGAAAATTCACTAAAACTAAATTTCAATCTTTTTGGGTACCGCAGTTAATATTTTTAAAGATTTTCGTCCTGGGCAATATATACATCCTTAAGATTCAAAATGCCGAACAATTTTTAAGAATTTACTTAGTCCATCATATTCCATTGTAGTCCACGTATTATTTAGAAATAGATTTTATCACATACACAGAGGAATTATCACTACCAGGTACACACGTTATAGGGGGGAATAGCCAATTATTAAAGGAATTCGAATTAATATTCGGCTTTACCAGTTACTTCACATCTCGGCTACTACTTACATCGCCTGTGCATACTTAAATATATATATACGTGTATATATAAATATATATGTATTGGTATTTGTACGTTGGTAAGTCTTTAATCTCACAAGTCGTCGGTGAGTTGGTCATAAATTTCAGATTCTTGAAATTCCAAACTATAACTCGTTAAAAAAAAAAACAAAAAATAAAAAAATTGAAAAATACCTTATTCAATATTTTCGGTGTAGTAAGGATGTTTTTCGATTTTTTTTTTCTTGTTAGAATTATTTAAAACCAGATAACGTGTCGAAAACCCATTTTATTTTCCTGTCAATCCGTTTTACTATTTTTTCTGTGTTTTTTATTTTTTATTAAAGATTGCGCATGTGTGCGTTATCCGGCGTCCTCCTATTTGTACAGATGTAAAAAAAATATATATATAAATAAATGCGCTCGTTTATGCGCGTTTAAAATATACGAATATAATAATATAATCTCCCAATTCTGGAAAGTAATAAAAATGTATAAAATTCTAGCAGTTCTTGTTAAGTTAGTACCTTATTTTGTTTAATGCGTTTTCTCCGGTAATATAATACGAGTTAGTTGGATAAATTAACTTTACGATACGGAGGAGATTTTTATAATCGCGTGGGAGGGTGTGCTCTGCTTACTTAAACGTCTACATAAAAAACCCAAAGTCTTCATATATATATATATATATATATATATATATATATATATATATAAATCGTTGTCTGTGTGTGTGTATATACATATATTTGTGTTTGTGTGTAAAGTTAAACTGTTTCACACGTTTCGGTGAAGAATCGAATCTTTTACCTAAAATCTATTATTTTATACATAATATAATGTAGACGAAGGCGAGATGACTAAACAAGATAATAAAATTAAAAATAGGCGCACATATATATATATATATATATATATATATATATATATATACTATTTTATGCTGCGTGCATGAATGTATATTTGTGTTACTACATTTATGTATATGGCAAATTTATATATTATATATATATATATATATATATATATATATATATATGTATATTTTTATACATGTGTGTACTTATTATTATTTCCTCGAATTTAATCATTTTCCAGCTGGTAGGAACGTAAAATGATATGTAGGCACGACATGGATATAATAATTCTGATAACAACTTTACACTATTTCAACAGGTCAGCTGTTATATTAATATCGATGATAATAAACCTGTTTTCAGCTATTTTCCTAGACAAACTCCTCTCTGAACGGCGGAATATCAGTATCAGTGCAAATTTTTTTTTTTTTAATTTTTTATTTTAATTTTAAGATAATGTATAAGGAACGTCTCTCGTACGCAGGTGTACAAAACGAGATTAACTATCTGACATCCGTGGAGAACATTTTTGGCTTTTCGCCAATTTCATCTCTTACGCGGTTCGTCGTCGATTAGATTACGATCGACACTTCATAAGTACTAAAAATAAATAAATAAAATACCACTTAAATATAACATTGTATGTACTTAAATATTCCGTTTAATTAATTAAATACCTTTATACATATACACATACACACACATATTATTCAAAATTTATGTTCGCTCTATTTTTAATATTCCACCTGATTGTAGGATCGACAATTTTATTTTCTTTACTACACATAAAATTTATCGTAGAGAATAACCAAATGATAAATCTGCGTGATCAATTCCTCCATAATATAGTATTGAATATAAATCACCTTATAAATCTTCTGTTGTTATTTTCACATTGCGACCATTCAATACTTGAGAAATAGTTGTATTCGAATATACCACCGGCCGAATCCAACATGCTCTTGTGTGAAATACTTCGGTAATACTTTAGTGATTTCCGACTTACTTGACGGCATCATCTCAAAAACCTTAAAGATCGGCTTTTGAAATTCATAAAACCGTTAAAGGCTATTGCAATTACAACTTTTATCCTTACCTTATTAAATAAATCAATTAATCCTCTCTCTCGACTTGATTACGTCTCAATCTTGTATAGTACGAAATGGCTGTAGTTTGTGATTATCTCCTTAATGTGATCGGTGTGGTACGGGCAAGCACGTTGTGTATAGTGATAGTCTTAATTCGCTCCTAAACTGTCCATTCAAGTTCGATTCTCAGCCCTTAATATTTGATACATCAGACAATTGACTAAAAATTATACGACTAGGCGGTGTTTTAGAATTTTTTTTGATTCCTAGTCACTCTGGATTTAATCATAATGAAGTGTTCCACCTATGAATTAAGAAGAATATTAAAAATGTAGATAGTTTACTTAGGACAGATGGTAAACCCTAAAGTGTTAAAACGAAGAGAGAAGTAGACGGTAAAATTGCACTCACCTGGAAAAAATACAGGTCGCTTAAATATAAATAGTCTGAAAGTAGGAATTTTAAACCGTATTTTCGGACAACTTTTGTTTTCCCTGTATCTTTATGATTTTCAAAACCCACGTGGGACTATTTGCTGACGACGCTGCGATATTCTGCAGCTCCTGTAGACCTAGCATAATTCGTAATAGACTTCAGTATGGGATATCGCGGGTACTTAAATACTACAATAAATGGCAAATTAGCATAAACCCGAACAAAATCGAAGCTATTTTCTTCTCCCTCAGGAGATCTGCTCTACCTGACAATCTGATGGTACAGGGAACCACTTTAGAGTGGTGCGATAAGGTTCGTTATCTCGGTGTAATCCTCGACAATAGACTTTCACTAAACACATAAATAATATCACAATCGAGACAAACAATACCTTCTGTTCCTTGTACCTCATTCTTAAAGTCCTTTCTCAACATTAACAATAAGATAATCCTCTACAAAGCACTAATCCGCCCAATACTTTGCTACGCTTGTCCTATTCCTGGAGCTCTATATCGAAAACCTCTTTTAACAAGTTACAAGTCATTCAAAACAGATGCCTCAGATGTATTCTCAATGCACCTCGCTATGCCAGAATCGACAGTATGCACGAAGCTACTGACCTGCCCTATACTACAGATTTTGTTCTAAAGCTATCGACTGACTTTTTTATTAAATGCTCATACCGAAACAATGTACTCGTCTCCTCGATTGCCAATTACGATTCTAAGCAACTTCGTTTCATGTATTCCAAATATAAACACAGGCGACTTAAACATAACATTATGTAGTAATTAATTTTAATTTTTTAATTATAATTTAACCCCTTTACTTAGTAAGCACCTTCGACACCCGTATCATCCATTTTTTATATGTGTATGTGTATATATATATATATGTATGTGCGTATATACATAGTATTTATTTAAGGACTTACAACCTAAACAATATATTTTTGTAGCTTAGACTTAAGTTTCTTTAATATCGTGTATTACTTTTAATTAGAAAACTTGTTTATTTTCTAGTCTTTTATTTGCTTTTTTCCTGCAGCATTTAACGTTTTGTTTTGCTTTATTATTTATATTCTTACTGTGTTATTGTGGTAATCCCCGGTACATAATGCATATAACTCGGGTTATATTTCCTTTTATGTTTATAATTTATGCAAATATACTTTGTTGTTGTTGTTGTTGTTGTTGTTAAAACATGGTCAAATTCGAATATTATCAGAAACAAAATTTTGACTCCCCACAATGCAATAGAAAGATCAATGGTGAGATTCATGGATAAAATCAGCATGAAAATAATTAAAAATAAAATTTAATTATAACTTCAACTGGGTAATAAGAAGGAAGAAATGGGATTGGGCAGGTCTGCGAGAATGGATTACGAGAGATGGACTAAAAAAATAACAGATTGAATTATTTATGAGAAGAGGTAAAGGGGAAGACCTGAAATCAAATGGGACGATGATTTCGCTAAAATGTTAAGACATAAGCACTAACAAAGGGGTGGCTGCGACAGGTTAGACCGGGCTCGGTTGAGGGAGGGTTTTGCCCGTTTTCAGGACTAAAACAGATTTTATCGTTAATTTTATGTAATAATTTAGTATATAGTTTATACGTTTGTGGCTAATAAAGAAATAAATAATAAATAAATACAAGAATAGGTGCTGTAAAGTATAACCCGTAAATATGTAATGTATACGTAGCATATTTGTACATAATTGATATATCTAATTTTTAATTTTAATTTTTTATTTTAGCTTTTATTATTCCGGCATAGGCAAATAAATTTTCCAAACTCGCCTTAGGATATAAACAATAATAAGTCTCTCTCTCTCTCTCTTTATATATATATATATATATATATATATATATATATATATATATATATATAATATATATATACACAGGAGTACAAATTAATACATAAAAGATAATGTGCCAATTTATGATGAGAATTCAATAAGAAGAAAAATTTTAATAATAATAATAATACAACAAATAAATTATTCGGTTTAAATAAGATGATCGAATTAGCATTTAAAATAAATTATAGTCTATCGAGTAATCTGGAAAAAACGAGTCGCATGTATAAAGACGGGATAAAATCGAATATTAATAAAAATTTAGTTTTTATAGCGTTCGATCAAAATGGTGATAGCAATTAGTTTATTATAATAAGTAATACACAGGAAATATCATTTGATGACATCATTTTCGACGAAATTTGCACATCAAAAAAAAAAATATATATATATATATATATATCAAAACATGTATTTACATAATTTTGAAATTGTTCAAGAGGACACACTGAACCGGTTTTAATTTTAACGGAACGCTCATTTTCAGCTGTGTTCTTTTTTTTATCTTTATCCTAAAACCTTTTTATCTTTAATTCTCCTCCGTTTAACGTTTCCTAATTCTGGATTGTTATTTATTATTATAACGATTATATGGATGATTATTATTATTTAATAGTAGTAGTAGTAGTAGTCATCGTAGTAGTGAAAAGAGGAACAGAGTGCTAGAGTGACATTTATGGATATCGCAAGAAATATTTTTGGTATAGAAGAAATCTGTATAGAAGGTTGAATTACATTATTGTTTAAAATTAACACCTGGAAAACGATAATTACTATAAATAATTTACAAGGTGAATATAAAGCCGAGGAATATAGAAATACTACGAGACAGCTGATTAAGTATCGTTAATCATATGCAGGAATGTACTATAAAAAAATTTACTAATAGTATGGTGTCACAGCTTTGACGGACTTTATGTTTCCGCTGTAATAATGGTTCAGGATAAAGTTGAAGTGACAGAAAAAAATATACAGATTTATCGGTAGTGTAAATAAATGAGCTGGCGACTTGTAATTTACGGTGAATAAAAAGAAAAAACTAAAAGGTAAAACAACGAACGATAATTATATAAGCTAATAATATACCTGCGAATAATGAAACCGATTTAGACAGCTGTGGCATTCAAGTTTGGGGAAGTGCCAACAAGTCGGAACAAGATACACGCGAGACAAAATGTCATCCTACAGCCGAGTAATGCATGTTGTTATTCAGGTGACGACGATATTCACCGTGATCTGCAGGTACAATTTGTGGATGATGTCACCCAAGAATTTCGCGAAAAACACACGAAAAACGGCTAGGTACATCGTGTCAATGCGGAGAAACAACTAAACTTTTACTTTTAGATACCGAGTCAAGTCGACGACTTGATAAACCTGAAGATTTAATTTGCGAACAGTATCATTTTAAGGAGTCGTCCGGTACATCTTAATGGACCTTACCGAGTTCGAATACAAAAAAATTATCATCAGAAAAGAAAAACTATAAATAATCCTAATATTACCATACAGAAGGCAATGGCAAATCACTACGTGCAATACCGTATGCGCGCTAGCAATAATACGGTACACTAAAAAACACGTAGGGCTGCATTGTGACGTGGCAACAAAGCGATTATAATCAGTGTTCTCCCGGGTGTAACGTCATATTATGATCGCCTTGTACGCTACTTATGTACAACAAAATATTTATAGGTAAGTAATTACCTACCTCCGATACGGAGACGACACTTAAAAATCATTTTAAGTAAGATTTTAGCCGAAAATAAATTCCTAACATTCTTTGTTTTGTTTCTTGTTGTGTTGGGTGATAAACTTATTATAGTTACTTATTTAACGTTAAGATTGTAACAGTAATAAATAGTACTATATATATATATATAAAAGCTAAAATTCTTGATGGATACTAATAAGCGAACGGAAATGAATTTATAAGCGAATATAGAAACATCTAGGTGTATAACGATGGGGACTTGAGATGGAACTTACCAATGCACTTAAGTGGGCTACAAACTGAAATCATTAAGAAATTATGTGGGATAGTAGACGACGAAAATGCTTTATGCTATAGCGTACCAGAGTAACAATCTTAAATAATACGCTGAAAAGATAGATCGGTTGCAATGAAAAAGTCTTAATAAACAATCGTAAGTGTAGAAAACAGAAGGAACCTTCCGACCAGCTGTTAGGAGATGGTAACGGGACTGTATCTATTCGGGCAAAAGCTCAGAATTATTTAGTAAAGAGTAAAAGTGTAGATTTAGAATAAAAATAAGAAGTATATAGATGTTCGGTAACAACATAAATAGTTGATGATTAAATAATATACCGGAGGAATATTGGAACAAGAAGAAAAAATTAGATAAAGCTCGAACTAGTTACCAGGATAATATAAACGGAATAATAAGAGATAGAAGATCTTAACTGTAATTATATAAAGTAAAGATTTATAACGAACACACAAGGTGGTGCGAAAAGTGCTGGCAATATGTTGAAACTGGTGTTTGCTACTACTAAACCAGCAGGCAATTAAAATCTAGTAAATAAAAAAGAAAACGATGAAAGTGTAAATGAATTAGGCTATGACAGAGTTTTATGACTGAAACATACCGTAGGTAGTATGTAAATTATTTTATAATTTAGAGTTTTGCTATATATATATATGCCTAACAATATTGTAAATATATGTATTATAAGGTCAGTCGTCAAGCGGAAGCTAGACGGAACATTTCTCTCTCTCTCTCTCTCTCTCTCTCTCTCTCTATATATATATATATATATATATATATATATATATATATATATATATATATGATATCATTATTTTATTTTAGGACGCTCGACTACAAATGTCATTTGCGTCCACGGAAATTATATACAATAAATTACAGAAAAATTATTTACTAACACTATTTGTTTAGTTTATAATAATTTTTTTAATTTTTAGAAAGTACATTTACTTCATTGTAGTGCTTCACTTCAATCTAGTCCAGTTATTGACGACTGATTACGTTGTTGTTCAAATTTCGGACATTCTGCAATGACACATGTTCTACGGTAAGCGCTGATGACAAAACTTGCATGTTACGGACGACGCATTCTCTTCGATCAGTGTGCGTTAACTTCTGACCGATTCGTAATCGGGCTCATCGCTTCGCGTCTGTTCGCTCGGTATGACGTCGTCTACTGTTCTATTCGCGGTTTGATTCTCCGTAGTTTGTTCTGTGTTAATCTCGACCGCGACTCTTGTCGAACAAGATTTATCGCGAATTTTAATTGTTTCGAGATTTCTAGTCCGTGGAGTTGGCTTCTGCCATGGTGGTTACGAGGAGGCTTGTACGGTACAATCAACCATTGTTAAATTAAGGTACCGTATGAAATGTGTACAACGTAATCCAAATGTAATTTATTTCGCGATTAATTTTACACGGCTGTTCATCAGAATCAAAAATGTCGACTTATTATATACGATTCGATTAATTTACGAAATTCATCAGGGAGAATTGATTTAAAAGAGACGAGTTCAGCTAACGAAGTGCAAAATTAATTAAGTTCAGTAAATGTATAAAAATCAAAATGAATAGTATTTCGAATATCGTCATTAAGTTTGCTACAGCCTTATCTTTGTATCGTCTCGGAATCAGTAAATATATTGTTTTGATTTATTTAGCCGCGTTAAATTAAGTTTTTTTTATTAAAAGGAATGCTGAAAATGAATCGAAATGTATAAAAATCGAAATGAGAAGTATTTTAATTTACACATTAGTATATTTTTAGTTAATGTTGATGAATATAATTATGTAATGTGCGATTAATCGCACAGTGCTGTTTTAGTTCGTATCTTATCAGAATCAATAAGTATTGCGTCGATTTATTAGCCGTGAGTCGATTAATTTTTAAACAAAATGAATAGTATTTCGAATATTGTCATTAATACTTAATTATATTTGATTCAGCTAATAAGTAAATATATTTATTGATTCTGGGGCGATACGAGCCCGGTCAGATAGTATGTTATAAAACACGTTAAGAAGGAAGCAGAAGTGTAAGTGTGTATAATTGCGATTAATTCGTGTATAAGTGGTGGCAGTAGAAGTAATAGTAGTCGTATCTGAAATAGTAGTGTTAAGGTTATTATCATTATTACTTGTAATTATAATTGTATATTATTATTATTATTACTATTTATTACATCTATAATGATACACAAATTTTAACTGCGTTTCGATACTCTTACTTAAAATTTTAGTGCTTTATATTTTCTGGTTAATTTTTTTTTTTTTTTTTTTTAAATACTTGGCCAAATTTGTTTATACGTAATTAGTATGTACTTAGATATACGTATATATGTATGTATGTATACGCGAATGCGCACAATCGAATTTACAGCCGGATCTTGTTTTACAAGAGCTACATTTCGAATTGCGGACGAGATATCGTATTGTTATCGATTTTCTAAATAATGTACCGAATTTTTGAAATCGACAATTAGTAAATTAACGACCGCCACTCCGCAACCCATTAATGCAACATCGACTACTATAAATACCTCATTAGCGAATAAACGAGTTGATTGCGATTTCATCTCAGCTAAATTGCTTTCCATTCTGGGTTTTTCTCCTTAGCGTAATTAGCAATAAGTATAAACGTGCTAAACGAATTCAATCGTGTCCGAACTAACCATTACACGCGTCTTTCACTTTACGTATCACATCATCGTCGGCGTCACATTGTACACACTACCGAGCATCGTGACTGAGCCATGTTATTACTACCGCGTAAAAAGTGGACTAGCGTTTAGAGCATTAAAATTATATTCAACGCAGGTGTGCGCTAGTAGGGTGCCACTTTGTGATAATTAAAATTCGCGTAGTAATTAAAAACTTTAGGCCGCGAACCAGAATCGAATCGTCCCGACGGTCGGTTTTAAGACAGCCGACCGCTCTTATAATCCATCGCGTTGCGAATTAGTTTACACGCAACGGTACCGATATCGTTCGTTGTCGAACGTATAGTTATGTATTTTCGATTACAAGACGGGTTTCGATCGTTCAAAGTTCGATAGGAAACGTACTCCGTAAATATAAACCCAAATATTTTAAATCTGTCAAAATTATAAAATTTTCACAGAATTGTTCAAAGAATTTGGATTGCGAATTGTACAGTTTTGAAGAAGAGTTTGGTCACATAGTTCGTTGACGTCGTCAAATATCATAAATTACGAGCAATTAAAATTATCAAACTTCTTCACGTTAGACACTAATGACGAAAGTCGGCGCATTTTTCTATCGGCTGATGATTTTATCAGTTTTAAGTATAACACCTTAGGATTACGAAGCGGATAATTGCGGTACAATTACAAATTCGGTTTCTTCAAAGCTGAAAGACCACTCACCTCACCAAGAACTGATTTCAGACGACTGTCGCGTATACGTGTGCTACTTCGCCAGATGACATAATTCGAGATACGCCTGTGATGAAACCTCCGCTTAATAACAACAAAAGACCTCTTTCTTCGTCATTCTATAATCCATCCGTCATCTTTTAGTCAAGGTCAAACTGAAGAAAAAACATTAAAACCGATTAACAAATCTGCAACTCAAGTAAGAATCTGCGTTGAAGGATTATAGACTTTCATCGTTGAAAAAAAAAAAAAATCTGAAACAAATAAAAGCACTGACCTTCTTTATCAAATTTCTCGCTATTCTTTTTGATGTGTGCGAGCGCCATCTATTAATTACAGACAGGACCACTAAAATTAAATTTACTATAATTATAAACAGCTTCACATCCCACTTCAATCATATTTCTAAGTAAGCTATCGTGATTCCGCGATTCGATATTATTACTTGCAACTGTAACGGTTACACTGCAATCCTATAATTTGGTCATAATATGTCTACCAGTGAAAAAGTCACGCTCCTATTTTCTACTATATAACACCCGAATAATAATAATAGTAACGTCGCCCATAACCGTGTTATCACGGCCAATTAAAAACAAAAGTACTTCCGCAGCTTCATTTACAAATTTGCAAATTTTAGTCATTCGTGCTCATCTAAAACAGGAAGTTGCTATCTAATATATGTACCTCACTGAAAGTATATAGATCATATTGAGTTACGTCGACTTAATTACAAAAACCTTTACTTCTGTTCGGCGATCTCAATACCCGTAGTTCACGATGAACCCACACATCGTAACTTCAGCTATCAAACATTATCTACACTAGATCTAGTACTTGCATCGCAATCATTTACTAACTGTGTACATGTGTACTACGATTGTTTAGCCGGAAGTGATCACCTACCAGTCAAAACAACAGGGTTAGTAAGACATCTAAGACCAACGGGTAAACTCAGATTTAACCGCAACTACACCAGAAAGCAAATTAGGACAAATAATCGATCCAGGAGGATGCGCACCTAATGTACAAACTTTTACAGCACAGCAGATGCGTGCCATGGTGTGCAGGAAGCTGCTCAACCGTTATCAAAAAATAGACGAAAAACTCTTAAAAACTGAAAGTACAATCCACGCAGGAAAACTGTATTACATTCCGTAAGTTATACTAAAACAGACCAAAAAAGACTCTGGTGAGAAAATTTACGCGTACAATTTAAAACACCATCCTCAACCGTATGGAATAGGATAAATTCAACCGGTGTATTTATTAAGGGTTCTGGGATCAACATAAGTTCCAGGTAACTCTTGGCGATGTTAGTTTAAAGTCTCAAGTTAAAATGTGGTGTACCGCAAGGTTCAGTCTTAAGTCTAACACTCTTCAACATAACTATAAACTCGATGATTGCAGCGATAAATATAATAGTCCAAAGTGTACTATTTGCAGATGACCTATTTATGGAGAGACGATGCGTCAGGGTAAGTTCACAGAATCGTAATGAATGATCCAAAAAGAGTGGTTTTAATTACTCACCTACCAAAACTAAAGTGGTGCACTTCTGTATGTAGATTAATTAAATTACCTCGAATATGTTTGCAGAAAAAGAAGGGTAAACTCGATGAAAATGTTGTCACATACTACTTATGACGCGGACAAAATTTCTCTTTTCAAAATATACATAGCCTTGATGAGATCCAAAGGACTATGGTCTTTACGCCTCTACTACACAAACATTAACTCAGTCAGTTCGTCATGCTGCCTCACGCCCGGCACTCGATGCATCGAGAGGTCTATACTAATAAACCACTTGCTTTGCAACTCTGGAGAGCTTCTGACTGACTTTCATAATTTTTACATCCCCCTTCTTTCACATTCACTCACATTTCCTGACACGGTACATTTCGGTGCCGACTTCCACCTATATGGTCTTCGTGATATTAGCACAACTATATACAAAATCAGTTAAATTATGCTACATTAAGTTGTACCGACTCCCTTAGTTCCATCAAATGTACACAGGGCAGAACATCAACATCGCATCTTGAAAACTATATTGGAAAAAACCATTAAAGAATTTAAAGTAAAGTGAGTGTAATATATATATATATATATATATATATATATATATATATATATACATATTAGGTGGCTTTTTCTATGTGTACGTTGGTATAATACAAATTGTAAATAGAGGTAAGCGAAGACAAAAAATTGTATGATAAGCGTATGTCCAGCAGTAGAATCAGATAAATCGAATATATATAAACAATATTTTAAAAACATTCCAAATCGATTTTTCTAGGAAAATAAAAAATTTATAATTAGCAGCGCATTCTGTCGACTAGTTGCGATAACAATAATGAACTAAGTCTAAAAGGAGAACTTTTCTTTCCAGAGAAAAAATTAATGACATATGAATTATATTGGTGCTAATGTACTTGAAGGGTAATCGACGATAATAGTTGGCGCTAATTTCGTATTTCAAAATTTTTTATCACGTCGGATTTTCTGTTTTCACATATACGTGTGTGTGCGTCTTATTTACATCGAATTCAATAATCAAATATGAATTTCGTATTCTGTAAATAATAATGTTCAGGAATATTATATACACAAATTTACACGTAATCGTATTCACCTATCCTACCCTACGATAATGCCACATATACCTTGAGAATATGTGTATATTTATTTTCCAGAAGACTTTTCACTCGTGTCCCCATATCTAGGAAGATGTAAATCAGTTTAAAGTTACGTATTTATTATCGCTGTTTTAGGCCTATAAACCATTTTCAACGTATGAGTAAAATAATACGTGGTAGTTTGCCATTACCTTCCTTGGCGGTGTTATTTTACCAGCAAGCCTCGTTTATCGTCTAATTTAATGAGCAGCCCAAGTCGGCGATGGGTCATATTCCTTAGTAAGAATTCACGACCATAGTGGGGGATTACAATTATGGTAGTACGAGCAGTGCAGTATTTACTATTTGAAAGAAAGGCCTTCCATCTTCCTGGAGCATCGACGTACGGCAACTTCGGACTGTGTGTCTCTTTATATTTATACAGAAGAATCCTTCCTTCCAAACACCTAGACAACTTTCCAGCCAATAAAATCGTGGCGCAATTAACAAGTTGCAAAGCTGTTCAAATTAATCGCCTACCATTGTCTCAAGGTCGAAACCAAGCTGCTAATCAATGACAATTGCCATTTAATGGAATCCTTACTTAAGGCCACTACTACCCACCAGTAAGAAGTCTAATTGTAAATTGTTGGATACTGCATGACATTCTCTTCACCGAAAACATTACGAATAAGATAGTGCTACAATAGACGGAAAATGCAGTTTATAATACGCATATCTATTTTGATCACATTACTAGACGAAACGCTCTGCAATTAGAAAAACTAATATTAGAAGCCAGACCACCCGGTAAAAGATCAAATATTAGATTCAATGTGTTCAAAAATAACAACATTAACAGCATGCAGCAGGTTGGCAACGGACAGAAGCCAGTGGAAAAAAACCATTCACGAGTTAAATGAATTATCATGATCACGACGTCCTATGGGATATAACCACAATTCATCATCATATTATATACGATATACAGTACACTGCCGATTGGGTGGCGTGATAACCCAACAGATAATCCGCAAAATTTTCAAAAGGTCAACAAAGCAATTCAAATCACCGCAGAAAGTTTATTTAATAAATATACATAATATGTAATTTATAAAGTAAAGATTTTAAAAGTGACCGGTAGGTTTCACAAACAAATCTGTCACCGATTTTTATTTTTTCGAAGTCAAACACGTCTTCACTTGAGATCGAAGTTGTTTTAGTACCATTTTATCACACAGCTAAGCATCGTCTTGTTCCTCCAGATTTCGAATAAATCCTTCAATGTTAGAGCTGCGTCATACTTCCTTCTTCGTCTTATCTTGTTTCTTTTCCGATGAAACAATAGCCGATGCTTTATCAACAATTTGTTCATCAGTAAGATGTTCGTATATAACATTGGCATCGCTATTAATAATAATGTTTGCATCGTCGACATCGTTTCTTGCCGTAACAAATTTCGCTAAATTAGCTGAATCAAAAAATCTAGCCTATAAGACTCTGGATATTTCTTCGTCTGTTAATATTTAAATATTCTTAATATTCTTACGATAGGTGTTCTCGTATAAGCAAAAATTCTCACGGCGGATTCTTCGCTAAATTTTAACGCAGATGTCGAGAAAACGATCGAAAGTTATGTTTTATTTCAGATAGAAGAGACGACCGATTGTCGCCAGTATGGTAACGTTAAATGAACCGAAAGTATCTGCGTCTGTACACCGCCTTAACGTAACTAATAATCTTATACCACAGGCGTATGTGTTTGTTTACGTATACGGTATAAAGATTTAGATAGCCTAGCCGTTTTTAATATTGTCGTTGTTAAGTACTTAAGAACGGATGTTCTACTCATCGAGGGTTAATAAATAGGGTTTTGTCATCGGTATTGTCAGCCGCTCTTATTGATAAATCCTGAATAACGACAACAATAATAGTAGTAGTATAGGCGCTTTAGACTAAAAGCCCGACAAAGGAGAAAATCCTTTTCACTTTTGTTGTGTGGTCTCGGACGGCTATCTCGTTCCTTTAGATTTCTCGACCATTTTCGAATCGATAGCGAGCACTAATATTAAATATTTCCGATAAATATTGACGAAAAAATAGTAAATAACTTATTCAATTCTCACTGATACGCGCAAAGAATTTTCTATTAACATTAATTGTAATAATAGTAATTTATTACGGTGTAATTATTTCAAATACTTCCAGGGTGATTATTACAGAGAGTAAATATTTTTAAAAACGCCACTATTTCGGTTAATACTCGCGATAAACTTTGTAACTTCAAATTATTTCAAAATGAAAAATCGCAAAACTTTTCGACTGTTAAGCCATTATCGAGTGAATATAAAAAATAAATTACAAAAATATATAAAATATTATACTTAGATTACGTTCTTGACGCGTTGGCTGTTTTTAGTGTTCTCGCTGCTTTCATTAATTCACCTTTATTCCCGTTCAATCCTTTATACGTTCATTATCCATCCGAACTGCCTTCTGCCTCTTGGCCGTTTCCTTTTATTCTACCCCTTGTAATATATATATATATATATATATATATATAGTTTGTAATGTGCGGTATTCTTCTCCACGAATTATGCGACCGAAATACGCAATTTTTCTTTTCCGTATGATATTCCATAGTTGCTAACTGCTGCTCGTTTCAAGACTTTTGTATACTATTTCTGTCCAAAATATTCTAAGCAGGCGTCTCAGGAGCCACATTTCCGTTGTCTTTAGTAGCTTTTCAGATATCTTCTTTATCGACCATGTCTAGTACCGGTCATAAATAGAAATTAATGACCTTTAAATAGCCTTATAGGTAACTTTGGTTGCAGAACTGACTCTTCTAAATACGTCTTTGGCTATTCCATATCGGATTATCTTCATTACAATCTAATCTGCAATTGATTACTAAGCCCAAGTATCAGATATTTTTTCGACTATTCTTCCGTTTATATATAGTGCTTTGCCCGCAGTTTGCGAGCGGTACCATAAATTTTATTTTAGACGCGTTAATATTAACTCCAAATTCCTGCCCTATCTTGTTTAGTTTATTTATCATTCGTTGTAAGTCCATCAAATCTCTAGTCAGGATAATCATCCGCATATCTTACGTTTGAAATTATTTCTTCATTCACTTTAATTCCAACAGTCTCATCTGTTAATGCTATCTTATTTTCCAAATAGAGATTAAATAAAAGTACCGATAATACCTTACACCTTTAAAGATTTGAGAATATTCGGATAGTCTTCCATCAATACGAACTTTGGCTTGTTGTTTCTCGTATAAATTATTTATTATTCTTGTATCTTTCTCGTCCATGCCAATCTCTCGAAGAATTTCTATTAGTTGCTGGTGTGGTATCAAACGCTTTTTCGTAGTCTATGAAGTATATATATATATATATAGGTATATATCCATTCTGATCGTAATCAATAATCATAGCATTGTAATAATATCTTCATGGCAAATATTCTCTTGTTCTCCTAGATTCTTACGAAAACCAAACTTCTCCATCTTCACATTTGCTTTATATCCATGGGCGCGTCACCTTTTATTTAGCGCGTGACTCATTATTGAGATCGATCTGTATTCAGAACAATCGTTTGCTTTCTTTGCGTGAATTTTATTGCAAGCATATTCAACGTGTTTATAGTAAATGTGAGATCTCCATCCGGTATCAGTTTTCCACAAACCAAACGTGTGTTGTTAGCTATCGCGAGTGGTATGCGGTCTTCTATATGATAGATTCAGTTTTATCGTAATTTATTTCGATTCACCGTTTATTATAATAAAAATTCGATTCGATAACATTCTGATATTCTACTTTCAAAACGGACCCGTATGTAACGATGTAAATAATTAAATTAAATCGGTTTATTTATATTTTAAACGCGTTGCAGAAAATGCGAGATAATAAGTTTACGATAAAATAACGTCTGTAACATTATTCGGTTAGACGACATTAATATAAATACAAATATGTATAAAATGTATAATGTAAAATATAAAATTATATAAATATAAATAAAATAACGAGCAGTTCTCGTCAAGAACGTTATCGTATTTGTCGACGAAATAACACGTAGAACGTGACAAGAATGTTAGGTACTTACATAATGCCGTTCGGATCATCAAAGTAACGATATCCTTGTCGAGATCGAAGATAACTGAGTATCCCCTTATGTATTTTCGACCGTGATAATTTGTGTGCGTGCCAGTGTATTGTGTATTGTGTATTTCGTATGTGTAATTTTAGATACGAGTATTTGATTCGGTACATAGTTTTTGTTTACATCGCATCTAGAGACGTATTTCGCAGATCATCGAAATTAAATCGTCCGGAGATGGACGCATTATGTTACCTCGACCGTAATAAAATGTAACCGTAACGAGGTTGTTTAAGATGTCGTTATCGATTAAATAACTAATTAAATTTTATATGTAAATTAATAGGGTATTTTTACAGTTATTAACGATTATAATAATTAATATATGGAATTTATGTCAGATCAATAATAGACTACGATGCGATCGCATACGATTCAGCTGCAGAAAGTACGCTAAGAAAACTGAATGTAATCCAAAACAACGCGCTCAGAATATGCAGTGGAGCGTTTTGCACAAGTCCGGTTATAAGCCTGCATGCAGAAACAAACATATCGTCATTAAAACACCGTCGAATTATATTAGTACTGAAATAACGAAACTTAGCGGTAACAAAACGCATATAAATTACTATAAAACATTTCATTACAATTTAAATCAAATCTACCTGGACAAAAACAAACCATTTAGAATTAGATGTAATGACTAAACTATTTGCGTATAAATCGGTTTAACATCAGGCCACCCGAAACTACAAATCCGCCATGGGAAAATATTAAACATATCAAAACGACACGTGAAAAAGATCTATCAAATGCAAGAAAGCAAATAATACTGGCAATCAAGATAGCCGCTCAAAATGTATGGACAAATCAAATCAACAACAACTTACGGCAAGTTAAAGGCAAATTGGATCATTGCGAAACATCTCACCGTGAAAACAGACGAGAAGAAATTGTATTATGCAGAATCCGTATTGGTCATACGAAATTAACACATGGTCCACTGCTCCAGACAGGACTCCCGCCGTCGTGTATATACTGCGGTAATCAAAAAATGTCCATCAGTCACGTCATCACTGAATGTCCAGAATTCACCGAGGAACGAGAGAAAGCGTTCGGACATAGAAAAATGACGACAGAAGAAATGCTTGCAGATGATGAAGCTATCGTTCAATATGTTTTTAGTTTTTAAAAATGTATACATGTATTCCATAAGATATAGATTTACTTTTCCGTTGTATTTAATTATTTAAGTTATAGCAGACGCAAATGACCAAGATGTCGAGCGTCTTTAAATAAAAATATACAATACAATACAATACAATATATTTAACTAAGAAAAAATACAATAAAATTAAACACAAAACATTATTTAAGCCGAATTTAAAGAAATTTCGGGGAGCGTCGATTAATGTAGACTATAGTGGGAAGCGCAAAATCCGGTAAACTTTCCGATAATATTCGGGAGATATTAAATTTACTGCGATCGCGATATCGGGAACATAGGAGAGGTGTAGTTGGATCGTGGATAATACAATCGCACTTCCGGAACCGATTCTCTAATGTCTAAAAGATAAATATGCAAGCGTGGAGAACGGCACTGAAAGTTTCGGAGATGGATAGCCCGGTAAGGATGCCGTTCAAAATAAAGCCTTATTAGCGGATATCGCTTCTGCCGGTACAATCGAAAGCAGTCGAAAAAAGTAATCTTATCCCGGATCGGACCGCTTGATCATCAATATAGACACAAACGCTGGAGCAAGTTCATCGAATTATTAAACTTACTAAAAGTAGTCTGACGAAGAAACGAATATATACCGGTGTTTTCGTCGATATTAAATGAAAATTGTATACTGAAGAGGGGCACTTTCAGGGTATCGAAACAAAATATCCAACATGTACGATGCGTTATTAGTTCTCGATACCACATTGTACGCAGACTTCTCTCTAGCTGCTGAAATGAAAGTTGCGATGTATGCTGATGACACTATTATTGCGAGGTATTTTACCATGATCATAGTAATTATTGAATACGGTAAATATTGTCGAAAATATGTTCATACGAATAAAGAGATTTATATTCAGCCCCGTATTAACAACCGCTTGCCCGGAACGAGGCAGTTAAATATTTTTGTACGTATTTAGATGAATAATAGAAACACTTAGTTTCCAGAAGGAATCAACTTCAGTCGTTACCTAAAAGGATACAAAACAAATTGCCACTCGATAACGAGTAATCAATTTCGAAAATGTGCAAAACCGAGTAACATAGATATTATACGAAGATTTCAAACTGTTTGACGAGTAAAACACCATACACCCCGACTTACGTATTGTTCTAGAGTAAGTCGAAGGAAGTACTCGACTTTATTTAAAAAAGGTTAGGTGTCGATAATTCGGAAGAGTTGTGAAGATTGGTATTCTCGTATTTGTTAGATTTTTTAAGGGGAGAAAAAAAGCAAAACTACCTAGTTTCTTCTCTATGTACGTCATATGTCCACAGACTGCTTGATGGCCATCTCATTGACCGGTTGTAGTGTATAATGTGTATATAGTTTATACGTATAAAGCTAAAAACGTGAATTCCGAGCAGGGAGGGGTGGTGAATTGAAATGCGTGGGAAGAAATCGTCTTCTTTAACCGGTACGTGTTTTCGGTGTTATCAGTTAAAATTACCCGTTCGTATTATCTTTAAATTGTCGTTCTTCTGTTATACCGACAGAAGTTAAAGCAGCAGTATTCTCTTCGGCGAAATGTAGAGCTAAAGAACTAGTCGCTCTAACCATTCAACCTGCTAAGGAGAATAATGTAGGTAAAACATCGGATGAATGAATTAAAAATTGGACGCAGACGACAGAGACTGGAATACAGAAGTGTGTATTTTCGTAATCCGAACACGTAGAAACAGTTGGAAGAAAACAGTATAATAGAAACAGATAATGTGTATATATATATATATATATATATATATATATATATATATATATATATATATCAGGCATTAACGATAGACAAAGAGGCGCATACGAAAGGAGATAAAAGAGAGCGCGTTTGATCTCTTAAACCGTGGGAATGAAGCTCTGACTAGATAACAAAACTCTAACCTATTTTGTATACGTTTATTCCCACCTACACTTTTCGTTTGTAAAAATGAAAACTGGAGTAAAATAACATAATAAAATTAAATTTTAAATTATTAAAATATAACTCACGATCTCCTCGATATTAATAAAATTTTCGAAATTCATTAGCCTCTACGTCGGAAATTAAAGTCTTCGTAGACGTAAAGCATTTATTATTAGAGCTAATATAAAAGTGTGAATGTTTGTACGCATATTTATTATATATATAATAAACATCATAATGTCCTTTCTATTAGCGGAATTATTTAGTAAAATTCCTTACATATAACAACCGCCTCAATGATACGTTATTCCCCATTCACTTCCTTCGTCTTCGCAACAGTTATTACCTATGAGCATGTGTGTGTGTGTGTGTGTGTGTGTCGAACAACTTTGGCTTTTTCTTATCATCCATTACTCGGTAATTGAACTGGGCAGCAAAAGTATACCAGTTGGGGGCACCACTCCATTTTTGTTTAGTTCGTGCGCAACTTCAGCTATATCTTCACGCTAATGTAAATCAATGCGTGGCTTTGTATATGTGTAGGCGGTGTATTGTGTACATGGTCGAGAGTGGATAAATGGATCAAAATGAATACATAATACGTGGATTAAAATGGCGGAATATTAATTAGTATAGCAATCTTTTCGGCGGTCATACCGCAGCTGGTTTAATAGAAGTAATTGTTTTTAATTTCGTAAATCGACTATATATATATATGTGTATATATATACATATATATATATATATATATATATATAGCGTTTATGCACATAACATTTTCATTTCGGGCAATTCGCTTTTACATACTATATATATATATATATATATATATATATATATATATATATATATATATATATATATATATATATATATTCCCTGTTTTACTTTATATATATACTTTTTTTGGGCATACAATTTTATATACATGAGTTCATAAAAATATAAAAACAAAAAAAAATTTAATTAAACCTGTATAATTAAATTACATCGAAGTAATACAATAATCGGTTACACTAATTCCAGTATATAATAAACTAATTAGCTTAGGGCTACTAGTGTGTTTAATTTTGAATAATTCAGAAATGAAAACAGGGAAACTGCTGTAATAATATAATTACATTTAATTCAAGTGGACAGTCAATCTTAAAAATTGTAGCAGGTGATTATACTTATATATATATTATATGTTGTATATGTTGAACGCTTTCAATGTAATCGCTTTCGCAATTACAACATTTACTATCTCGTGAATAATTTTTAATTTATTCACGATAGTTTCCGATCGAATCACGATCAGTAAGTATCTGAGTCGTGGGGTAGTTTATTATTTATTTTTTTAAAACGTTCTGTTACATTAACAAAAAAACTATTTATTAATTTATCCTATGTTAAAGTATCCGTACCTTTAAACTCATTGTGAATCTGTAAATTAATTTTGTTGAGGATATCTTTAGCGATATTACTATTGTTTTGGTTTTTTTTTTTGGCCTGTACCATAGGTCGCTTTGGCCATTTATAGGATGATTTTCTTGTTTTAAACTATTAAAGTTGGGTTATTATATTTCTATACTATTCTGGGCTATGAACTTATATATGATTTTGTTCTGCATTGTTTAGGTCACTTACTATTGATTCCCGTATCATATTATTTCGATTTTGTTTGTATTTCTCGCATTTCCATAATGGTTGATATCCTCTTGACATTTATCGCATAAACTATTTTGGATTATGTGTATTCGGGTTAGATGTGCCGGTGTTTTATTATGTCCCATTCTTAATCGGATAATTCTTGTTAAAAAGTGTTTACTATATTGTAATGAGTTATGGGTATTTTTATCTGAATTTTATGATATTGTTTCCCTATTTCTTTTTGTTCATTATATTCTTCTTGCATTTGTTGATAATTCATTATTTTTATTTGCGGGATATATTTTGTATATATTAGTATTATCGTTTTTAACATTCGTTTCCGATTTTTATCTACTATTTCATTCCCATATATACCGCAGTGTATCCACATCAGTATAATTGTTGAATCATTTTTCTGTATCTTTCCATGTAAGGTTTTTATTTTAGCGATAATATTGTCTTGTTTTGTTTTAATAGTAATCAGTGACTGTATTGCAGCTATGGAGTCTGTCATTACTAAAAATTTTCTTTGTTTTTTATTTTTAACATACTCAAGTGCTTTGTGTATAGCATATATTTCAGT
Organism: Coronaproctus castanopsis; assembly: GCA_032883995.1. NCBI lineage: Eukaryota > Metazoa > Arthropoda > Insecta > Hemiptera > Monophlebidae > Coronaproctus > Coronaproctus castanopsis. The sequence goes on along the minus strand of CM065052.1, from coordinate 265,849,374 downwards.
GCTTGTAGATGAGCCAGCGTATTTTATTCTGTATGCTCGTATCAGATCTGTATTTTCATGATATATTGCTGCTCGATATCGGTTTCTATTAATGTCTATAGATCCGTCGGTATATATACGTTCATGATTAGGGAAGTTAGTACTATGGTCTAGATGGCAATAGTAGGTTCAGTTACGTATGAAAAGGTTGTATCAATTAAAAATTTTCCAGAATTAGAATTTACGTTACATATTCGCTATTTAGTCAGTCGACTGTAATAGACACTAGCGCACTAGGAGTATAATGATTGCACTAAAGCTTCGTAGAATATTACCTTAGATTTATAGTTTAATCGCCATAGTTTACCGCCAACGGGCTTAAAGCTATAATAACGCTTGTTGACCTTATTATTTATGTATTCCATGTATTTATTACACTTTAACGTCTTGTTTATAATGAAACCGAAGTATTTAAAATCTGTAAAACTGACCGTACGATTATTAATCTTAATATTATCATATAAAATTTGGTCGAAGTTTTTATCACGACCACGCATCACCGTGATTTGTTAATCACTAATTGGAACTTTAAATTATTTACTATTATTTTAAGCCTATTCATAATCTCGTTGCAATTAGTGATACGCGATGACAAAGTCAAAATACCACATAAATATGCATTATAACTAAGAGTAAATCATCGGCATAGCTGTATAAGCCTGCATAAATATTATTTAATTTTGAGTGCCCATATTAGAATATAAAATATTCCACAAGACCGGTCCGAGAACCGATCCTTGTGGAACATAAAAGTCACTCTTAAATATTATAATATCCTTTCGATATGACCACATTACTGTTCTGTTTGTTAAGTAGCCGTCTATCAAAAATTAATTACGTTAAAGCTAAATCCATTAACCAATTAACGTATGAATTATTACTTGACGGTCTCGCAATGATTAAATGTCCCTTCGATATCAAAGGAGACGAGTGACAAATTATTACGTGTTTTTTTTTGTACTAAATTATCCGTCACATCTGCGTGAAGAATATTTTCTAAAACCGAATTGGTATGGATTAAGCACGGATGTTGTAATAATTTAATTTAAGAATAATTTTTCTTAAATTTACCTTAATGAATTTGATAATATATATGTATATAATTTTTTCTTCAATTGTCATTATCTAGATGAAACAATAAATTATGGTACATAGCAAAACATATTTATTAGAATGCACCACGTTCTTAGACACGTAGTTATAATTATATTAACCGAGTTGATGCCCTAAGAATTGGCATGCTATATATATATATATATATATATATATGGGGAATTTAACACGTTATACGTATATTTTTAAATCAAATAACTATACTTTAATATATCTCCACTTTTAAATGATCTTCCGGTAGGGTTGTAACCTACACAACTACGTTCCTCAATTGGTATTTCAATTAAAATTGTGGTTTTTCTGAGAAGTTTGACAAACTATAAATTAATTATCGATTATATTAATAAATTTAGTCGTTATTCGTAATACGTAATGCTTATGTTGACGATTTTCTCGCATTTATGCAGTAAAAACGCGACGAATTATAAAAATTTATAAATTTTTCTCAAAATTTATATTTCTGCGATACATGTACTTCTGATTTATACACGACGTCCCGCTTTAACTGTGGAAATAAAATCTGCATCGCGTTTTCGGTTGAAGAGCGTTACAAATATGGATTTTGAAATTAATTGAGTAAAATCGAACTTTTAAGTCAGTACGGGCTACGCATATATATTACTGATCTCCACGTTAACCCCCTGTTCTGAGCAGCCAGCCTTTGTGCATGTTTAAGCAAATTAACGATTTTAACTGATCAGCCCGTGGTCTTCATTTTTTTTTTCGCCCGTTCACTTTTCCGGCGATTGTCAGACGTTGTACAGAATTTATATCTCTCGCGACATGTCCAAAGTAATCGGGAAATCTTTTTCTTATTTCGTTTGATAAGAATCTATGTATCTTCAGCTTCTGAAAAAGATATTCGTCATAGCTTCCTATATGGCCAGCTGCCGACACACTCAGCAGTAAGAGACCATGTTTCGCCCGCATAGGCGGCTATCGGGACGACTAGACAGTTTAGTAAATTCAACTTTGTACTCAGCGTGTCAGTGCTGTATCTAGACAAATATTTGTTAGTCTGACTGTAGCACTGCGCGCTAATGATAATCTGATTTTTATGTCTGGTAAGCAGTTTCCAATTATTAGTTAACATTAATCCCGGATACGCAAAATTATCCACAACGTCAATTCCGCATACGTCGTTTTGTTCGGCTTTATCACTTTTTATCTATTATCATAAGTTTCGTTAATTAGCACAATTCATACTCCTTAGAATTGTTTTCTAGATGTTATGTATGTATGGTGTATGTGTAAGCATGTGTACAAATAAAATTATATATATATATATATATATATATATATATATATATATATATATATATATATATATATATATATATAGCAAACACTGTTACAAGTACCAAATAAAATAAAATGCTTAATAACGTTTCCAGAATGTGAATGAAGTTTGCGGTATGAATTACGATACAAAGTAAAATTTATCTTCTATTTATTTTTCGATTCATTTTCTTTTTTTAGCATCATTACCATCATACAGGCGACATAATGTATAACTTAAGTTATTTATATGTATATACACATGCACGCACACATACATATAATAATGTAAGGATAATATATATGTATACTTCGTGTACGTAAGATGTAAGAATAATTCACCATTTGTCTGCGAGAGGTGAACCATGAACTATTTATCTGTTATCTGATTGTTCGATCTACATCTGCTTTTGTACATGTATATACATATAAATATATATATATATGAGTGTGCGTGTGTGGACATGTATATATATATTTGTTTGTGGCTCGAACTATAAGACCAGATCAGAGGCGCTAATAATAAGTACATGTATTATGTGTTTGTGTGAAGGAGCGTATCATAAGGAGATAAACTCGATGTTAATAAATCTGAGGCAACATTTTCCAACAATAAATGTATGCAACGCACAAAACGGAAACACGAAAATGACATTTGGTACGAGCCAGCGCCCCAACCGCATGATTTACCATCGGACCGTCCCCGGGGTTTTGCGGACGAGCGTGATATTTCTTATTGTTCGACTTGTCGTATTTGTCTTGGTCCAGATTTTTGTTCCACCACATATGGGCACGACTTCATTCATTACTTCTCACAATTTGTAAGCCCATTAACACACGTTTACAACACGTATAAGCATGTGTGTGTACGTTTTATATATATATATATAATATAAGTAAAAATGAATGAGTTTCGATCAATCGTTATCAGAAATGAAAATTATTTTAGGTGTTTTTTAATGTCATGTATACAAATAATCTTATAAATACTTTGACGTAAATTATATAATGCCACGATATTTAACTGGTATATACTCGTTATTTATATATATATATATCATCATCATTTAGTCGTAACTCCACGTAGGAGTATCGTGATCAAGGTAACAATTTCATTATTTTCTGCCTCCATCCTGGACGATCTTCGGCATCATGAACACATCTTGAAAATGACATTCGAGCTGCAGCAGTAACTGCATCTGTCCGTTTAATTGGTACTCTGCCTTTTGGCCGCACACCATTCATTCTTCCAATAACTATTATTCTTTCGATTCCGTCATGTTTTCGTATGATGTGACCAAAAAATCTCATAATACGTGCGAGAACTTCCGTTGTTAATCTGCGGGTTGGACGAATTTCTTCCAAAATAGACGTATTAGTACGCTTTTCCATCCACGAAACTCGAAGGTCCAGCACCATATTTCGAAACTATTTATGCGTCGGACTTTCTGATCGTCCACGTTTCTCCACCGTAACAGAAATATTGAAAAAACCCGGAGTGCGTACAAGTTGAATTTTTGTATTTTTCGTAACAGAGGAATCTATCCATATCCGCGTTAGTTTAACCATCGCACTCCGTGCTAGTTGAATTCTTCTCTTGATCTCATCTTCAGATCCGCCTTTACTTTCCAACAAGGATCCCAAATAAACAAAATTTTCCACGGTTTTATGTTTTTCCTTTATTGTATTCTTCCGATCAATTATTATTAACTTAGTTTTTCCATTATTTATTTGTAGACCATAGCATTTACTTATATCTTCTAATTTCTTCAACAATCGTTGCATTTTTTCCATATTAGATGCTAACAATGCTTATCGTCAGCAAACCGTAAATTTGTAACTTTGAGTCCTCCGATAGAAACGCCTTCATCCCGATCCTCTAAAACTTTTCTCATTATATGTTCTCCGTATAAATTAAACAATATGGGTGAAAGTACACGTGCTTGTTTTACACCTTTCTTTGCAGTAAATTCTTCGGACTGTGTACCGAGTTCTAGCTTTATGATATTTTGGTTGTGCTCATATAGTTTTTGAATCAGATGTACAATGTGCTTTGAGGCACCCATCTCCATCAATATTTCCCACAGTTTGCTCCAGATTACATTATCGAAAGCCTTTCGATAATCAATGAAACACAGCACTATGGGCGCATTATACTCTCTTGATTTCTCTATTAATTGCCTCATATTTAGGATCTGTTCCCGCGTACTTCGTCCTTTAACGAATCCAGCTTGTTCTTTGGCAATTTGTTCGCTCATTTTTCCTCGGATGCGATTGTTAAGAATTCGTAACATTACTTTACTAGCGTGCGGCAATAGAGAAATGGTTCGATAATTATCACATTTAGTTCTCTTTCCTTTCTTATATAGAGGAATATATATATAGATTTACACCATTCATGTGACTATTCTGTAGTTTTCTATATGGTGTTACATATAGAATGCAGCATCTGCACGCCTACTTCTCCAGATAAAGTTCGGCAATAATTTCTCCATACTTCCGCTACTTCTTTCTTTTCTATTCTAATAATATCTTTTCATCTTCAATCATTCAATTCCCAGTTTGAAAATCCCCTAATAATAGTTTTACTTTTTTATACAAATCCTTTGGTTCCACATTCTCCGCGTGGATTGGATTTCTTTACATATATGTTTGATGTACGTATTTTTATCATTTTTACTACTTTTTAAAATTTGTTGATTTATTAATTTTGTTATATCTGCGTTGTACTGTCAATTTTCCTTAATTTCTCTTCGGTTGTTAATAAGTTTCATAGTTTCTTCAGACAGCCATGGTTTTCTATTCAATGATTGCTGGTTCTGTCTTTGTGTTTCCTTATATGTCTTCTTTATGATATGCTTCATTTTAACCCACTATTGTTGTGCTGATAAGTTCACTGCTTTCGTTATTTTTCTTGTTTCCAGTGCATTGATCACCAATCTTTGTGCTCGCTGCTGCTTCCTAGGATCTTTCAGTTTTCCCTGCATTTCCATTATTATTTATCTGTGGTCAGAACCGCACTCAGCTCCAAGTCGAACAATAACATTCTTACAACATGACTTCCATCTATTTGAGATCATGAAATAATCTATTTGATTTCTATGCCGATTTCCAGGGGAGTACCATGTGTTCAATCTTCTATGGTGATGTTGGAAGATCGTATTCGCTATCATAAGTTTATTTTCAATTGAAAATTCTATGAGACGCTCAACCCCTTTCATTACGTGTTCCCACAACAAATCTTCCAACTACATGTTTTACATGTTTGTCTGCACATGTTGCTCCAACCTTTGCACTTAGATCGCCCATCACAATTACCATTTCATTTCTCGGTATTCTATTGATTTCTTCTTGAACATCGGTATAGAACTCTTCTACCTTCTCATCTTCCGAAACATTTGTTGGACTACGCAGTCGTTTATTTACTAGTATTGCTACGCCATTTCTACTTTCGTTAACATTACTCGAACAAAATACGATATTATGAGTCGTTTCAAAATGACCGGTTTGACGATAATGTGTTTCGGCAATTCCACATATATCTACTCCATATCTTCTTAATTCCATTTCCACCACAAGGAGTTTGCCTGGTTCTTGAAGACCTCTGACATTCCAAGTTCCCAAATTGAATTTTGCCTTTGTAAATCTCCCAGTCGCACATTTTCCATATGGAAGCTGGGAGTCTCTGTCCATATGACCGGTCACATACTTTACATCCTTACCCCGGTATTCAGGACGCCGATTGCCCATCGGATCGCATGGCGTGATATTTTTTATTGAATCGTCTGTCATCTTGATGTTATTGGGAAAGTTACTCAGGTGGTTTCCCGTTGCCTGCCTGAGGATTTTCTGTCAGGGTTTACTCCCTTAGCCTTTGGGTAAAGACGCTAACCGCAAGGCAGCGATTTGTTACTGAGGAGCTAGCATTTATTAGGCTTTTACGGCGACCTAAACACGCCGAGGGAGAGACAGCTATAAGATTTGTGCATAGTTTTATTGGCGCCAGTTCCTCAAGCTGGCCACCTGCATCCTCGTGTCTCTTACCCCCTGCAATAGGCTTTCCACCAGT